>OX463234.1:9910323-10432823 GCA_949820135.1 Sylvilagus floridanus
CCCACCTGGGAATGTCGGTGCTGCAGGCCAGGGCTTTAACCTGCTGCGCCACAGCGTCGGCCCCTCTAAATACTTTTTGAGTAGACATTGGGGCCGGTGCAGTGGTGCAGTGGGTTAAAGCCCTGGCCTGAGGTGATGGCATCCCATATGGGCACCGGTTCTAGTCCAGGCTGCTCCTCTTCCAATCCAGCTCTCTACTGATGGCCTGGGAAATCAGTAGAAGATGGCTTAAGTCCTTGGGCCCCTGCACCCGCAAGGGAGACCTGGAAGAAGCTCCGGGCTTCTGGCTTCGAATTGGCGCAGCTCCATTGTGGCCATCTGGGGCCACAGATGAACCAGCGGATGGAAGACTCTCTCTCTCTGTCTCTACCTCTCTCTCTAACTCTGTCTTTCAAGTGAATAAAATAAATCTTTAAAAAAAAAAGGAGTGGACAGTGAGCCTAGTAGTTAAGATATGCAGAATCCCTCAGTTCGATACCCACCTGCAGACACTGTGGCTTCCAGCTGATGCAGACACCGGGAGGCACCAGTGGTGGCTCAATAATTGTGTTCGCACCACCCATGCAGGAGATCTGGATTGCAATCCTGGCTCCTGGCTTCAGCAGCTGACCCAGGGTCACCATGGGCATTTGGGGACTGAAGCAGAGTTTGGGAACTCTCCCTATGTCTCTCTGACTCTCAGATAAATAAGTAAGTGACTTTTAAACATTTTAAATGTTTTACTGACCATACAGACTTTTTTTTCCCCTTGCCAGTATCCCCTGTATAATAGACCAGAAAAACTACTAATGTAGCATTTATATTCTATTAGCTATCATAAGCAATCTAGAGGTGATTTAAAGACAGGAGAATGTGCATGGGTTATATGCATATACTGGGGCATTTCTTAAAAAGATTTATTTATTTGAGAGGTAGCGTTACAGAGAGGGAGAGACACCGAGAGAGTATAGCCACAACAGCCAGAGCTGGGCTGATCTGAAGCCAGGAGCTAGGAGCTTCTTTCGGGTCTCCCACGTGGATGCTGGGTCCAAGTACTCAGACCATCTTCCACTGCTTTTCCAGGACATTAGCAGAGAGTTAGATCAGAAGTGGAGCAGTGGGGACTCGAACCGGTGCCCACATGGGATGCCCATGTCACAGACGGAGGCTTAGCCTACTACACCACAGTGCCGGCCCCATACACTAGGCTATTTTTACGAGAGACTTGATCGCTCCCAGGAAGTCTTGGAACCAATTCCCTGTGGATCCTGAGGGCAACATTTGGAACAGTCCCAATCTACATACAAACTCAATCAGTTGTAGTCTTTTACCATTTAGTTAGAGTTCTAGGAAGATTGTGTTTAATATGTGCAGGGTTGGAGCCAGTTTGGCTGAACAGAGGGAAGTTCTTTGTAGGGTAGCAGATAGCACCTACAACTGTTGATGCCTTTATGTGTATATTTTTAAAAAATTTTTATTTATTTGAAGGGCAGAGTTACAGAGAGAGAGGAAGGGAGGGAGAGATAGAGAGAGAGACATGGTTCTTCCGCCCTCTGGTTCACTCTCCAGATGGCAGCAATGGCCAGGGGAGGGTCATCCAGGAGCTCCCTCCTGATCTCCCCTGGGGGTGGTGGCTTTCCCAAGTGCATCATTAGGGAGCTGGGTTGGAAGTGGAGCAGCCGGGACTTGAACTGGTGCTCACATGGAATGTCGGCGCTGCACTCAGCGGCTTAACCCGCTGCCCCTGCCGACGCCAGCCGCAACCTAATGCACAATGCAGTGCTGCATAGTATAGAAACACACAGTAAAAACACAGAACTGTGGGTAGAAAAGACAACCACCAACTTTAGCATAGTGGGAGAAAGGAAGGAGATAGTCCAGGGACATAGACAAAGACCTTGGTCTACAATATTTAATTTCTCACCAAATTCAGAAGGAAATATAGTATCACATTAGCATGTGTTCAAGATGGCTGATTTGTTACATAACACAGCGTGGGGTCTATTTGCTCTGGGCATTCCGGTCTGAGTAAAATAATGACTTCTTAAAAGTCCCGCGGACCCAAAAGGTGACAGCCCTTGCCTGGGCTGTCATCTGGGGGCAGAGGGACATTGTTCTGCCTGGATACACTCTGAAGGGGCGACCCAAGGACAGATCCAACGCTGTGCTGTGATTATGTCACAAGTTGTGCTTATTCAGCACCCTGGGAAGGCAAGACGCAGCAGGCTTCAGCCCGGTGGCCACGTGCTGTTACATAAAACACACAGCCGCTGTGAGGACACAGCAGAGGCCCCCGGGATGGGCCGGGCAGTCTGCTTCCCTTGGAGCTTTCAATAACAAGGAGCCCCGGAGCACCAGGCTCAGGGAAGGGTAGAGGAGTCTGGACAGAGGGGAGAGCAGTGGGGAAGATGCGTTGCAGGTGCGAGGAGACGGGGCGTGGCTGGGGCCCTGAGCAAGGGACGGTGCAGTCTTGCAGGGTGTGCAGGGGGACTGGCTTGGAGAGCAGATCTCCGAGGGCTTTGGAATTAGGACGCTGCTGGGAGGGAGACGCGGAGTCTTTGAAAGGTTTGACGCAGAGGCATGACCTTGAAGGATCATCCAGTTGAGCGTCCTGCCTGGAGGCAAAGAAATATCTAAGGCTTCCCACGCGCAGGCTTGTCTCTTTCTCAGGGTCTCCAAGGACAGAAACTGCATGGGCACCAGCCTTCATCGTCTACGGAGTTGGGCACACGCCGGGCTGAGCGTGGAGAAGGTGACCATGCAAGGCTAGACAGCTGGCGCAGGGAGTCAGACCTCCCTTCAGGGGTCCCCTGGGTGCAGGTGGAGGGAAGGACTGGGCCACAGCTGTGGAGGCCACGCCAGGCAAGCACAGCACCATGTGCCCCGCTGTGCCAGCAGACGACAGAAACAGGCGGTGGCGGGGGTGTGATGACAGCGACGATGGTGTCGTCATCACCCCCGTCACGGTCATTATCACGGCAAACTCTGACACAGCTTACCGTGGGTCAGGACATGCTCTCTGTGCCTTGCCGGGTTCTGTGAGCCCTCCGAGGTGGGCTTACCCTGATCTTCATTTTAAATATGAGGAAGAAGAAGTCAAAAGGTTAGACTGAGCTGGAAGCCAGAAGCAGCCCACTGGCTCCCAAGTCCATGATCCTAACCTTGACGCTGTGTGGCCTTGCATTGAGGAGTGGGAGCGTTTAGGCTGGGCAGAGAGGGAGTGGCCAAGGGGTATCTGAGGGAGACGTCCTTAGCACCCAGACCCACAGTTCAGCTCGACTGGGTCTCTAACCATGAAGCAGAATCCTGCCTTTGAGAATGGGGTCCAGGCACAGGTCTCTGGTCTGGTCCATGACATCAAGGCTGCTTGACAAGAAGCTCAACCTGATGCTACTTCTAAGAAGAGCACTGGGAAGAGGAGGGAGCCGAACAGGTGAGAATGCCCGTGTGCCACGCCCTTGCAGGTGGAATCTCATTTTATACTACAACCACGTCAAGTGTTGGGTCCCATTGCGCTCAAAGACAGAGGCTCAGAGAGGCTCAGAGAGAGAGAGAGAGAGAGAGAGAGAGAGAGAGAGAGAGATAACAGTGAGGCTGCTTGTCTTGAATGTTTTTCTCCCCCCTATTCCTCCACATGGTCCCACTGGAAATTTCGCAAGGATCCCACAGGGTCAGACCAGACTGCCCAGAAGAATACACATGGAAGCAGACACAGAAGAAGAAACCATCAGTCCTAAGTGTGAACCCAAGAGAAGACCGCAAGCCAGCATCTGGGAGAATTCCCACGGATGGCTGAGTTCCCAGGGAATGGATGTGGGAAGGAACCACCAAGAGCCTCTGAGCCACAAGAAGCCAAACACAGCCCAGAGGAACCGGGAAGCCAGGATGCTGGGACAATACAGGATAGGGGAGAAAACACAGTACGTGTATAAAAGATGATGAGTAACGAAGACAAATAAACATTACCCTGGAAAGAAGTTGTGGGGGGGATAACTCTGAAAAATCACAGAACAGCTTGAAACTTGAAAACATCTTTGTTCAGTGCCCTCAAAAAGATGCAAAGGGACTGGGGCCACGACAGAACCAAAGTGGGAAGTCATAGGAGAGAAAAAAAAAGCATTGCAAAGGAGAGAAACAGACAGAAGAGGAGGCTGGGAATTTTAAAAACCAAGAGCCAAATTAAAATGGCACGGAACACCACATACAGAGCTTGCACTTGAGACACAAGGATTAGGAACGCAGGGGTCGATGTTAGAAAAATCCCAGAATTCAGGTGAGAAAGGAACAATACAGACACAGAGAAGGCTGAACAAATACAAAAGAAAACAGGACAACAGAAGGGCCCCATTACACAGGGGAAAGACGTAAGACAGAAGAACAGAGCAAGAGAGGTGGCTGCTGTGCACAGCACCTAGGATCCTGCTGGAGATGCCTGCACCTGATACTGCAGGGCCCGAGTTCAAGGTCAGCGCTGCTTCTGCTTCCTGCCGATGTGCAGTCGCTCGTGGCTCACGTGCTCTGGGTCGCTGTCACCCACATGGGTCACCCAGCTGAAGTTCCTGGCTCTTGGCTTTGACCTGCCCCTATCCTGGCTATTACAGGCATCTTGAAAGTTAAGCAGCAGGTGGGCGATCTCTCTCTCTCTCTCTCTCTCTCTCTCTCTCTGTGTATACACACACATATATTTATATGTATATATTATATATATTTCTTCTTCCGTCTTTCACATGAAATAAAAATAAATGGTAAAATTTGTTTTAAAAGAGCAGGAACAGACATTAGAAAGGGAATAATGAAAATTCTGAGTGCAGGAAAGGTTTGGGTCTCCCTACCAGAGGTGCTCTCAGAAATTCAGACAAAGTAATAAAAAAAGGCTCAGTCGTGCCCAGTGTAGAATTTCAAATACATAAGAAAAATACGTAAGCACCAGGGAAAGTGGCACAAAACAGGTTCTCCAGCAAGGACGCCGGTCAAGCTGCCCTCAAACTTCTTTCCTATGAAGTACAAGGCAACCGTGGACAGCTGAGAGTATTTCCTGACACTTTGCTTAGAGAAAGGCTGTGGCAGGCGCCACGCAGGGCACAGCCACGCCCCTCCCATTTCTTTTCTGTAAGGTATCTGATTGGATCTGGAACGACACGGAGTCCCACCCCACAAGGGGATCATAAGGCAAGCAAGCAGTCATATTGCTTGCATCTGATTTTCTCAGCCTCCCTTGTAGCTAGGAGTGGGCCTGTGGTTCTGCCCTGGACAATGCTTCTGAGATGGTCTCCTTTGCTTATAAATGAGAGACCCATTAGCAGGGAGGAAAGGACTTCTTGCTACTACCTCGTCCCTGGTCCAAATACAGTTCTTATATCCGAAGATGCAGAGTCATCTTGCAACTGACAAAACACATGGCCAAGGATGAGGTTCCATCAGAGGAGGATGGTGGAATGGAAGACTGGGGTGCAGAGGCCCAGGAAAACAGCACCAAGCCTCTGACACCATCCCAACTACCCTCTTGTTAAGTTAGATTCACAGGGACCGGCGCCGTGGCTCACTGGGTTAATCCTCCACCTGCAGCGCCAGCATCCCACATGGGCACCGAGTTCTAGTCCTGGCTACTCCTCTTCCAGTCCAGCTCTCTGCTGTGTCCCAAGAGGGCAGTGGAGGATGGCCCAAGTGCTTGGGCCCTGCAGCCCATGGGAGACCAGGAGGCTCCTGGCTTTGGATCGGCGCAGCGCCAGCCGAAGAGGCCAACGGAAGGAAGACCTTTCTCTCTGTCTTTCTCTCTCATTGTCTACAATTCTACCTGTCAAATAAAAAAAAATTTAAAAAGATTCACAGCCTCACTGTTTTTTTAAATCAATTAATGAATTAATCTGAAAGGCAGAGCAACAGAGAGAGGAAGAGAGAGAGAGACACACAGAGAGATGTCCCATCCATTGGTTCACTTCCCAAATGGCCACAACAGCCAGGTCTGGACCTGGCTGAAACCAGGAGCCTGGACCTCCATCTGAGTCTCCCACATGGGTGGCAAGGACCTGAATCCTTGGGCTATTTTCTTTTTATTTTTTTTTTTGACAGGCAGTGTGGACAGTGAGAGAGAGAAAGACAGAGAGAAAGGTCTTCCTTTGCCATTGGTTCACCCTCCAATGGCCGCCGCGGCCAGCACTCTGTGGCCGGCGCACCGTGCTGATCCAAAGCCAGGAGCCAGGTGCTTCTCCTGGTCTCCCATGGGGTGCAGGACCCAAGCACTTGGGCCATCCTCCACTGCCTTCCCGGGCCACAGCAGAGAGCTGGCCTGGAAGAGGAGCAACCGGGATAGAACCGGCGCCCCAACCGGGACTAGAACCCGGTGTGCCGGTGCCGCAAGGCGAAGGATTAGCCTAGTGAGCCGCGGCCCTGGCCTTGGGCCATTTTCTACTGCTTTCCCATGTGCATTAACAGAATGCTGGATGGGAAACAGAGCAGCTGGGGATTCAAAGTGGTGCTTTGATACGGGTCTGCCTGCATTGCAAGTGGTGGCTCCATCCCCTGCTTAAGTCAGTAAGAGGCTCTCTTTTAAGTATAATTGAAGACACCAAGGGTATACATACTGTCATCTCGTGGTGACCGCTGGGGATTGGTTCTACAGCCCTCAAGAATATCAAACCCCGTGGATGCTCAGGTTCGTTATATTTAAAACGGTGTATTGTTTGCATATAACGTGTGCATCTTGTCTTTTGTACTTTAAATCATCTCTACAGGACTTACAATATCCAATGCAAACGCATTAAGTGTGAACTGTTTAGGGGAAAATGACAAGAAAAATGTCTAGGCGTGTTCAGTACAGATTAAATTTTCCCCAAAATACGACTGATATGGGGAGCAAGTGTATTAATGGGAAAAGCACAGAAAAAAACATTCGTCATCATCATTTTGTCTCTGGAGAAATGACATGCTACATAAAGTCAAACGCATTTGCCAAATGAAGGCTTTAATTAAGCTAATGTACATTAGGAGTCTCCAAGAGCTGACTTAGTGTGAATCATGTCTGCTGTGGAAAATGCTGGGTGCTAAGATACTAAAGTGAAAGTTTTGTGATCCAAGAACCCTAGATTCAACCACTTTTTAATTTCATCATCAAAATTAGCAGAATAATATTTTCAAATCTGCAAAGGACTTGAAAAGCCTATCTCTTAAGCAGCTCCCAATTCTCTAATGAAAAAAATCGAAAAAAAATTTTTCTTCAGCCAACTGAGAGATGAATTCTAATTAAAAATTCAAATATAAGAAACTGAGGCCCTAAAGCAGGGGTAGGGAACTTGTTTTCTGACAAGGGCCATTGGGATATTTAAAGCATCATTCGCAGGCCATATAAAATGATCAACTTAAAAATTAGCCCGTTGGCCGGCGCCACGGCTCACTAGGCTAATCCTCCGCCTTGCAGCGCCAGCACACCAGGTTTTAGTCCCGGTCAGGGTGCCGGATTCTGTCCCGGTTGCCCCTCTTCCAGGCCAGCCCTCTGCTGTGGCCCAGGAGTGCAGTGGAGGATGGCCCAAGTCCTTGGGCCCTGCACCCCATGGGAGACCAGGGGAAGCATCTGGCTCCTGGCTTCGGATCAGCGCGATGCACCGGCCGCAGCGCGCTGGCTGAGGCAGCCATTGGAAGGTGAACCAACGGTAAAGGAAGACCTTTCCCTCTGTCTCTCTCTCTCTCACTATCCACTCTGCCTGTCTCCCCCCCCCCCCCAAATAAAAAAAAGCCCATTGTAGATGGACTGAATTTTGAGTTCCACCTTCAGTTGCCTTGGCTGGGCCAGGTCTAAGGATTCTGTGTGCCTTAAACGGCCTGAGGGTTGGATATTCCCTACCCCAGCTGTATAGGGATGACTGTAAATAAAAACAGGTTAGGGGCTTTGAAAAAAATATTTGCTGGAAATGTGAGAAAAAAGACTGAAGACAACCACATACATTATTCTGGAAAAAGACTATGTGATTGTTTTATTAAAAGAGCTATTTAATAATACTGGGATCTCTGGTCTGGACAAAATGATATAGAACTGCTTTTCCCTGTTTGTCTGTCATATGCAACCATAAACTGGGGAAATAATGGGAGAGGCAGCCAGAGGAGAGCTGTGGAAGGGACCAGGAGGAAGGTAAAGCAGTGTGGGGCCCCATGCCAGAGGAGCCGCAAGGCGAGGATGTCTTCTATCCAACACGAGAAGACCATGGAGGCCTGATTCTCTGTTCTCCAGCCTACGAGAGGAGGCAGCGCAGGTGGGCTTATTCTTCCCGCAGGATAAACGGGGTCCCCACTGCCAACACCAGACCTGCCCTGCACAACAAGCAAGGGCTATCCACTGGGACCCCCACCAACCACGAGCCTTCTCCTGACGCCAGAGATTCCCCTATGAATGCAAAGCCCCGTCCCCCTGGGCTGAAAAGATTGTCCACCCTGCACATAGGTGAGACCCATAGCATGGTGGAGCCACCACAAGTGTCCAGCCTGGGACAAAAATGAAATAGACAAAAATGAAATAAACAAAATGTATTTAACCAGTCCTCAGAGCTCTGTGGGAGCAATACACCAGATCCCACATTCATCGGGATCCCAGAAAGAAAGGAGAATGAGGAACACTGAAAGAAAATTCAAAGAAGTAAGGGCCGAAAATACAGAAATTTGGTGAAAAACACAAAGCTACAGATACGAAGCCGACCAAACCTCATATAGGAAAAATCCAAAGAAACCCATTCCAAGGCACAGCATCATTAAAGCACCAAAAACTAAAAACACAGAATAATTCTGGAAAACGGCCAGGGAGAAATGATGCATCACCCACAGCAGAAAAACAACCTGAAGGACAGCAGATTTTGCAGCTCAAATCACAGAGGCCAGGAGCAGGTAACACAGCATTTTTCAACGTCTGAAAAATAAAAGAACTGTCAGCCGTGAACTTCATATTTGGCAAAATTATCCTGCAGGAATGAGGGAAAATAAAACATTTTCAAAGAATTAAAAAAAAAAAAAGAATTTGTCACTATCAGACTTAAAGTCTGCCTGATGAAGTTCTCCAAAAAAGAAAGGGAATGATAAAAGGAAAAATCAGGGAGCATCAAGAAGGAGGAGGGACGAAAAGAGAGTAGAGGGGCCGGCGCTGTAGCTTAGTGGGTAAAGCCCCGCCTTCAGTGCTGGCATCCCTTATGGGTGCCAGTTCGAGTCCCAGCTGCTCCACTTCCAATCCAGCTCTCTGCTATGGCCTGGGAAAGCAGTAGAAGTTGGCCCAGCTGCTTGGGCTCCTGCACCTGCGTGGAAGACCCGGAAGAAGCCTCTGGCTCCTGACTTCAGATCAGCGCAGCTCTGGCCGTTGTGGCCAATTGGGGAGTGAACGATCGGATGGAAGACCTCTCTCTCGCTCTCTACCTCTCCTTCTCTCTCTGTGTAACTCTGCCTTTTAAATAAATAAACAAATCCTTAAACAAGAGAGAGTAGAAATATGGGTACACACAACAGACTCTCCTTTTACTCATGAGTTTGTAAGTCATATACAATGGTTGGGTAAAAATTGCAATAACACCTGATACTCGGGACAATGCTGATTAAGGCGAGGAAAACATTTCAGATAAATGGACCATCTGAGACTGGGTAAATTTTTAAAGACTTATTTATTTATTTGAAAGGCAGAGTTACAGAGAGAGAGGAAGAGACAGAGAAAGAGAGAGATCTTCCATCTGCTGGTTCACTCACCCAAAAGGCCAAAATGACTGGGGCTGGGCCAGGCTAAAGCCAGGAGCCAGGAGCTTTTTCTCGGTTTATCACGTGGGTGCAGGGGCCCAAGCACTTGGGCCATCTTCCACTGCTTTCCCAGATGCATCACCAGAGAGCTGGATCAGAAGTGGAGCCGCTGGGACTTGAACCGGGGCCCATATGGATGCCAGCTGTTCAGGCCGTGACTTTAACATGCTGTGCCATGGTGTCAGCCCCAATTCTGGGTTACTTATAGCTAATGGTTACTTATTGATTACAGTATTGGAGGCTGGGAAGCCCAATTGTACAGGGGCAGCAGTAGGCAAAGGCCTCCTTATGTGTCATAACATGCAGAGGACCTCACAGGATGAGGAAGCTGTTGGGTGGGAGACAGAGGGAGAGACAAGGCGGAATTCCTGCTCTGCTCAGGAGCCCACTTCCACCATAACCAACCCACACCCAAGATGATGGTCCTACCCATTCTTGAGGGTGAGTCCCTCATGATGACCCAAGCCCACCTTAAGGATTCCAAATGTTAGTACTGTGACCGGGACAATTAACTTCCAAAATGAGTGTTGCAGGGAGCATTCAAGCCCCAATAGGTGAAAGGATCTAAAACGGAGCTCCGTTTTCATGCTGCACTGGAAGAGGGCTCAAGTACAAAGGGTACTGGCCTGATAAGAAAAGCAGACAGTATAAAAGAGAATACGGGAAGAAGCTATAGATCGTAGGTCTCATGCACTTAGATATAAGAATCCTAACACAGTAATAGCAAACTGCATCCAACAATATATGAACAGAGTTCTACACCATGACACCATGGCCAATTTGTAGTCATTTCCGGCATGCAAGGCTGGTTTAATCCACTTAAAATGCACTCTCCCATATCAGCAAAGAATAAAAACCATGTGATCATATCAACTGTCATGGAAAAACCACTGGACAGAATCCAGGGCCATTCACAAATAAAACTTTTAGAGAGTCAAGGAGAGAGGAAAATTAACTGAACTTGGTAAACAGCAATGACAAAATCCTACAGTTAACTGAATGTTTCCCCTCTAAGACTGGGAACAAGCTGAGAATGTTGACTTGGACCTCTACTATTCAACACAACATGGGGACCAGACAGCTCAGATAAGAAAAAGGAATACAAGGTCTACAATGGGAAAGGAAGACCCAAAATGGTCTCTATTTGCAGCTGACATCATTGTCTATGTAGAAACTCCCCAGAGAGCTTCAAAGGAAACCCTCCTGGAACAGCAGGTGAGTTCCGCAAGGTTGCGGGTGCTGCTCCTGTCATGGTGACAGTATGGATGAACTGGGAAGGTGTCACGCTCAGTGAAAGGAGCCAGGCAAGATTTCTCGCAGGTGCAATGCTGAAATCAGAACGTGGGAGTGGAGTGGTGGCTATAGGGGACTGCGTGGGGAGAAGGTTGGTCCATGGACACTGAATTTCAATTAGGAAGGAAAGCTCAAACAGATTGATCCTACAACAGGCAGACTATGCTTAACAACAACGATGGTAGCCTAGAAAACTGCTGAGACAGTAGATGTTAAATGATTTCATCACAAGGCTGACGCCGAGGCTCACTAGCCTAACCCTCCGCCTGTGGAGCCGGTACCCCAGGTTCTAGTCCCGGTTGGGGCGCCAGATTCTGTCCCGGTTGCTCCTCTTCCAGTCCAGCTCTCTGCTGTGGCCCAGGAAGGCAGTGGAGGATGGCCCAAGTGCTTGGCCCCTGCACCCTCATGGGAGATAGGGAGGAAGCACCTGGCTCCTGGCTTCAGATCGGCGCAGCTCCGGCCATAGCAGCCATTTGGGGGGTGAACCAATGGAAGGAAGACCTTTCTCTCTGTCTCTCTCTCTCTCACTCTCTAACTCTGCCTTTTCAAAAAAAAAAATGATTTTCATCACAAAAAGGCCAAGAGTATGAGGTAATAGATATGTTAATTGCAAAACATTAAAATTATCAAAACATCCTATACAATCATGAATGCACACAATTTTCATTTGTCAACTGAAAAAAAATTTTAAAATACTGAGACACAGAAATCAATAGCATTTTTATTTCCTAACAGTGAACCCATTCCATTCACTCTGAAGAAGACAAAATACTCAGGTGTGTATTTGTCAAGACAAGTGTAAAATCTATACATGGAAAAATTACAAAATGTGGATGAGGAAAACTAGAGACCTAAATAAATACAGAGACATACTGTGTTCAAAGGCTGAAAAACTCACAATAATAGTCAATTTTCCTCAAAGTTGTCTGTAGGTCAATGCAATTCTTATCAATACCCTTATAAAGTTTTAGTGGACATAAAAAAGCTTGCTCTAGAATTTGTATGTAAAGACACAGATCCCAGAAGAGCTAAAACAATCTTGGTGGGGAAAACAAAGTGGAAAGAATCATGTACTTGATCCTACAGCTTAGTACATAGCTACAGTAATCAAAGCAGTGAAGTGTTGCAAGAGGGATAGATCCTGGATCAAGGGAACAAAATAGAGAACCCAAAAATACAGCTGCGTAAATATTCCAATTGATTTTTGACAAAGTTGTTAAAGCAGCTCGATGGAGAAAGGACAATCTTTTCAATAAATGGTGCTGGTACAAGTGAAAAGCCATATTCCAAACCAAAAAAAAAAAAAATCAAACAAAAGAAACCTTGGATCTAAACCTTATACAAAAATTAACTCTGTATAGACCATGCACTTAAATGGAAACCTACAAAACTTTTAGAAAACACACACACACACACACACACACACACACACACGAGAACATCTTTGGGAACTAGGGCTAGGCCAGGAGTCCCTGAACTTGACCTCAAAAGCACAATCTATAACGAGGAAAATTTAATAAACTGGATCACATTGAGAGTCACATCTTTTGTTCTGCCAAAGCCAACATGACGAGGATGGAAAGAAAAGCTGCAAAATGGGAGAAGACACTTACATATAAAGAATCCTCAAAACACAAATAGAAAATGAAACAGACCAAAACAACGATCCAATTTGCCTATGGGCAAGAGATTTCAGCAGATAGGTTCCACAAAAGGGTATGTAGATGAGAAAGAAAGGTTAGCCACCAGGGAAATGCACACACAGTGACATATCACTCCTCACCCTCAGAGTGGTCGAAATAAAAATGGCAAGAACAAAGCTAGAGAGGATATGGAAACGCTGGATTACTTAAAAATGCAATAATATAAATGAATGCACAATGGTACCACCAATCTGGGAAAAAAATAAAGCAAGACATGCAGTTACCATTTGACACAGCCATTGTATTCAAGGTCGTTTAGCCTAGAGAGGTAAAAATCTTTGTGTACATAAGAACCTGCATACCAAGGTTAATAGCAGCTTTATTCAAAAAACAGCCAAAAACTTGAAATAGCCCAGTTGTGCAACAAGAGGTTAAATAAACTGTGAACTACTGCTCAAGCGAGAGAAAGGCACTACTGATAAAACTGGAATGAACCCCAAGCAGAAGATGATGCACGAAACAAGATAACACAGCCCCAAATCCTAGACCAACTGATCTCATTTTACATAAAAAATTTAGAAAACTCTTGAATGACAACAATTTAGGACTGAAAAACAGATTCACGGTTGGCAGGGGTTGTGTGCATATGGGGGGTGGGACTGTAGTGATAAAAAGGAATGAGAACCCTTATGGCACTTGTGTTGGAAATATCTGGTCTCTTGACTGTGGCGGTAGGTGCACAAAACTGCACGTATGACAACATCGTATTGGAGGAAACACACACATCCCGGTGCATGTAATCAGAGGAACCCAAAGGTGATTGACAGGCAGCCTCAGTGTCAAAAATCCCAGTTATAGTGTTGAACAAGGTTGACCACCCCTTATCAGAAAATCCAAAATCCAAAATGCTTCCAGATCGGAAACTTTGGGAATACCAAAATGGTGCCACAAGTGGAAAGTGTCACACCTGAACTTATGAGATAGGTTGCAGTCGAAATGCAAGCAGGCTGAAACCATTGCTTAAAGTTATCTTCAGGCTGCGTGTATAGGATGTGTATGAAATACAAATGAATTTTGTATTTAGACTTGCGTTCCATCCCCAGGATATCTCATTAGGTATAAGTAAATTCTCCAAAATCTGAAAAAGAAATCTGAAATCTGAAATACTTCTGATGTTCAACATTTCAGCTAAGGGCTACGCAATCTCTATTACGGTTTTGCAAAATGTTACCATTAGGGGAGTTTACATGCAAAGAAGATGAATTTTTCCCCCTGAATTATTTCTTACAACTGCACATGAATTTACAGGTATTTAAATAATATCTTCTAAAAATTAAGAATATGCAACACCAAATTAAATTAATAGCCATTAAGAAGGGAACAGAGGGGCCGGCACTGTGGTGTAGTGGGTTAAAGCCCTGGCCTGAAATGCCTGCAACCCATATGGAGACCGATTTTAGTTCCAGCTGCTCCTCTTCCGATCTAGTTTTCTTCTATGGCCTGGGAAAGCAGTAGAAAATGGCCCAGGTCCTTGGGTCCCTGCACCCACATGGGAGACCCAGAAGAAGCTCCTGGCTCCTGGCTTCGGATGGGCACAGCTCTGGCCATTGTGGCCATCTGGGGAGTGAACTAGCAGATGGAAGACCTCTTTCTCTCTCTCTGTCTCTACCTCTCTCTGTAGCTCTTTCAAATAAATAAATAAAATAAATCTTTAAAAAAAGAAAGAAGGGAATGGAGAAAGTATATATAGGCCAGGTTTTCTTTCAGAGAAAGTCAAAAGCTATCTTTCCCTTCAACTTTAATATTCAGACAAGTACAATTTTTTTTTTCTTTTTGACAGGCAGAGTGGACAGTGAGAGAGAGAGAGACAGAGAGAAAGGTCTTCCTTTGCCGTTGGTTCACCCTCCAATGGCTGCTGCGGCCGGCACAGCATGCAGATCTGAAGCCAGGAGCCAGGTGCTTCTCCTGGTCTCCCATGGGGTGCAGGGCCCAAGCACCTGGGCCATCCTCCACTGCACTCCTGGGCCACAGCAGAGGGCTGGCCTGGAAGAGGGGCAACCGGGACAGAATCCGGCGCCCCGACCGGGACTAGAACCTGGTGTGCCGGCGCCGCAAGGCGGAGGATTAGCCTAGTGAGCCACGGCGCCGGACTGGACAAGTACAATTTTAAATACATATTTCATGCAGGTAAAGCCAATTAGTAAAAGGATAATAACCAAAGGAGCTAGTTGTCTAATTTAGAAGATAAAACATACAAAACAATCAATATAAGCAGAAGACAAAAAACAAAGGAAAAATCTTACAACCAGAAAGACCAATGTTGGGCTGCTGAACCATGAACACGTACTAGTTATAAAATGATTGCTAGAGGATTCAACCACTCTGTTAAAAGACAGATTCTCCCAGACTGCCTTATAAAAATGAATCTGACACAATTATTTCAAAGAGGACCATCTGAAAAAGCAGAATTTTTTTAAGACGGAAAAGGATGAATAAGAACACACCCTGTAAAAAAACAAAAATAAATAAATAAAAAGAGATGAAGTTAGCATTAATGCCTGAAAAGGAGTATTTGAGAGAAAAACAGAGAACAGGTCAAGAAGGCTATTCGCAGATATACATGGCAATAATGGAGACAGATAATGCAAATGCCGTACTGCTTGTGTGTGACTAGCTCAACCTCCAACCAAAGCCTGTGTCTGCCCCCTCCCTCCCGCGCGGCACCTGCCAGCCATCAGTATGTCTCATGAACACCTGAGATGATTTCTCACCTCAGTCCCATTTCTATTCTTGCGCCTGAAGCTCCTCTTCCCCACAGCAGGCAGCAGTGAACTTGGCACGTGAATTAACTCACGTCACTCAAGCTTCTCAGACACTCCAGTGAGTCCTGATGATACCGAAAATCAGCCTCAAACTCCCAAGATGGAGAGTCTTCCCCCAAATACGCATTGGCCCTTTCTTCATGGCAGCATGACACCAAGTCTTTAAATCAGAGACCATGGCCATCCAGGGTATAGACAACATTTCCCAGCTTCCCCTGCTGCTGTTCTTAGACTGGCCAACTTCTGACCAGCCACATGACTAACTTCCAGCCAATGGAGCACTACTTGAAGTGGTGTGGGCCACTTCTTAAAGGGCTAGTGTCCCCCTGGCCTTCCCCTCATTTTCTGTCCTTGGAAGGCAGCTGTGATGGTGAGTCACAATGGCAGGGTAATACTCCAAGATCTCAGAGCCCAAGAGACCCCAGGGCAGACCTGCTGAAGCTGCAGAACACGGTACCTGCAACATAGACTTGGGTGAGCGTGAAGTAGGAGGGGTTAGATAGGCTTCACTCAGGTTCCGCTGAGGGCCCACAGCATCCCACAACAGCTAAAGTCTACCAGCGGCTTCCACATCCTGTCCACCCATTCTCCCCCTGTCCATCCCTGTAGTCTACCATGTTCCTTCATCACGGCCTTCAGCTTGCTGTGGCCTCTCATTATACCTCTGTGGTCTCACAGCTTGGACAGCTAGAACTTTCTCATGATTCACAGGTGTCTCAGTCCACTCGGACTGCTATAACAAAATACCATAGACCAGGGCCAGCGCAGCGGCACACTTGGCTAATCCTCTGCCTGCGGCACCGGCACCTCGGGGTTCTAGTCCTGGTTGGGGCACTGGATTCTGTCCCGGTTGCTCCTCTTCCAGTCCAGCTCTCTGCTGTGGCCTGGGAAGGCAGTGGAGGATGGCCCAAGTGCTTGGGCCCTGCACCCGCATGGGAGACCATGAGGAAGCACCTGGCTCTTGGCTTCGGATCAGCACAGCGCGCCAGCCATAGCAGCCATTTGGGGAGTGAACCAAAGGAAGGAAGAACTTTCTCTCTGTCTCTCTTCTCTCTCACTAACTCTGCCTGTCAAAAAAAAAATACACAAAAAAACATAGACCAGATACCACGTAAGCAACAGAAATGTGTTTTTCACAGTCGGGAAGTTGGGAAGTTCAAGCTTACGGCACCTCCAGAGTTAGTGTCTGGTAAGGTTCTGCTCTATAGATGATGAATTCATCCCCATCCTTCCATGGTAATTGGGGGGTGGGGGTGGGGGTGGGGTCTCTCCTAGGTCTCTTTAATGAAGCACTACCCTTCTTCATGACCAATCACCTCCCAAAGGCCCCCACTTCTTAACGCCACCTCATTGTGGGTGGGGATTTCAACTTAGGAATTTCCAGGGCAAACAAGCATTTGGGCCACAGCAAGGGGTAATTTCAAAAGTCACCTCCTCAAAGAGGCCTTGTTTTCACATAGTAAAGCTACATAGTAACTCCCCTAATTGCCTGCTATTGTTTTATCCTGTTCTATGGAAAGGAATTAATGTTACCTAAAATTATATTACTTATTACCCATTTATTTCATAGCCTTCTTCTTACCCCTTAAATTACAATATAAATTCCATGAGAGCCAGAGCTTTCTCTGTTGCTCACTGCTGTGTCCATGCTCCGCCCAAGAGACTTTCAGTAAGCATCTACTCAATGAATCCATCAAAAAGTGAATGACAACATCAAATACGCGTGCACACACACAAAGACAAGACAGAAATGGAATTGAGATAAACTTTATCATTGTCAATCTAAGAAAGTGCAGATAAAAAATAATCCAGGACATTCAAGACTTCAATACCATTGCTAGTAGAAATGGGAAATAAATCTTTCTCCTACAAACTGTGAAAAGAATCTATTTGATCACCAATTATATTTGCCGAAATGTAACACATAATGAGACACAACAGATGGACAATATAGGTAGTATTAAGAAAATATTACAGATCTGAAGAGTTGACCACAAAACAAAAAGCTGAAACTTGAATAACAATTGTTTGAATAAACCATTTAGTAATATTCACCCAAACAACATTGAGTGAGAAAACATATTAATTGTAACTACAGACTCCATAGTACCCATAAACAAAAGCTCTGCATATAAAAATGCTCATGGCGATGATAAAGTTACACTACCTATATAATTTCATTAATGAAAAAGAAAAAAATCATTTAACAGAAGTTTAGAAATAATCACAACAAGAAGAGAGAAGAAATGAAGATAAAAGCTAAAAATACCGGAGAAGAAAACAGGAAAACAAAGAATTATTCATTAAATAGAAGAGTTGAATTTTGTTTTAACCTAAAATCGCCAAAGAGACAACCATCTGGTACATCAGATTAATAACAAAAATTGTAAAAAAACAAATTATAATTAAGAGACACTATAACAAATCTAAAAGAATACTTGCAAAGAAATTTTAAATATTACCTGTGAGTAAATGTAAAACAAAGTAATTTAGAGGAACTGGTGACTTTCTGAAGATACTATAAATTTTCAAAATAGATTCAAGAACAATTAACATAATGTTTATCAAAGGATTATCTCAAAACAAGAAAAACAAAAATGAAAACAAAATACCACCACCACAAGCTCAAGGCATTTTATGAGCTAGCCCTCCCCCCAGATTCAAAGTCATAAACAAACTCCATACTGTGCAAAAATTATTGTAGGTGACAAAAATTTCTCTCTTATGATTTTAAAAATGTATTCATTTGAAAGACAGAGGGAACAAAAGAGGCTGAGATCTTCCATTTGCTGGTTCACTACCCAAAGCCAGGAGTCTGGGACTTAACCTGGGTCTCCCATGTGGGTGGCAGGGACCCAAATGCTTAAGCACACCCCCTGCTGTCTCCCAGGGTGTGCATTAACAGGAAGCTAGAACCAGGATCAGAGTTGGAAGTCAAACCCAGGAGCTCTGATATGGGATGTGGGGGTCCCAAGCGGCAGCTTAACTGCTGTGCCAAACGCCCATCCCTAACTTCTGTACGATTATAAAACTGATTCAAACATTCTCCTAAAGCATGGATTTTCAGCATGCTAACTGGGTAGGAAATGTCTGACACACAGCACAGAGGCATCTGTTTGCCATCGATCTTCTGTGGGCTCTGTCCCCAAAGGACCACCCAGCAGCTCCCAGGGGCAGCTGCCAGCAGCTGGCTCTGAGTGAGTTCCTTTCCTTCTCGAAACTGGCTGCTGCAGTTCATTTTGACTTCATGCTTTCACACTATCAACTGTGTGCCCTGGGCACCAAGATGATGGGCTAGAAACGCTTCAAACTCCAACCACTCCTCTTATTTGCCACTGCTGGGGCTGATGCTGGGGCACAGTGAGTTAAGCCATTGCAGGCAGTGCCGGCATCCCTCATCAGAGTGCTGGTTCAAACCCCAGTTGCTCCACTTGGATGCAGCTCCCTGCGAATGCGCCTAAGAAGACAGCAGAGGATGGCCCAAGTGCTTGGGTCCCGGAAACCCACATGGGAGACCCAGATGGAGTTCCTGGCTCCGGGCATCAGCCTGGCCCAGCCCAGTTTCTGTGGCCATTTAGGGAGCAACAGCAAACGGAAGATTTCTCCTCTTTCTATGTCTGTCTCTTCCTTTCTCTCTGCCAGTCTTTCAAATAAATAAATACATCTTCAACAACAATAACAACAACAACAAAATTGTTCTATAATGTGATTTTGTTAATTTGAAGTTTTGATAACTTTATGAATAATAACAGGATAGACTATGCTGTTAATTGTAAAAAATAAGTATAAAGAAAAAAGCACATTCACTTTTATTTCAATCAATAATAATAAGTTCGGTCAGGATCATTATATTTTCTTCAGTTTTTTTCTATGAATATAAATGGATATATAAAAGATGAATATAAATTGGTCTATAAAAGATGAATATAAATGTGTGTATAATAGCTGTAGAACAGCAATGTAATTATACTATAAATTCAATCTCTTTCTTGGCTTTTCCACTGACGATGAAGTAAAAATATTATTTTTAACAATTTTACAATATTTCATCTTTATAATTGCATTTTTCTGTATCTCCAACTGATTTCATATGATAGACTGCGAGATGCAGAATTATTCTTAATTGGAAGGTTTCAACATTTAACACGCTGTGGCCAAGTTTCAGAGAATAGTTTGAGAGAGTTGGACAAGTTGCTCTTCTACTAGCTTGCCCATCTTATCTCACCCCGACAGCGTAGAGTATTATGACACAGTTTATTGTTTCCCAATCTGATACAACTGCTATTTTAATGAACAGTTATTAGATTGATGGTGACTTCAAACTGTTTTAATATTGATGATCTAGAGCAAGAAGGAAATTTTGGCCAGCACTTAAGCCAGTGAAGACAGCCACACTTCTGTGTCAGAATGCCTGGGTTCCCATTCCAGCTCCAGCGACCCCAGCTTCCAGCCAATGTAGACACTTGGAGGGACGGATGATAACTCAGGTGACTGGGGTCCTGCCACCCATATGGCTCTTGGCTTCCAACCCACCAAGCCCTGGCCATCTGGGGCATTTGGGGGAGTGAACCACTGGATGGGAACTCAGTCTCTCTGTGTCTCAAATAAGTAATTAAGAAAAATAAAATTCCAACATTGATACCAACCAATTGTCTGTTGTTCCTTATCCCATTTCTCTCCTGCCAGGTTTTCATATGGATTTAGAAATGCTCTTTGCACATGCTTTATTCAATCCACTGCCATATTCTTGCCTACTTGTTATTTTTAAACTATCCTTTCAAAGTAATAGCTTAAGTTTATAACTTTATTTATGATCCTTCCATTGTTCTACTGCACAGGAAGTCATTCCCGACTCAGAATTCAGTTACAAATGGACAAGTAATTTGTTCATCTTAAAAATGGTTTAGAGGCCGGCATTGTGGCATAGTGGGTTAAGCCACCATCCACAGTGCTGGCATCCCATCTGGGTGCCAGTGCATGCCCGGCTGCTCCACTTCCAATCCAGCTCCCTGCTAATGGTCTGGGAATAGTAGCAGAAAATGGCCCAAGTGTCTGGGCCCCTGCCACCCATGTGGGAGACCCAGGTGGAGCTCCTGGCTTTGGCCTGGCATGGCCCTGGCCATTGTGGCCATCTGGTGAGTGAACCAGCAGATGGACATAGAAGATCTCTCTCTCTCCACCCCCCCCTTTCGGAACTGTGACTTTCAAATAAATAATTAAATCTTTTTTAAACAGTTATAAACTATAGTGTTGCACAAGGGTACTCCGAAAGGTCCATGAAAAATGCTGAATTGATGCAAACAACTTTTTAAAAATATTTTATTTATTTATTTGAAAGGCAAAGTTACAGAGAGAGAGAGAGAGAAGTATCTTTCACCTGATGATTCACTCCCCAAAAGGCCACAAAGACAGGGGCTTCGCCAGCCTAAGGCAGGAGCCTGGGACTCCAGCTGGGTCTCTAACATGGGTGGCAGGGACACAAGTACTTGAACCTTCTTCTGCTGCTTTCTCAAGGGCATCAGTAGGGAGCTGGAAAGGAAGTTCAGCCGCCTGGACATGAACCAGAGCTCATATGAGTTGCTGATGTTGCAGGTGGCAGTTTAACTCACTGTAACAAAATCCCAGGCCCCGGTGTCAAGAATTTTGAAAGCTATGCATAGCCTTTTCATAACACTCATTTTCCATGAACAGTTTGACTCATATACACGCTTTCAAAAATCCTGGCTCCAAAATGAACAACTCGGGTTTTAAAGGAATTTATTAATACATTAGGTTCTCAGTCACAGCAAATGCATGAACATTAGTGCAGCACAATTCTCATGTGAATGTGATATTAATACAAAGAGAAGAGATGCAGGGTAGTTCACAGACACGAGTCCAAGAATACAATGATTCTTCCTTCCCTTTCTCTTTCCTTCTTTATTCTTTCTTTCTCAGTTTTCAGATGACAAATTTTTTATTTGCATTACAGTGAAAGGCTTACTGCTCTGCTAAATAGAGTCCAAGAAATGAAAAATAAAGTTCCACAGGCAATAGCTAAAAGCAAGAATCAAGTGAAAAGATATGCATTTCACTCATATAAACTTTTTTTTAAAGATTTATTCATTTGTTTGAAAGTCAGAGTTACAGAGAGAGAAGGAGAGGTAGAGGCAGAGGGAGAGAGAGAGGGAGAGGGAGAGGGAGAAGGAGAGGGAGAGGGAGAGAGAGAGAGAGAGAGAGAGAGAGAGAGAGAGAGAGAGAGAGAGAGAGATGGAAGCCATCTGTTGGATCACTCCCAAACTGGCCGCAGCAGCCAGAGCTGCACCATTACAAAGCCAGGATCCAGGAGCTTCCTCCAGTCTCCCACACAGCTGCAGGAGCCCAAGGACTTGGGCCATCTTCTACTGCTTTCCCAGGCCACAGCAGAGAGCTGGATCGGAAGTGGAGCAGCCGGGACTCGAACTGGTGCCTACATGGGATGCGGGCATTGCAGGTGGCAGCTTTACCTGCTACACCACAGCACCAGCCCCTCGTATAAACTTAAAAAAAATCTTCCTTTCTACAAACTTTTTAAAGTACCCTCCTATATGATGAAAGAGGAATTGCACTTATGAATATGGAGAACTACAAGAAAAACCCAGATTCCTGAACCTGGCCGGGAGCCAAGGTCAGATGCAGACCAGTGATCCTGACTATTAATAACCTGAAACTCGCCAGCGCCACGGCTCACTAGGCTAATCCTCCGCCTTGTGGCGCCGGCACACGGGTTCTAGTCCCGGTCGGGGCGCCGGATTCTGTCCTGGTTGCCCCTCTTCCAGGCCAGCTCTCTGCTGTGGCCCGGGAGTGCAGTGGAGGATGGCCCAAGTGCTTGGGCCCTGCACCCCACGGAAGACCAGGAGAAGCACTTGGCTCCTGCCTTCGAATCAGCATGGTGTGCTGGCCGCGGCAGCCATTGGAGGGTGAACCAATGGCAAAAAGGAAGACCTTTCTCTCTGTCTCCCTCTCTCACTGTCCACTCTGCCTGTCAAAAAAAATAATAATAATAACCTGAAACTCAATGGACGTTCAATTTGAGTGAGCCTTGGCGTTACCTGCAGGGTGTATGGGAACCTAGCTTGTTGAGCCCACTGCTGGAGGTTTGGGGTTAGCAGACCTGGTGGGGGCCTGGGAATTTGCATTTCTACCAAGTTCTAGGTGCTACAGCTGCTGCTGGTCCAGGAACCACCTGAGAACTACTGTTGAGGCAAGTGTCTTCTATGCCCCAAGCTTCACACCACTCAGAAAGATCACCCTGGGGATTCAAACACTTGCTGTCGGTCACGGTGATGGGCATCGCTGCTGAAAGCTGTGTACGTTCCACAGCTGGGTCCCTGTCTCTGACAGAGCAGCACACGGACGTGACATTGGGGGAGAGGGAGCAATCATGCTGGGGCCAGATTTGCATGTGGAGAGACTTGCCTACTGAATACAAGTCATCCTTGAAATAAAACAAAAAAGAAAAATGTTCTGATGCTTCTTACATCTTGGCCCCATGCTACAAATGCTTCACACAAATATTTCTTCTACTTCATGCACGTTTTCCTGCAAGTTTTATTTATTTGAGAGACAGAGAGCTAAAGACAGAGAGAGAGAGAGAGAGAGAGCTCTCCTCCACCGGTTCACACCCCAAATGCTAGTAATGGCCTGGATGTGGCTGAGATTAAATTCAGAAGCCAGGAACTGAATCCAGGACTCCCACATGGACGTCAGGCACCCAAGTACTTAGCCATCACCTCGAGCTGGAATGGAGATCAGAGCTAGGACTCAAACCCAGGCACTCTGATATGGATACAGGTGTTCCCAGAGGCTTCTCAGCACTAGCTGCCGACAATAACTTTCCATTTTATTCTGATTATAGAAACAATACATGCCTATTGTTGTGGTTTTGGATAAGATCTCCCATCACCCTACCACTCCCCAGAAGTGACTTTGGTCATTTTGACGTATTTCTGTCCAGTCTTTTTATGCCTGACAGCTGTGGGATCCTAGTGGACCTGTGGCTTTGTGCAGCGTTTCACACGTCATGAACACGGAACACACAGGGCTCTCTGTTGCCCAGGAGTCAAGGATGTTTGGCCAAGTTCCCTCTTGGTCTCAGCCATAGCTCTGCAGGCCAGTACAGAAATGGACGCTGGGCTGGGGAGGAAGGGCTTTTGGATTAGATCCTGGAACACAGACTGAGCCCGGAACCAAACCAGAATTGGAAAAGCAACAGTGACCTGAGACCCAAACAAGGGATTTGGGATGGAGGGACAGAGCCCAGCCTGACACGGCTGCAGGTGTTCCCCTGCACCTGCTGTGACTTTTCCCACAGAAGGGGGAGGAGTGCACAGCTGGGAATGGTATTGAGCAGACTGAAGTCGGATAATCAGTGAGAGACAAAGCAAGTCAGCGCGACAAACAGGACTTGATTTCAACCCAATCTGGACATGGGTGGTGTTTCATGCACTTTTATGTTGGGACAATGGACAGCGTCTTTGGCATTGTACACAGCTGCGAGATAAGCAGCGATTGTAGGAAGCAGATTGCACACTGCCTGCCAGTCTTTGCACGCGAGAGCACTCCTAACTGTTTCAGGCACACACAGAAGCTGGGAGGCCAGTCTGGGGTCCTTGTTTCCTGACCTCTGGCGGCAGACTCATTCCCACACACCCCGCCCTCCTGCTCTGATCGAATCTGTTTGCTTACAAACTATGACTGTGCCTCATTTCTTAAAGCAGAAACTCTAAATTGGTGAAGGCTTGAGAATGAGGTTTGATTGTGGATCAGAGAAAAACGTGAGCCAAGGAACAGAGTCCTACACCAATTTAGAGGTCGGTCTTGGATGGAGAAGCGGTTAACAGAAGTGTCGGCTGGCCCCGGGGATCGGGAAAACTGTACAATCTTGTCATTACCCCTTGCCACGGTTTGTTGTTTGCAAAGTCACTGCAGAACAGGCAGTTCTGGAGGTCAAGAGGAGACGCTGGTGAGCTCCAGTAAACACTGTGATACAGTAGCAAGTTTGTAAACACTGTGATACAGTAGCAAGTCTCTGCTCTGCCGCTGGGGACAGGTGCTATAGCATGCGACTGTCATTTGGGGATACAATTGGACTCAGGTTGTGCGGTGAGAGTGCACGGTACAACCACAGTGCCTCTGAGGGTCACACTCCAGCTTGGCCCCCAATCCCGACTCCAGCCCCCTTCAGCTCTCCCCATCCCTGATCTCCGTCATTACCATGTACCAAGGCCAAGGGCTGACTTTAAACACTTTCACCTCATCCTCCCTAGGTGTAGCCCTGCAGTGACAGTGAACACACAGAAGCTGGATGAATAAAGACTGAGAATGCAATGAAAGTTTCGCAAGTTACAATTTGCTACATACAAGGATCTCTGCGACCCCTCACACCGAGGTGGCTGAGCACCCTGGGAGAGCCAGAGATGATGCCAGGCCATCATTCGTGGGAAGGAAGCTGCAGCTGTAGCCCATTATAGTCCATCGGCACAGACAGCAATTTCCTGCAAAAAGCCAGGGGCTCAGAATTTGTGGGACTGGTAGCACCACCCAATATGTAGCTGTTTGTTGGCTTTGTTTTATTTTTGTGCAGAATTCCATTTGATTTCATTTTACTCTTGGCGGGGGAGGCTAGAACACCAGTAAAAAAGCAAGCACTGAAAAACAAATTTAATTAGGAAGATGAACCTACGGGCTGGGCTATTTCCCATTAACACAGACAACAGCCACAGTCTCTGACTTCCTCTAAGGTAGGAAGAAAACAAAGCGTGGTGGAGTGGGGGTGGGGAAGGCTTGGGACAGCAATGTCAGGTCTGAAGTTGAAGTTCAATCCCAGGATCTTTACCCATCATGGTTGCCCAACTGCCAAGCTGGCCCCCCGGTGACTCAGCCTCCTGCTCATCACACACTGAGTAGGGGCTCCTTGCATAACCACGAGGACTCCCGAAATGATGGAGTCCGGCTTCCAGAGCTAGGTCTTGAAGACATTGAAGCTTCTGTCTGAGCTCTCTTGGATCATTTGTTTCTAGGAAGCCGGATGCCCTGACATGAGGCCACTCGGGCAGCACCATGGAGCGATCCAGGCGATGAGGACCTGAGTTAGCCACAGGAGTGAGCTGCGTCCTCAGCCGGTTCCAGCCTTCCGGTGACTACAACCCCAGCCAGCGTCCTGATGGCCCTCTGAGTCACCACCCGGTGAAGCTGCCCTCAAACCCCTAACCCCCTAGAAATGGTGCGACACACCAATTGCTTTCCGTCCTGATACTTTGGTGCAATTTGTCCACCACACGGACACCCATGTATCCTTCCAGTTGTACCGTTATGTCTGTTTCATGGGAAACACACAAGGTCTCTGATGGGACCTTGCTAGAGCATCTACAATTGCTTTTCACTTTTCTAGAATCAGAACCTTCAGCTGCCTTCCTGGCTGCGTTAGAATTTTCTAGAATCACAATCTCCTGGTATTAATATTCCAAGGCAGAAGGTTGCCTTTATGCTACATTTTTTTCCACACTGTCTCCAATCACTGTGGAAAAGTGAACAAACTTGGATAGGTGTGTGCACACATACATGGACCTGCACACACACGTCTGCTCTCGTTTGCTGGTCAACGTTCAGAGTAAGAGAGGAAAGCCACGTCCACGAGTCTGTGCATCCCAGCACTCTCATTTAAATGTCTCAGGCTAAGTTTTCCCCTTTCTTCTCTTCCCACTGTATCTTATCACCCTGGCTGAGAAGCAGGGGGAGTCTCTAGTTAGACAAAAACACAGATGATCGCAACATCACATCTGGATCAGGCTAAGACAGTCGGTACAGCAAAGATTTCCTTCTCTGCAGGTGCTGTGTTGTGAAGAATGAGCAGATAAGAGGCCTCTACAGGAGATGTGGATCAAGAATTTGCAGCTTCTAGCTCTGCAGGATGGGGCGAGGAAGAATGCTTACAGCGAGGGAGGCCCTGGAACATTCTAGGTTAGAGAGTGCTCTGAGGACAAAGGGCAGGAACCATGGAGGGGAACAGAGGGAGCCAGAGAGGAAGAGGGGAAGCCAGAGAGGAAGGCAGCTGTGCATGGTTCTACACAGGCTGAACGATAGCCCCGGGGAAGGGACAATTCTCCACTATTGTAACTCTGTATCCTATTTCTGCTCAGGGACTTGTCTGCTCTCCCAAGTGCTGAAGTCTAACCAAAGGGCTGCAGGAGCAGAGAAATATTTTCATCACCGGGTGAGGCGGGCCCCAGACAGCTTCCTAACATGGGTCCAAGGAGATGGCAGCCTCAGGTGGGCACTGGCCATGCAGAGCCAGAGGCCCTTGTGTTACAGAACCGCATCTTGTCTCTCTGCTCATCCTCATGTACACAGAGCCCCTTGGTAAGCTTCTCTCTTCTCCTGACGTCATCCATCAGCTCTGACAGGTCCCAGATCTGGGTTTGAAGCCCTGGTCCCTGTCTGGCTTTCCAGCCCTGTGCATAGACTTTCTTCCTTCCCTCTGTTGTCTGGCCCTCACCTTCCACTCAGCCTGAGTTAGGATTCAGCCCCAGGAAGACTTCTCTGTCACCTGGTGCCCTCATTGCTGTCCTTAATTGCAAGTTGGAAATCTGGGATTGGGTGTGCTTCTTTTATTTCCTCAGGCCCTAAGTCCATTCTGCACCTGAGTCCAGGGGTCCTTCCCTTTAAACTAGATCCTGGTTTTGGAAAAAAGACTTGCCTGTGACTACTGCCTTGGTAAACACCCATCCTAGCAGACCTAGGGTGCCCTCTTTTCTTTCCTTGCATTTAATCGCACTATTGCAGCTGAATTCACAAGAGCTAAGATATGGAATCCACCCAGATGTCGATCAACTGATGACTGCATAATGACATTGTGGTATATATATACTATGGAATATGACTGAGCTGTTAAAAAATGAAATCCTGTCTTTTGCAACAAAATGGACGCAACTGGAAACTGTGATACTAAATGAAATAAGCCAGTCCCAAAAAAGTAATATATTCTCCCTGATCAGTGGTAACTAACAGAGTACTAAAATGCAATGCATTAGAATGAAATTGACATTTTGAGATTTGATGATTGTTTACAGCCCTTGTCTACTGTTGAAGACCAGTGTTTTTTTCTTCATATTGTTTGTTGAACTCTTTACTTAGTGTAGGGCTAATTTTATGAGCATAAAGTAAACTGAAAATGGATGTTTGTAAAAAATAAGATCAGGAATAGGAGAGGGAAGAGAAAGAAGTGTGGGGGCATGGGCAGGCAGGAGGCCAGGGTGGGAAGTATCACCATGTTCTGAAATCTGTATACACAAAATACACAAAATTTGTGTTCCTTAAATAAAATTTTAAAAAGTAAAAAACTAAAAAAAAAAAAAAAAGATCTCACCCATATTTCAAGGTCTAAAGCAAATGCTTCCATTTCTTGGAGCTTTATCTGACACCACCACCAACCACACTTTTCTCCTTTATCGAACTTCTATTGATTCCATTGAAAAAAGATAGGCACTGAGTGTCTGCAAATGCAGTGGACAGCAAGCTGAAGGGGCTAATATAACTATGAGGTCTGGGCTTCATGGAGATTAAAATCTTACAACCATCATACTTACTAAGGTCTTCTCTGATTACTCTCTCTTACTTACATTTCCTTACTCAACGTCATCAACAGCACAACTGAGTTTTAAATGTGATTTTGGAAAACTCACGATGACTGAGATGATAGGGCACACAACAAGTTCTCATTAAAGAGTTACTGACTATTTGCAAGATGAGTACCAGAACAAGACTAGATTTGTCAACTGCATCCCTTATCTAGACAAGAGAAATATCTTTGGTGAAGGAAAAATACACTTCATGAGATTTAAAGAAACCATAGTGCATTAGAATGGGTTTCATGTGCCCAACCAGTTACTCAATTTAACTTGAAAACTTCACCTGGGATTTGTGAAATTGTCGATTGAGAATGCAATCCCCAAATTCCCTAATCATGAAAAAGACTCGCATTTTGAAAGATTAGACATAATATGGAAAATGATTGAATAGCTCTTTGGGAATGAGAAGGTAGATATTTGGAATTTACTAAAGGATTTCACAAGATAGAAGTAGGCGCGTATTGGGAAGCTCTGGATACAAATTCTTAAACAAAACCATTGTGTCCCACTAAGGAAAACAGAATTGATGGGATCCAAACACATCAGACAACCATGCCATACTGTCAGCAAAGATCAACTGGAATCAGAGTCAAACACAGAGCTGGTTCAGATAATAAACATTGTTAAGTGTTACCAGAAAAAAGACTTTTGTGAATCAGAAGTGGAGAACTGGAGAGATATTTCGCTCCTCCACACCTTAAATAAGTGTCATCTTGATCTTTGGTTAAAGGATCCCATAGGACCTTGACCTTGACATCAAACTCAAGGAACGTGAGTCATTCCAGCCCCAAAGAGATCTTCATGTGCAGAACAGGAGCTCAGGAATTCAGTCAAAGGTTAATACTGGACTTATGTCTACTGCCAAATGTAATCTTTACTAAAAAAAAATCTTACTCACCTGCCAGAATATACTGTCTATTGTGTTTCCAAGAAAACCGTCTCGACCTTCTGACGACACCAGTTTGGGGCCAAGAATTGTCATGAACTCGTCAAAATCCACCTGGCCATCCCCTGGAAGGAGAAGACAGAACTATGAGCTGAAGAGCGGCTGCACTTGACATACTGAACCCAATACAGTGAACATCTCTACCCTTTTCTCCTAGGCACAGTTTCAATAAACGAAAAAGAGCTGGTAACACCAGAAATTGTTCGACATTCTTAAAGCACCCAGAGTACAAAGGAAAGAGGCAATGCTTAGTACACGTGATGTCACATACACATATTCCTAACCATTTGTCAGTACAGTCATGTAGTCATGTACTACATGAACCTTTTTTTTTTTTTTTTTTGGACAGGCAGAGTTATAGTGAGAGAGAGAGACAGAGAGAAAGGTCTTCCTTCTGTTGGTTCAAATGGCCACTATGGTTGGCGCTGCGCCAACCCGAAGCCAGGAGCCAGGTGCTTCCTCCTGGTCTCCCATGCGGGTGCAGGGCCCAAGCACCTGGGCCATCCTCCACTGCACTCCTGGGCCACAGCAGAGAGCTGGATTGGAAGAGGAGCAACTGGGACAGAACTGGCGCCCCAAAGGGGACTAGAACGCAGAGCGCCAGCACTGCAGACGGAGGATTAGCCTAGTGAGCTGCAGTGCCAGCCCTACATTAACCTTTCAGTCAACCATGGACCACACACCAAAGATGGTTCCGTGACTGTAACGGAGCTGAAAAATTCTCATCACCCAGTGACGCTGCTGCCAACTTAAGGAAATGCATCTCACGTGTTTCTGGTGCTGCTGGGGTTAACAACCCCACTGTGCTGCCAGTCATGCAAAACATAGGACACATGTATGTACATGTAATAGTGTAGGGTATGTAAGTACATGTAATAGTGTAGAGGACATAATACCTAATAATAAATGACTATACTACTGGTCTATGCATTTATCATTATGTTCTTTTTATCATTATTTTGGAGCATAAACCTTCTACTTAATTAAAAACATACATTGCATACTGTGTTATGTTGCCGTAAATATCCTTGTATGAATGTCTCTTATGGAATGCAACTCTTTTTAATAAAAGCCTAATTTACTTGAAACACAGAGTTACAAACAGGAGGGAGAATGGCGGTTGGAGAGAGAAAGAGAGAGAGAGTGAGAGAGAGAGTGCTTCCATCCTCTGGTTCATTCCTTAAATGGACACAACGCTTACATCTGGGCTAGGCCAAAGCCAAGAGCCAGGAGTTCCATCCTGATCTCCCATATGGTTGGCAGGAACCCAAGCACTTGGGCCATCTTCAGCTGCCTTCCCAGGTGCATTAGCAGCACCCTGGATCAGAAGCGGAGTAGTGGGACTCAAGCCAGCACTCCAATACGCGATGTCTGGCATCAAAAGTGGCAGCTTACCCTTCTGTGCCATAACACTGATCCCTTTAATGCATCTCTTGATAGCATCATTTTTTCCTTGTGCTTGATTTAATGTCATATTGTATTGTTCATCATAATCTTAGGAGCAATAAGCTATACCATACGTACCAAGTGTCTTCCACTAGTTCATGGAAAACACATATCATGCAAAAAAAGTATGGAAATAAAAAATTGCACCAAGGAACCGGTGCTGTGGTGTAGTGGGTAAAGCTGCTGTTTACGATGCCGGCATCCCATATGGACACCAGTTCAAGTCCTTGCACCCCACTTCAAGTTCATGTCCCTGCTGATGTGCCTGAGAAAGCAGCAGAAGTTGGTCCAAGTGCTTGGGCCTCTGCACCTGCATGGGAGACCCAGAAGAAGCTCCTGGCTCCTGGCTTTGGACTGGCCCAGCTCTGGACATTGCAGCCATTTGGAGAGTGAACCAGTGAATGGAAGATCGATCTCTCTCTCTCTCTCTCTCTCTTTCTCTCTCTCTCTCCCACCCTGCCTTTCAAATAAATAGATCTTTTAAGAAATTGCACCAAAACTTACTTATTATTAGTCCCATTTCCCATGAACTTCTGGAATACTCCTCAGATATAGCCTAGATGTATGGTAGCCTACGTAAGTTTGTGGTGTAAGTACACTGTGATGTTCACAATGATGAAATTGCATAGCAACACATTTCTCAGAGTGTATCCCCATCGTCTAGGACACGTGGCTGTGTTCCTGTCTAGGAGTCCAATCAGCATGTCCTATTATCCATGATCATACCCCACAGCTGTTCCCTGGGCCCAATTTGGCAGCTTCACCTTTGTCACACACACCCCTCCCCATAAATTAAGTCATCATGTCTTATTGATTTCACCTCTGAAAAGCTTGCAGTTTGGGTGGGCATTTGGTGCAACAGTTAAATGTCCACATTCCACATCAGAGCACCTGGCTTGAATCACAGCATCTCCACTTCTGATCCAGCTTCCTGCTAATGTGCACCCTGGGAGACAGCAGGTGATGGCTCACGTCTTGGCTCCCTCCACCCATGTGGGGGACCCTAGATTGAACTCCATCCTTTTCTCTGTCCCAGCCAGTGGGACAGACCAGGCATCCAAGAGTTTTCCAAAGAGCAGGCACATAAATCAGTTCACTCTCAGAGTGCATCTGTCTTCCAATAACTTGTCTTTGGGCTGGACCTTGTGACAGAGTGGATTAAACCGCTCCTTGGGATGCCTACATCCCATACCAGAGTGCCTCTCCTCAATCCAGCTTCCAGCTAATGCACCCAGGAGACAGTAGATAATGGCTCAGTACTGGGATCCCTATCACCCACGTGGAAGAATCTGATAGAGTTCCTGGCACCTGGCTTTGGCCTTGCTCAGCCTCGGCTGTTCCAGGCATCTGGGAAGTGAGCCAGTGGATAGGAGATCTCTTTCTCACTCCATCTCTCCCTTTCTCTATGTGACTCTGCCTTTCAAATAAATAAATACATCTTAAAAACAGCTTTATTGCAAAGCAGATGTCATTAACAAGATGTCAGTGATTCACAACAGATAACCCAGGGACAGACCCAAGTGTAGATAAAACTTCCCCAGGGATTGAGAAGACATGGGATGCCAGTGATAAAGGGAAGAGCTGCCGAGAGGAAATCTATTTCTCTTAGATTCAACCAGATAGAAGGATCTAGTAGTCATGAGAATGCTAATGAGCAACAATGAACCAGGGTTTTGCCTTTCAAATGAGCAAATATTTTCTTTTTTTTAAGAGCTGAGTTCACTCGAATTTTTTCAAAAAAATTATTTATAAGACAGAATGATGGTGGGGAGAGAGAGAGGAGAGAGAGAGCGAGAGAGAGCTTCCATCCACCGACTCACTTCCCAAATGCCTGCCACAGCTGACTAGGCACCAGGTGCCAGGACTAGGCTGAATCCAGGAGTCCAGGAGCTACAGGTAGCACCAGAAGCACAGGGGACGAGCTGGACTTCTGGGTGGGGACAGTATTTGGGACTCAGACTTTCACCTGCAGGGTAGGTGAGATCTAGGTAAACAGTAGCAGAACTAGATTTCATTCTCATGGGAGAAAAACCCACACTTCAGTGACTGGAAGTATCCAGTGGTGTCAGGGAGAGCATACAGATGACACTCGTTTGCCACACATTCTCTTTCTGGCTTTTACAGAGCAAAGAGAGATTCATCCAAGCTCATGGTTGGAAGGATAATCCAGGTGGGCGCCCCTTCTCTCTCAGGGGATGGCTCCGCTCTGGTTCCTGGGTGCATGGGCACACGGCTCACCTCCTGAGCACCTGCAGTGAAGGAGGACGCCCCCTCCTAACGTTCAGAGGGAGGTCAGCCCCCATTGGCAGAGTGGACTTTCTACTGGGGTTGAGTCCAAGGAGAAGGCCCCAGAGGCAATTCTGGTTCAATGAACAAAAATGGGCTGGGGACGCTCCAAAAATGATCGCTATCAATGCACATCCCCTCCTCTGCACCCCATCCATCCCAGAAGAACCGAGACTAACAGAATCTCGGAGGTAGGATTTACACACGGTCCCTTAACCCAGAAACCAGCCCCGTGTTGAGGTAGGGGCTGTGAGGTCTCAAGATGAGGATTCTATCTAACACGGAGCGCTCACCAGCCAGGGTGTGGTTAAAGGACATTTCCATCTACCAACTCATTTAAATATTCCAAGCAGCCCACTGTACAGATGAGATTACTGAGGCACACAGAGGGGCAGTAGCTGGCCGGGGCTTATACAAAGAATAAAGCCGGGGCCGGCGCCGTGGCTCAACAGGCTAATCCTCCGCCTTGCGGCGCCGGCACACCGGGTTCTAGTCCCAGTCGGGGTGCCGGATTCTGTCCCGGTTGCCCCTCTTCCAGGCCAGCCCTCTGCTGTGGCCCGGGAGTGCAGTGGAGGATGGCCCAAGTGCTTGGGCCCTGCACCCCATGGGAGACCAGGAAAAGCACCTGGCTCCTGGCTCCTGCCATCGGATGAGCGCGGTGCGCCGGCCGCAGCGCGCTGTCCACAGCAGCCATTGCAGGGTGAACGAACGGCAAAAGGAAGACCTTTCTCTCTGTCTCTCTCTCACACTGTCCACTCTGCCTGTCAAAAAAAAAATAAAAAAATAAAATAAAATAAATAAAATAAAATAAAAAAAAAAAAGAATAAAGCCGGGATTCTACGCCATAGCAGTCTGCCTGCAGGCAGTGGGGGGGGGGTGGGGGGTGGGGGGGGCGGGGGTCTGTCGGGAACACTCTCCCTGGAGCCCAGCATTCCTTTTTAAAAATTTTTTTTATTTATTTGAAAGATTTCCACAGAGAGCTAGAGACAAAGAGAGAGAGGTCTTCCATCTGCTGGTTCACTCCCCAGATGGCCGCAACGGCCAGAGCTGCGCTGATCTGAAGCCAGGAGCCAAGAGCTTCCTCCAGGTCTCCTACACGGGTGCAGGGGCCCAAGGACTTGAGCCATCTTCCACCACTTTCCCTGGCCACAGCAGACAGCTGATCGGAAGAGGAGCAGCTGGGACTAGAACCGGCGCCCACGTGGGATGCCAGTGCTTCAGGCCAGGGCATTAACCCGCTGTGCCACAGCACCGCCCCCCTCAGCATTCCTTTAACAGGAGTGTTACAGCTGCCTGGGATCTAAAGGCAAAATGAAATCTGCATTGTTCTACATGGTCCAGCTCCTGGGTCTCAGGTCAGCTGCCAGAGATCTCTCCTAATCACGGAATAACAATGAATGCTAAGAAGTACTTAGGGAAGGCCTGGTGTGTGCCAGGCCCTGGACTCAGGACTCTGTGTGGATAAACTTCCCTGTCCAGACAGACCCCAGACCTATCAATTTTTTTCTGATGAGAAAATTTAGACAAGAGGAAGTGAAAGATACTAGACTGAGACTAGGCAGCGAGCTAGTGGCAGAGCAGAGATAGAACCCCCGGTAACAACCCAACAGGGCACCACCTCCTCTTCAAATCCCAGGCCCCGGCACCTGGTCCTGGCAGAGGTTCACTCAAGGAGGCTTCAAAAAGTTCATGGAGAATAGAATTCAAAGTTGAATTTAGGTTAGGAAAAGTGAAATACGTGCACACATAGAGTCTTCCGCAAGTCTGATGGAAAGGGGCCAGGGTTATGTGCAGCAAGGTAAGCGCTGCCTGTGGCGCTGGCGTCTGACATCAGAGTCCTGGCTGCTCTGCTTCCGATCCACCTGCCTGCTAATACGCCTGGGAATGCAGCAAAAGATGGCCCCAGTGTTTGGGCCCCTGCCACCCACGTGGGAGACCCAGATGGAGCTCCTGGATCCTGACTTTGGCCTGGCCCAGCCCTGGCTATGTGTGAACTGAACCAGTAGATGAAAGATCTCCCTCTCTTTCTATCTCTCTCTCCCTCTCTCTCTCTGCCATTCTGTCTTCCTGATAAATAAAACAAGTATTTTTAAAAGTGTGATGGAAAAATACATATTATGAAAAAAACTATGCATGGTTTTCAATTTTTGTGCACCAAAATAAACTTATCTTTATTATTAAAATATTTTTAAAAGTGTTTTTATTTGAGAGAGAGAGAGAGAGAGCGAGAGAGAGAGAGAGAGCGAGAGAGAGAGAGAGCTCCTATTGGCTGGTTCACTTCCCCAAATGTCCACAAAAGCCAGAACTGGGCCAGGCCACAGCCAGGAGTGGGGAACTCCATCCCAGTCTCCCACATGCATGGCAGTGACCTGGCCATTTGATTCATCACCCCACGCTGCATCCTCAGGGGCATATTAACAGCAAGCAGGCATCGGGAGCAGAGGTGGGACTAGAACCTCCAATATGAGATGGGGTATCCCAACCTAGGCCAAACACTGATTCTGAATTTACCTTTAGAGTCCATTTTCCATCTCTCTTCTCCAGGTCTAAGGGTTACGATGCATTTTCCCCTTGGGCACTTAGGAAGGAGTTTAGTGAGGGGTTGGAAGAGTCAGTCTTTGGTAGCTTTAATGCAATGCCTATTGCCTGAAAGCCAGATGCTCCCCAAATAGCCACTTTGCCTGCTGTCAGCTCTCCGTGATTCTCCACAGATGGTCTGTTCCCAGAGGACCCGAGTCTTCCACACAGAATCCTCTAAGCATCTGAAATGGCATTCACCACTGAAAGAATGGGTCTGATGGACAAGAGTGCGCAGGCCCAGGAGGGGCCCAGCAAACTGGCATTAAGGATTCACATGCTCCCAAAGCGAAGTGGGCATCTTCCCCAATCTGCTACCTTTCGCGAAACGCAGAAGCACTTCCAATGCCCAGACTACATTTAGTTAAACTGTTTTAGGAACCTTAAAGGAGCAAATCATTGCAGAAAGAAAGAAGAGAATTCACTCTGACATCCAAATATCATAATCCACTTAGCAAGAAGTGCAGGAAGCCAACCTGTTAAGGACTGTGTCTTGTTGCTCCCCACTGTTACGTGAGTCTGAGTAATGAACTTGAACTAGGGCAGGAAGCTGCAGGAGGGCCAGCACTGTAGGACATTCATTAAGTCCAACCAGCTGAAATCTTCAGGAAGTGGTAAAATAATAATAAAAAAAATCACTGCAAAATAAAAGGGAAGGAAAGAACATACAGCAAAAAAAAAAAAAAAAAAAGTGGGGGGTGGGCTTTGAAGGGTAACAAGGAGGACTGATGTCTGAGATTCCATTCAGATCAGTTACTAAATCCCAGGAGCACAGGGTCAGGTTAACGGGCGACACATGGTGGGCAGCTGAGCTGAGGGAGGTGCACGGGGAGGCTCTGGAAGCTTGCAATCCCCTGTCCAGGACAGAACCAAGTGAGTGATGCCACTGACCTCAAAGCATGGTGCTAAGGCAGCACAAAAGCAGAAGTGCATGCTCCCAAGAGGTCAGGCCCCACGATTCTGCAGCACGCTTTTAAAGAGGGAAGAGTTTCAACAAGTCACAAAGGGAGATGAGTGAGCACCCGGAGCCACGGAGGGATGGAGGATACACTGCAGCACTGATCAGGCCATGCTGGACCAAGGATTCCTGGAGAGGGCAGCAAGATGAGGCAGAACCAGGACAATGGAGCAGACTCAAGGACCTATGTCTGATGCAGTCAGTGGAGACTGGCCAGGCATGGGTGCGAGAGCACTAGCGCTCTGCTTGCCGAAGACTGCTCGGGACTGGAGAGGGCAGAGCTGGCCCTAAGAAGCCATATTAGGTAAGGCAACAGGAAAGCTAATTTAGGATAGAGAATGGGGTTTGGAGAAGGCTGGGTTCAAGGAAGGGAATAGCAAATGGAACCAGCAAGGCTTGATAAGAGACTGGCAGGGCGGGAAGGTGAGAGTGACCCTCCAGTCTTGAGTTAAGACTTCTGGAAGGGGGCCGGCACCGTGGCTCACTTGGTTAATCCTCTGCCTGCGGCGCCGGCATCCCATATGGGCACTGGGTTCTAGTCCCGGTTGCTCCTCTTCCAGTCCAGCTCTCTGCTGTGGCCCGGGAGGGCAGTGGAGGATGGCCCAAGTGCTTGAGCCTTTGCACCCACATGAGAGACCAGGAGGAAGATCTGGCTCCTGGCTTCGGATCAGCATAGCGGCCATTTGGGGGTGAACCAATGGAAGGAAGATCTCTCTCTCTCTCTCTCTCTCTCTCTCTCTCTCTCTCACTGTCTAACTCTATCTGTCAAATAAAAAAAGACTTTTGGAAGGACCACAGTGCTAAAGCAGGAAGAATGGAGAAGTTAGGAGAGGGACACAGCTGGGAGATGCTGGTTTTGAGATGTTGACTGGCTGGGGATGGGGAAGGGGTAGTTCGAGTGTCAAACAGCTACAAAAGTGCATCTCAGTCTTCCATGGAAACATCTCGAAGATTCTCAAAAATGCTTGGGTTAAAAATTCCAAGATCCAGAACTGTATTTTAGTATGTCACAATCTCATTAAAATAGATGCTAAGGGCAGCATTTTTTCATATTTGCTTAAATAAATATTTTCACTAAAATATATGGAAGTGTACTCTCCCTTGTCCCCCCAAAGGAAAAAACAGAAAATTAATAGTGGTTTGTTTCTAAGCAGGTCTAGACAGGTAAAGCACAGGAACAAGAGAGTTTTCTAATGAAAATAAAATGTTTTCTTTTTTTTTCCTTAGAGTGGTAAGTATCTTGAGATATTTACATTCTTTTATTTTTATTTATTTTTAATTGTATTTATTTGAAAGACAGAGTTACAGAGAAAGGTAGAGCCAGAGAGAGAGAGAGAGAGAGAGAGAGAGAGGTCTTCCATCCGCTGGTTCACTCCCCAAATGACCGCAATGGCCAGAGCTGGGCCAATCCGAAGCCAGGAGCTTCTTCTGGGTCTCCCACATGGGTGCAGGGGCCCAAGCCTTGGGCCATCCTCCACTGCTTTCCCAGGCCATAGCAGAGAGCCTAGGAAGTGGAGCAGCTGGGACTCGAACCAGCGCCCATTAAGGGATGCCAGCACTGCAGGCGGCGGGCTTTACCCGCTACCACAGCGCCGACACCTGCATTGTCTCTTAATTCCTTTCTCCTGCAAACATTCTGAGACCTCGCACATCACATTAAGTTGAGTCTGTTATCCATTGTTCAGTGCACAGTTTCAAGGCATGAAGTATATCTTTCTGTCTTTCTGTGCATGTGTACAGCTGCAGAGTCATGTCCAGGACAGTGTGTCAAACCGAAGCTTTCTGCCCCAACAGCAGGGCTCCAGTCCTCTCCCACACCAGCCCATGGCCACCAACCTTCTGCTCTAACAATCTCACAGAGATGGGCCTGTGCAGTATCTGCCTTCCTGTGATGTTTGTCTTTTTCACTTAGCATAGTGCTTTCCTGTAGTGCATGTCTGAGGAAGCCCAGGAAATGTACAGCCTCTGGATTATGACCAATAACACGGTGCTGTATGTGGGATTCATGTGACACGGGTTGGTTACAGCTGCTCTCATCCTTAACAAACAAGTGGGTAACTATGTGACATGATGATGGATATGTCAATTTGTTTCCTTATAGTAGCCTTTTTACTAGCTCTATGTAGCCCAAAACACCCTGTTCTATAACCCAAGTATACATGGTACAATCTGTTTATAAAATAAAATGGAAAATAAAACACTATGTTGTATAACCTAAGTGCACATGGTACAATGTGTTCAAAAAATAATGAAAATTTGGTTGGGGGGAGCCTTTTAAAGGATACGCACCATTTTTTTCATATGTACATTCAACAGTTTACTTTCTACACTTCCATCTAGGGCCACTTGGGGTTACTTCCACAGTTTAGCTGTTGTGAATAATACTGCTATGAACATGGGTGCAGAAATTTCAAGCCTCTGTTTTCCATTTGTTTGGTTTATACCCAGAGGTGAAGTTGCTAGAGCACACGATAGTTCCATTTTTAAGGTCTTGAGGGACCATGATACCATTTTGCTCACAGATTATAGTTTTTCACCTTACACTATCTCACTGTGGTGTGCAAGGGTTCCAGTTAGTCTCCATCATCCTGACATTTGTTATTTTCTCTGTGTGTGTGTGTGTGTGTGTTTACAGAAGCTATCCTAATCAGTGAGATGAGATATCTCACTATAGCTTTGACTGGCACTTCCCTAGTGCCTAGTGGAGTCAAACATCTTTTTATTTGCTTATTGGCCATTCATAATCTTTGGAGAAATATCTATTCAAGTCTTTGGCTATTTTTTGAATTGGATTTTTTTTTTTTTACCACTGTTGAGTTATAAGCATGCTGTTTATTCTGGGTAGGAATCTCCATCACATAGATAATTTTCAAATATTTTCTCCCATTCTGTGGGTGTTTTATTTTGTTGATGGTGTTTTCTGATGCACTAAATTCTTTAATTTTCATGAATTCTGGTTTCCTTAGTTTTTCTGCTTTTTCACATGCCTTTTGTGTCATATCTAAAAAAAAAAAAGTCTTAGAAAATTCAACATCATGAAACTTTTGCCCTACGTTTTAGCCTAAGAGTTTCATAATTATTATTTTAATTTTAGGTGTTGGCTTATTTTTGAGTGAATTTTTGAATACGATAATGGTCCAACATCATTCTTTACCATGTAGGTTTCTCATTTTCCCAGCACCATCTGTTGAAAAGCCTGTCCTTGCCTTATTGAACATTTGACTATATATATGAAGGCTTATTATGGGCTGTATATTCCGTTTCATATTCTGTATGCCAATGTCACACTGTTTGGAGCACTTCATCTTCGTTGTAAGTTTTGATATCAGGGAGTACGACTCTTCAAGTTTTACTCTTTTTCAAGACTATTTTTGGCTAAATGAGGTCATTTTATTTTCCATACAAATTTAAACATGAATTTTCCCATTTTTATTTTAAAAATCATTGGGGTTTTAGATAGGGATTGCATTGAATCTACATATTTCTTTGGATAGTATGTCATCACAATGATTTTAAGTCTCTCAATCTGTAAGTATCAGCAACATTTCCATTAATTATGTCTCCTTTAACCTCTTTGACAATGTTTTGTTTTTTTCATTGTGTAAGTCATTCACTTCTTTGGTTAATTCCAATTTTTTTTTTTTTTTTTTGCTTTTTGATGCTACTGCAAATTTCCTCTTAATTTCCTTTTCAGCTTTTTCATTGTTAGTGTATAAAATGCAACTGATTTTTTCTGTTGATTTTTTAATTTCCTCATTTGAAAAACTGACTTGTTAATTGTGATAGCTTTATGGGATCTTGAAGGTTTTCTACACAGAAGATCATTATCATCTGTTAGGAGTGAGAATTTCACCTCTTCTTTTGCAATTTAGATACTTTTCATTTATTTTTCTTGCCCAAGTGCTCTGGCTAGAACTTCCCACATTATGATGAACAGAAGGGGTGAAAGTACACATCTTTGTCTTGTTTCTGATCTTAGTAAAAAGCCTTCAGTCTTTCACTGTTGAGTACGACACTCACCGTGGGTTTTTCATATATGCCTCTTGCTAAGTTGAGGTAGTTTCTACTTCTAGTTTGTTGAGTGTTTGTTCTTGACCATAATAGGGCATGAGATTTTTGAGAAATGCTTTTGCTGGACCAATTGATATGAATGTCTTTTCCCCCTTTATTCTCTTGTATGTTACATTGATTAATTTTTGTGTTTCAAACCATTCTTGCATTCTAGGAATAAATCCCATTTGGTCATGGTATATAAATTTAATAGACTGCTGAATTCTGTTTGCCTGTATTTGGCGAGGATGCTCACATCAGTATTCATAAGGTATATTGCTCTACTGCTCTCTTTTCTTGTAGTGTCTTTGCTTGGTTTTGGTATCAGAGGAATGCTGCCTTCATGGAATGATTGAGGAAATGTCCTCTCCTCTTTGCTATTTCAGGAAGTTTGAGACGCATTCATGTTAGTTCTTTAGGTGTTTTGTAGAATTTAACAGTGAAGCCCTCTGATCCAAGACTTTGCTTTGACAGAAGATTTTTGATGACTGATTCACTTTAACAAATATTAGGTCTACTCATATATTCTTCTCTTTTCTTTTTTGTAATCTAGTCTTAGTAGATTTTGTGTTTCTAGGAATTTATTCATTTAATCTAGATTATCCAATTCGCTAGTATAAAACTGTGAAAGTACTACTTTATATACCTTTCTACTTCTGTTGAATTGATAGTGATGTCCACACTGTCATTTCTGATTTTAGAAACTTGAGTTCCCTCTCTTTTGTTCTTAATCCAGCTAGCGCAAACTTTGCAACTGTGTTGATCTTTTCAAGGAGCCAACATTAGATTTCACTGACTATTTTCTACTTTGTTGATGTCTTATTTAGTCTGTATTATTTCCTCTCTTCTTCTAACTTTGAGTTTAGCTTGCTAATTTTCTAATATCTTTTTTAAAAAAATCATTTTATTTAATTGAAATGCAGAGTTAAAGACACAGAGGGAGAGACAGAAATATTTCATCTAATGGCTCACTCCCCAAATGGCTCCAATGGCCAGAGCTGGGTCAGGCCAAAAGCCAGGAGCCAGGAGCTTCCTCTGGATCTCTTACATGGGTAAAGGGGCTCAAGGACTTAGGCTATCCTCTTCTGCTCTCCCAGGTCCATTAGCAGGGAGCTGGATCGGAACTGGAGCAGCCAGGAATGAACTGGCGCCCATATGGGATGCTATTGTCTCAAGAGGCAGCCTAACCCATTGCAACACAGTGCTGGCCCCAATTATCTGATTTCTTAAGTTGTAAAATGAGGCTGTTGATTTTTGAGCTGTTTCTTGGTGTTATTCATGTTAAGCATTTCTGACTATAGATTTCTCCCCTTAACACAGCTTTCACTATGTACTAGAAATTTTAGGATGCTGTGTTTGCTCTCATTTGTCTCTAAGGATTTTCCAATTTCTCTTGTGATTTCCTCTTTGATCCACTGGTTGTATAACAGTATGTGTTATTATAGCCACCGCTGGCGTATTTTGGTTGCTATTTGTATGAATTATCCTTTGTCATCCATTCACTTTCAGTCTCTAGGTCTTTGCATCTAAAGTGAGTTTCTTATAAACAGAATGTACCTGCAAATTTTTTGAACTCCTTCTGCCAATCTGTCTTTTGATAGGAGAGTTTAATCCATTTACATTTTTAAAAGATATTTATAGAGGGGTCGGAGCTGTGGCATAGCGAGTAAGGCCATCACCTGCGGTGCTGGCATCCCATATGGGCACTGGTTCGGGTCTCAGCTGCTCCACTTCCAATCCAGCTCTCTGCCATGGCCTGGGAAAGTGGTGGAAGACGGCCCAAGTCCTTGGGCCCCTGCACCCGCATGGGACACCCAGAAGAAGTTCGTGGCTCCTGGTTTTGGATCCACATAGCTTCGGCCACTGCGGCCATCTGGGAAGTGAACTGGAGGATGGAAGACTTCTCTCTGCCTCTCCTTCTCTCACTGTGTAACTCTGACTTTCAAGTAAATAAATAAATCTTAATAAAAAAAATTTATAGAAAGAGACTTCTTTCCATTTGGTATTTGATTTCTGTATGTATTAAACCTTTTTTTGTCCCCCATTTTTTCACATGCTTATCTTGTTCTGTGTAGACTTTTTGTAGTGAAATATTTAAGTTCTTTTCTCATTTCCTGTTAGCTATAGCTTATATCTATTTTCTTTTGGTTACCATGGGGAGTATATTTAAAATCCTAGTTACAACATTCTAATTTGACTTTATACTGATTTAACTTCAATAATATATGAAAACTATGCTTCTTGACAGCTCAGTCCTTGTCCCCTTGTTCTTGATACTGTCACAAAGTAACATCTTTCTTTACACACTCTATACCTGGAAACACAAAATAACAATTCATTTAAATGCATTATCAAATTATGTGCAGAGTGTAGAGTTAAGAAACAAACATAATAACATCAGCATTTCCACTAATAACTTTTTAAAAATATTCATGCCTTGCATTATGTAGGAAACAAAAGGCTGGGTTATAATAATGCCAGCATTGTGTAACTGCCAATGTATTTACTGAGTTTTTTACTTCCTCACACAGGTTCAAGTTACTGTCTAGTGTCCTTTCCTTTGAACCTGAGGGCTCCTTGAGCATTTCATACAGAGTAAGTCTTGTGATAATGAACTCCCTTGATTTCTGTGCATCTAGGAATATCTCCTTTTCTCCCTCATTCTTGACAGAAAGTTTTACTGGCTATTGAATTCTTGGGTGTGGATTGTTTTTCTCTTACTACATTGCTTCTGTTGGCCTACTGCCTACTGCCTCCAAAGTTTCTTAAAAAGAAATCTGCTGGCCAGTGCTGCAGCTCACTAGGCTAATCCTCCACCTAGAGGAGTTCTAGTCCCCAGGTTCTAGTCCCTGTTAGAGCACCAGTTCTGTCCCAGTTGCTCCTCTTCCAGTCCAGCTCTCTGCTGTGGCCTGGGAGTGCAGTGGAGGATGGCCCAAGTGCTTGGGCCCTGCACCCGCATGGGAGTCCAGGAGAAGCACCTGGCTCCTGGCTTTGGATCGGCGCAGTGCACCAGTCATAGCAGCCATTTGGGGGGTGAACCAACAGAAGGAAGACCTTTCTCTCTGTCTCTCTCTCTCTCTCTCTCTCTCTCTCTCTCTCACTGTCTAAAAAAAAATCTGCTGATAACTTCGTGGGAACAAATGACCCCTTGCATGGGACAAGTCACTGCTTTGGCTTTTTTTCAAGATTCTCTGTCTTTCCAAAGTCTGGTTATTATGTATCTTGGTGAGAGTCTCTTTGAGTTCATCCTGCATAGAGTTCACTTAGCTTCATAGATGCTTGTAGTGATATCTGTGATCACATTTGGGAAATTCCCAGTCATCGTATCTTCAGGCATTCGCCTTTCCCTTTCTCTCCTCTCTCTCATCTCCTAAATGGAGACTCGCACATGTGTATGTCGGCCTGCTAGATGGTGTCCCACAGGTCCCTTATGCTTCGTTCACATTTGCTCAATCTTGTCAGTGCTCAGTCTTGATAACTCCTTTTGTATTATCTTCAAGTTAGCAGATTCTTTGATCTTTCTGCTCAAAACTGCCTTTCAATCCCTCTACCGAAATGTTCATGTCAGTTATTGCTCTTTTAAGCTCCAAAATTGCTTTTTGGTTTCTTTTCAGGTTTTCTGTTTCTTTATTAATATTGCCGCTTTCCTCAGAATTACTTTCTTGACTTTTCTTTTGACTTCCTTTAATTTTTTGAGCATCAACCTCGCTGTTTTAACCTTTTTTTCCCATTAGATTTTCCATCAGATATTTTTCAGGGGCAGTTTCTTGGGAGTCTGTCTCCTTGGAATGGTCCATACTTTCTGGGGTATTTTTATGCCTTGTGATTTTTTTTTTTTAATCTGAAACTGGGTATTTGAATCTAATAATGTGGTAATTCTAGAAACTGGATTCTATCCCATCCCTAGAATTAGCTGATTGTTATTAATGTTCTTAATTATTGTTTCTCTTTTTGATTTGTTGATTTTATTTTCATCATTTCCCTGTATTGTTTTTGGTTGCTTTTTAATGATCAACCTGTGATGTGAACACAATGTGGTCATCTTGGTTATTTTTGGACCCTGCACCCCCCTCTAGGTATGTGTTGGTCATGTCCTAATTTTTCCTGTAGATACAGCTGCTTTTGAGTATCCTCATAGTTAATTCCGGCTTCTATAAGAGACAATAAAAAGCACTAGGTCTTTAAATACCCCAGAAGTCACTTCAGCCAGAGATAGGAAAGCTCACAACGTGGAGTGGTCCTGGCTTCTTCTTTGTCTGCACCTCTGGGATCAGAAGCACCAATCAGTGGTCGGGACACAGATCTCTGATATTTGCAGGGTGGGGTGATTTTTGCCCAACTAACTCCCACAAGGCCTGTGCAAGCTGTTCCTGAATGCAAGTACAGGGCTGTGGGTGAGGGGTGGCTAGCTTTGTTACTGTCTGGAGAGTTGACTTGCATGGAAACGAATCCCAATGTGCCATTCAAGGCTCCAAAGTCCCAAAACATTCACATCATAGTCTGCCACTGTAACTGAGGTTCCTACGGGAGAGAAATTCTTGGTATCTCCTATTCTGTCACTTTCCCAATCTCCATAGTATTCGTTTTGTTTGTTTGCCTTTTTATTTTTGAGCCACATTGTGCATTACCTATTCAAAACATACATTTTTAATATATATATATATATAAAGCTTTTATTTAAAGAATATAAATTTCCAAAGTACAGCTTATGGATTACAATGGCTCCCCCCCTATAACTTCCCTCCCACCCGCAACCCTCCCCTTTCCCGCTCCCTCTCCCCTTGCATTCGCATCAAGACATACATTTTTTTTAAAAAAAATTAAGCAATAATCTCTCTTGTTTCAGTGCATCCCTCTAGAATTGTCTTTGTTCATTATCTATGTATCATTACAAAGACAGCTCTCCCCAGGGAAGACCCACCCTTCTGTGCCTGGTTGCCCAAAGCAGACAGTAGTTCCAGCCCTACGTGTCCTTAGATCTTTCATAGCTGGCTCAGTCTCCAGTCTCTCTATGTTCTGTACTCCAGAAATCACAAGGCCCTCTCTATAAATGGCTCTTGACAAACAGCTTTAGCCTAAACAAAGGTCAGGACAACTCAGAGCCCACCAGCACCTCTTCCTAGTGAGGTCCTTTTGTCTAAGGCTTCAACCTGTCATAAAGTGCTACATCCTGAACTGTGTCCCTAATCCCCAGTATGATTATGCTCATGCAGCACATGCAACTTTGGTCAACGATAGGCTCCATGGATGACGATGGTCCTGCGAGACTGTAACACAGCCAAAATATTCCGATAGCCCAGTGGCATTGTAGCCATCGTCACAGGCGGTACAACGCATTCCTCATGTTTGTGGTGAGGCGGGTGTCATCAAAACCACTCTAAAGCGCATACAATTGCATACGGGATGTAATACTTGATAAAGATAATAAACAATTCCGCTACTAATTTATGTATTTTACTCCAATCTTTTTATCATTTTCAAACGCTTTATTCATTTATTTAAAATGCAGAGTGACAGAGAGAGGGAAACACAAACAAACACACATACACACAGAGACTGAGAGGAAGAGACAGAGAGAGAGAGAGAGAGAGAGAGAGGTGAATCTTCCAATGCTGGCTCACTCCCCAAATGTCTGCAAGAGCCGGGAGCCAGGACTCCATGTGGGCCTCCCCCTTGGGTAGCAGGACCCCAGGTACGTGGGCCACCATCTGCTGCCTTCCTGAAACTTTAGCAGGAAGCCTGTTGAGAAGCAGAGGAGTCGGGACTTGAACTACATGGAATGGGGTGTCCCTAGTGGTGGCTTAATCCACTGCGCCACAACACCGTCTATCATTATTGGAGTATATTCCTCCTGCTTACACAAAAGACTTCTTTTTGATTATAAAAAAGTAACACCTGCTGTGTGTCGCAGCAGCAGCCTCTTCCTGTGTTTACCATGTCTTCTGATTGCATCAAGAGGCCACCCCGAGTCATTGATCTACACTGGCTAAGTTTGTGTCAAGTACACTCCATGATGTTTGCCTGAAAATAATAAACCCTGTCATGTTTGCACAACAACGAAATGACCCATCAATGCAAATTTCCATCAGATAGCCACACTGTGAGGGGATGCATGACTGGGTTTGGAGATAGGACCTTCCAGGAGGTACTCAACACTAGACAAACTCTTTAGGGTAGGGTCCTAGTCCAATAGGGCTGTTACCCTGATAAGAAAGAGCAAGTGCCACCAGAGTTGTGCACACACAGCGTCCATATGAGGATACAGAGGGAACGTGGCCAGCCCCAAGCAATGCGGTACAGCCATGGTGGAAACTAACTCTGACATAGCCTTCATGTTGGGTTTCCAGCCTCCAGAATCCTGAGAAAATAAGTGTCTGCTCTTTATCTACCCATCTGTAGTATGCTGTGTGTCAGCCCAAGCCAACTACCACATACAAGTAGGGAAGAGCGATGAGTTGATGCTGGCAGAGCTGGTGTTATCTCAGCTAAGGAGCGGTGCAGCTTATAGTTATTGCATCTGGGAGGGACACTTGGTGCTTACTCTTTGGTTTTTGAGCTTTGGAGCCTAAAATTAAAACAGCAGTGCCATTTTCCTGATACACTCTTGGCATGATGCAGAAGGAGAAAACCAAAGGAAAGAATAGTCTGGGAGGAGACCTGAGAGAGTGCTGAGCACTCTAGATAGCAACGGAGACCTTCAGCAAGTAGTGGGCAGGTTGTCTCCAATAATGATAAAGGCCACAGCTGGCCAGGTGGACTGAAGATGTGGAAAAGGGCCCTCTGTGGCTGATAATGGGGTAGGGATGACGGGAAGGTGACAAAAACCATGTCCTTGTCCCGATAGCAGCAGCAGAACTCAGGAGCAGGGCTCAGGAGCAGCAGCTTGGTTGGAAGGGAGACGACAGCTTTTCAGGTGGGCTTTGTAATACAGAGATCACACCCTGGGCTTGTGAACCTCATAGTATGGGGATTACATTCTGGTTTGGTGAGCTTCATAATAATGGGATGACACACCGAGTTGTGAGCTTGGTAATACAAGAATCACACCTGCTTTGGTGGGCTATGTAATACAGGAATCACACACTTGGTTAGTGAGCTGTGTATATTGGAGGGACCCCCACCACCACCACCACACATGACCATGTCCAGTGGTTCAGTAAGAGGACTTCCAAGACTCATCATACAGCTATACTCACATCACAACTATCATCTCAGGAATGGTGGGATTCCTCCCCAAAATCCAACCTCCCAGGCTCTCACCAAGGCCAGCTTGCCAGTAGGCTTCTCTAAGGACAGCCTGCTATGCTATTGTTTGACCTCATTCTAAGTCCCTGAGTCTTACAGCCAAGGCCATAAGAAGTTATCAGAATCAACATTTTCTCATCCGGGACAGGAATAGATGCATGGTTTCTCATGGCTCAGGCTCTGAGGTTGATCCTGCAGCTGCAGGTGACATAGGTGGGGTCTTCCTAGCCCTGACATGCTTAGTTCTGTACATCACCGCTTTGCTGTCATCCTGAAAGAACTGGCCCAGTGCTATAGTCCTTCGCTTCAGTGCATGGAATTTTAGGAAAAGCAGACTCTTTTATTTCCTCAACTCTCTTATGCTCACTCTACTGGGATAAGCGAAAGAGGAAGCTCAGACAACCCAGAGCAATGTGCCTGCCTCCAGCAACCCAGCACACAGGGAGCCTGTTTCCCATGAGGGCTGAACAGCTGGCTCAGAATCTCTGCATGCATTATATAATACAAGACAATAAAAGTGGAAAAGATGTTTTCATTCCCGCTTGATGTTAGAGTGGTTACTGTCAATTGACCATAGCAGAAGAAAAGTGAATGGTAGCAGTGATAGAGGTAAGACAGGTAGAAGCAGCTCTCACAAAGCCGAGCCCCTCCCAACCTGACACCAATGCATCTCCAACCCCAGGTAGCTCCACCCAGCTCCCGACCCACAGTAAGCAAGAGCATCCACACCCTAACCACAAAAGTCTCTCTGTACACATTCTCAGAGTAGCCCAACTCAACCAACATGCCCTTCCTAGGGTGGCAGTCATGAGTGACATTATCGTTTGTTGTGTGGAAAAAACAGTGTCTGTGCAGAATCGCCAGGTGCAAAAATGGTGCAGCGGGCTGGGGGGTGGGGGGAGTGTAGCCACGCCTTCCACACAGTACAGTTTCCATCCATACTCCCCTCCTTGACCTGCTCAGGCAAACCTTTTCCAACCTTGCCATCTCCCTTGCAATGGAGCATAAACTACCAGCACACCTTGTCAAGGTTGCATGATAGCCTCTTGTCAATTTCAATTGCTAGGAAGTCAAAGAATCCGGGGTACCAGGGGTGGGGTTGGTGGAGGAGAAGGGCAGCTCCTGGTGATGCTGCTACTCTATTTCCTTTCTCTCCTCCAAAGAAGAACAAGAGCTCACCAGAAGGGCCGGCTCTCAGGATGTGTTAAATGACAGAACTGCACACCCATGTTCACTGCAGCACAAGTCACAATAGCAAAGATATGAAACCAATCCAAATGTCCATCAACTGTTGACTGGATAAAGAAATTATGGTGTGTGTACACACATACACACACACACACACACCACTATGGAGTAATACTCAGCTGTAAAAAAAAATGAAATCCTATCTTTTGCAACAAAATGTTTGCAACCAGAATCCATTATACTTAGTGAATAAGCCAATCTTCAAAAGACAGATGTCATATGCTTCCCCTGATCCAGTGTAACTAATAGAATACCTGAAATGTAATGTACTGGACTGAAACAGACATCTTGAGATTTGGAAAAAAAAAAAGAAGACAAAATTGCATGTTCTTATTCATACATGGGGGCTAAAACAGTCAATCTCCTAAATGTAGACAAGAGAGTAGTGGTGTATGGGAGAGCAGGGGGTGGGGGGAACTTGGATGCTGAGCACCAAAATGCATGAGATAGGAGAAGCAAGTTCTAGGTATGTACAGCACAGCAGGGTAACTTCGTTTACAACAACTGATTATACATAGGGGATTTCAAAAAGTTCATGGAAAATGAAATGTTAAGAAGTTTGTTTTGGTGCAAAATGCTTTGAAACCTGTGCATAGTTTTTTTTTCCATAACACACTTTTTAAAAAGATTTATTTATTTATTTGAAAGACAGAGTTATAGAGAGGCAGAGAGAGACAGACAGAGAGACAGAGAGAGAGAGAGAGGTCTTCTATCCACTGGTTCACTCCCCTAACAGCCAGACAGCTGGAGCTGGGCCAATCCAAAGCCAGGAGCCAGGAGACTCTTTGTCTTCCACGTGGGTGCAGGGGCCCAAGCACTTGGGCCATCCTCCAATACTTTCTCAGGCCACAGCAGAGAGCTGGATAAGAAGTGGAGCAGCTGGGACACAAACTGGCACCCATATGGGATGCTGGCACTGCAGGCAGTGGCTTTACCAACTATCCCACAGCACCGGCCCCCATAACACACTCGTTGAAGACACCTTATAGGTATGGCTTTCAATTTTTTTCACCAAAATAATATTATATTTTAACTCCATCTTCAGAGATTTTTGAAGCACTCTCATATTTTATAAAGAACTAAAAGAGATGAGATGGAGAACTTCTTTTTTTTTTAATTTTTGACAGGCAGAGTGGACAGTGAGAGAGACAGAGACAGAGAGAAAGGTCTTCCTTTGCCGTTGGTTCACCTTCCAATGGCTGCCGTGTCCGGCGCGCTGCGGCCAGCGCACCGCGCTCATCCGATGGCAGGAGCCAGGTGCTAGGTGCTTTTTCCTGGTCTCCCATGGGGTGCAGGGCCCAAGCACCTGGGCCATCCTCCACTGCACTCCGGGCCACAGCAGAGAGCTGGCCTGGAAGAGGGGCAACCGGGACAGAATCCGGCGCCCCGACCGGGACTAGAACCTGGTGTGCCGGCGCCGCAAGGCGGAGGATTAGCCTGTTGAGCCACGGCGCCGGCCCGAGATGGAGAACTTCTGAACAAAGAAATCATAGATGCTTAAAAGATGGAAATGCTAATTCTCTGATTTGATTATTACACTTCACATGCAGACTGAAGCATTACACTTGTATACCACAAATACATAACATTATTTTACAACAATACAAATTAACTCCACAGGTGGTTATTTGGTGCTTCAGTTAAGTCACTGCTTGAGATGACCCTTCCCAAACTGGAGTCCTGGGGTTAAGTCCTGGCTCCGCTTCCTGGGAATATACACATTGAGACGCAGCGGTGGAAGACCCAAACTGAGTTCCAGGCTCCTGGCTTCCTTCTGGCCCAGCTCCTGGCTGTTGTAAGCATGTAGGGAGTGAACCAGAGGATGGAAGGTCTCATTATATCCTTCTGTGTCCCTCTGCCTTTTTAATAAAATAAGTAAAATTTTAAAATAAAGAATACTTCACTAAACTAATTAGATTTTAAACGTGTATTCTCAGAGCTCATGGCCTGGTGGGGTCCCTGGTCTGTGTGATGGTTTCATCCTGGACTGGTCTCCTTGGAGAAAGCACAGCCATCTTGCCCCTGTCTTCTTTGCTGATTGGGGGTGGGGGACAGCAGCAAGATAGGATACGAAAGAACACTGCGTGTCTCACTCCAGGGGCTCCTAAGTGCTCAGCTTCCCCAGGGATGCACATGGAAAGAAGCTACGGAGGCAGGACAGAACCAGGCGTCTCCAGGAGAGGCGTCTGATGCAGTAGCAAGTGGCTGCCTGAGATGCCTGCACCTCCTATGAGAGTGCTTGGTTTGAGTTTCAGCTTCTAAGCTTCCAGTCCTGCTCCCTCGTAATGCACATCCCTAAGGCAGCAGTGATGGCTCAAGTCCCTGCTACCCAGGTGGAAGACCTGAACTGGGTTCCAGGTTCCTTGCTTTAGCTTGGCTAAGCCCTTGCTGTTGCAGGCATTTGGGGAACGAACCAAAGAGTCAGTCTCTCTCTCTCTCTCTCTCCTTCCCTCCCTCCTTTGCAAATAAAATGCAAGTAAATAAATCCACAAATTTTTTTTGACAGGCAAAGTTAGAGAGTGAGAGAGAGAGACAGAGAGAAAGGTCTTCCTTCCATTAGTTCATCCCCCAAATGGCCTCTACAGCTGGCGCACTGCGCTGATCCGAAGCCAGGAGCCAGGTGCTTCTCCTGGTCTCCCATGGGGTGCAGGGCCCAAGCACTTGGGCCCTCCTCCACTGCACTCCCGGGCCACAGCAGAGAGCTGGCCTGGAAGAGGGGCAACCGGGACAGAATCCGGCGCCCCAACCGGGACTAGAACCCAGAGTACCAGCCCCGCAGGCAGAGGATTAGCCTAGTGAGCCATGGCGCCAACCCATATATAATTTTTAAAAACTAGTCAGGCCTGTCAACAGTATCAAACCCTACCTTTTATGTCAACAGGTGCAAGAAATTTCCTAACCTTCAGAGAATAAGTTTTGAATTAAAGTGTTGATCTGACACATGTGCAGGAATGAACACATTTTTGAGACTATCAATGCAATGGCTGCAGATCTTAACTTCAGGATTAAGAAGAGCAAATAAAACAATGTCTAATGTGTCTAAACTCAACTGTCCATTAAAGAATTTATGACACGAGAAAAAGACAAAAACTCATGGCAGTTCTAGAATCGGAGAATAGCTGTGGTCCAGTTGGGCTGATCTGGGGAAATGCGTGTGGTAATTACAGTTCTGATGAAGCAGACAGAAATAAAACTGGTGGTCAGTGGTGACTGATGGCTGAGGAGGGAAGGAGAGAGGGTTGCGGAAGTGTGGGTTAATGGGTAATCAGTGTAGTTACAAGGGAGAAAGTTTGTACAGTAGGATGACCATAGATAATAATATGCTGTCTAATTTCCTACAACAAGAAAGGTAGAAGAAAAGATTTCTAATGTCTTCACCATAAAGAAATGGTACATGAGAAGAAAGGTTTATCCTGATTTGACCATTAATGTTTGTCTGTATTGAAACATCACATAGTGCCCCCACTAACACGTGCAATTTTTATGCATCAGTTTAAAAAATCCTGGTGACCAGTGTAGAGTATAATCTCAGAAAGCACCTGCCGGAAAGTGCTAAGAGAAGTCTGAGCATCAGACACAGCCTAGCCCAAGCTCAGAGACCCAGAGCCTCTGAACAGCCAGGCAACCAGGTCCTCACAGTGTGTGCTTGGGTTGTGTCCCTCCTCGACATCTCTTCCCTCACCCCTTCCTGGTGCCTCTTTCTTTTTTTTTTTTTCTTTTATTTTATTTTACTTTTTTTGAGAGGCAAAGTTAGACAGTGAGAGAGAGACAGAGAGAAAGGTCTCCCTTTTTCTGTTGGTTCACCCCCCAAGTGGCCGCTATGGCTGGCCTGTTGCAGCCAGCGTGCTGCGCCAATCCGAAGCCAGGAGCCAGGTGCTTCTCCTGGTCTCCCATGCAGATGCAAGGCCCAAGGACCTGGGCCATCCTCCACTGCCCTCCTGGGCCACAGCAGAGAGCTGGACTGCAAGAGGAGCAACCAGGACAGAATCCGGTGCCCCAACGGGGACTAGAACCCGGGGTGCCTGCACCGCAGGTGGAGGATTAGCCTAGTGAGCTATGGCACCAGCCTCTGGTGCCTCTTTCAACCTCCAGGAATAGACATAATCCCAGCATATCATACAGCAGACATCGCAGCATCAGCCAGCAGTATGGGGGCTCAGGAGTTACAGGAGTGCCCTAAGCTGGTGGAGACAGAAGGAATCCAGGCTGCAAGATGTGTTGGGATTGGCCATTTTATTTTTTTTATTTTTTTATTTTTTTACAGGCAGAGTGGACAGTGAGAGAGAGAGACAGAGAGAAAGGTCTTCCTTTTGCCGTTGGTTCACCCTCCAATGGCCGCCGCAGTCGGCGCGCTGCGGCCGGCGCACCGCGCTCATCCGATGGCAGGAGCCAGGAGCCAGGTGCTTTTCCTGGTCTCCCCATGGGGTGCAGGGCCCAAGCACCTGGGCCATCCTCCACTGCACTCCTGGGCCACAGCAGAGGGCTGGCCTGGAAGAGGGGCAACCGGGACAGAATCCGGTGCCCCGACCGGGACTAGAACCCGGTGTGCCGGCGCCGCAAGGCGGAGGATTAGCCTGTTGAGCCACGGCGCCGGCCGGGATTGGCCATTTTAAAAAATAGACTGCTACTTGATCATGACGTTAACCATAAATTCTCATCAGATTTAGGGAACTGGCAAATTGACGTAGAGGGGGAAAAAAATCAAACTCTGTCCAGCATTTTTGTTACTGCACACAGCAGTTCTCCACCTATTTATGGGGGATACATTCCGAGACCCCCAGTCTGGATGCCCAAAACTGCATGTGGCCCCAAACTGTGAAGTGTAATGTCATTTCCATCTTAATGAAATGCTTGAAAGTATCACTCACCGAGGTTATAAATTTTGCAATTTTAGGGGCAGCAACCAAGTACAAAATTTTTTCCTCCTTCTTCACAATTTCATGGACAGTACATTAATTCTTACAGTCATTTATCAACCTCAGCCTATGATTCTTTTTCTTTCCTTCTTAAATGGAGAACTTCCACATTTTTACGCGTGCCCTTTCTGGCTTCTCTTGGGCATATCTAAATTACCCGGCATCACTAACCTTGTGCTTTGTGATTGTTACTGGAACACAAGCTACTGCAATAGTCAGTCTGAGCTGGCGCCATGGCTCAACAGGCTAATCCTCCACCTTGCGGCGCAGGCACACCGGGTTCCAGTCCCGGTCGGGGCGCCGGATTCTGTCCCGGTTGCCCCTCTTCCAGGCCAGCTCTCTGCTGTGGCCAGGGAGTGCAGTGGAGGATGGCCCAAGTGCTCGGGCCCTGCACCCCATGGGAGACCAGGAGAAGCACCTGGCTCCTGGCTTCGGATCAGCGCGATGCGCCAGACGTGGCGGCCATTGGAGGGTGAACCAACGGCAAAGGAAGACCTTTCTCTCTGTCTTTCTCTCTCACTGTCCACTCTGCCTGTCAAAAAAAAAATAGTGAGTCTGATGACTGGGACAGCTATGCAGTGACTAACAGGCACGTAGCATTGACGGGGTGGATAGACTGGACTAAGGGATGATTCCAGTCCAGACCAGGACAGAGCAGGGTGGTACAGGTTTTCAACATGCTGTCCAGAGTGAGCACACCATTTAAAACCTGTGAGGGTTTGCTTCTGAATTTATTTATTTAATATCTTTGGAGCAGAGTTGAGTGTGGCTAACTAACACCACAGAAGATGAAGCCATGGATAGGGGAGGGAGGGACTATTGTATTTCTTAGATTCCAGAAATGGCACAAGGTACAGCATTCTGCTTCCCAAAAACCAGAACATTCTGAAACCCAAGTGGAAAGAGAATGTTGTTCATGACACCCACACACGCTGAGAGTTGGCCAAAGAGGGCTTAATTCAAAGGAAAAGAGAAACATTATCCTGGACAACCCCACCCAATTAAACTCCCCCAAATTATTCATTATCAACTTATTCATTATCAGAGAGAAAAGAACATTCAAGAAACATCTGCTTTGTGTTAAATGCACTAGATGAGAGTAGCCCTCCACAAACTGGAGTTTGTACAGACAGGATAGGATGAGGCAAAAGGACAAGAGGCTGAGACAGGGGTGGCAGGAGGAAGGACCTGGCCTCAGTGTGGAGACAAGGCAGGGACACTAACAATGCACCTGCGAAGTCAGAATCTCCTTGGTATCCACTGGCAGGGAACCAGTTTCCAATTCCAAAAGCTCATTGTGTGGCGGCCATTGTGTGAGGTTCTGGGGACACTGCAGTGAGTGGAGAGGACATCAGCATTGTCCTCTTGGAAACCAGAGTACAGATGGGAGGAGAGATAACCAAGGACACACAGTGTGTGTCAATCATGAAGGGGTCAGTGCTGTAGAAGCAAAAGACAGGGGGATTTGATATCATCCAGCACAGTGATTTCCAAGTATTAGCAACACAAAGGATGATCAAGAGCATCCATCTATTCTCATTTGTCTTCTTTAAGACAAGTAAGGTTATAAGCTACAAAATATACTAACAGAATAGTGCCCACATCCATAAGGATACTTTCAAAAGTTCACGGAAGATGGAATTAAAAGATATGTTTATTTTGGTGTGAAATTTTTTGAAAGCCATATTCACGGAAATGTGTACTACGAAAAAATTATTCGTGTATTTCAAAACTTTTTGCATCAAAATAAACTGATCTCATAGGAGAGAAGAGGCGAGAAAGTGCTCCGGTCTGTTGATTCACTTCCCAACTGTCCACAATGGTCAGGGTTGAGCTAGGGCCAAAGCCAACATTCAGGAACGCAATGCAGGTCTCCTATATGGGCGACAGGAACCCAGTGACTTGCGTGGCAAGCTGGAATCAGAATCTGGAGCTAGGAATTGAACCCAGGCACTCTGACATGGAAAGCAGGCTTCTTAACCGTACGCTAAATGCGCACCCCTAAGCTTGCTTATCTTTTAATTCCATTTACCCATGAACTTCTTGAAGTATCCTCAAACTAGGATATATAAACCATGGGGAAGGGGCAGGCATATGAACTGGAATGGGCAGAAAAAGGGGTCACTATGCATTGAAAAGGTGAAATCTGCACACTAGGAACATTATACCCCTACACTTTTCTTACTTCTCTGAGTATTACACTAGTCTGCTATGTTACTTTAAAATAGTGTTAATATAATAATTTTGTGTAGGGAAACATAAGCTATATTTGTAAAAAATATATTCTATGCAGGGAATCAATTATATGTGCAAAAGAGACACTTACAATAACTTGCAGCTCTAACTTACTCTAAATACAGTTGGAGGGAAATAAAAGTGTGAAATCTGATGATGAGAAAGAAGATGCTAGATATGAAAGACAGCAATTGGAGACTTGAGTGACACCAGGAAGCAAGGCACAGGTCCCCGAGAACACAGAAAGGCGCAATAACAAGCGAAGAGAGACTTTGATGCGCTATCCATCAATACCAGCTCCAGGCAAAATTTACTAATAGTTCCCATTTTCTGCAATGAGCTACAGGCCAGGCATGTTGCTAAGATACTTGACTTCTCACAAGGAAAAGTAGATGCAGTGTTCCCATTTCACTAAAGCATAAGGCAGTTCAGACACTAACTAGGTGACCTGTAGGAGATTATGTGACTAATTGTAACAAAACCCAAGTTTGAAGCCTGGTTAATCTTGACTCTTAAACAGTTGCTCTTTCCTTTGTACCGCACTGTCTTCCAAAATGATAATTTAAGCAATACAATTTCAAGTACTAAAGTATGGACTGTTGATTCACAACGACCAGGGTGTGGGAGTGTAATCCAGGTTTCCTATATGGGGGATAGGTTGGTTTGTTATGTTGCAAAAGCACACTGAAATCAGGGCAAAGCAATTTCACATTAGGCATTTTTTTGAAGACCCCCTTACATGCATGGATTTCAAACTTTTGGGCACTGAAATAAAATTATCTTTCAGCTCCATATTCATGAACTTTTTAATGTACACTCATATATACTACTTGATGCTGCAAAGACTACATCTCTTAAAGTGAAACTTTTATAAATATAGGATAAGATTGAAGAATCCAGCACTGTGCCATAGTGGGCGAAGCCCCTGCCTGAGGAGCCGGCATCCTATGTAGGTGTCAGTTCGTGTCCTGGCTGCTTCTCTTCAGATCCAGCTCTTTGTTAATGGTCTAGGAAAGCAGTGGAGGATGGCCCAAGTGCTTGCGCCCCTGCACCCTCATGAGAGACCTGGAACAAGCTGCTGGCTCCATGGCTTCCGATTGGCCCAGCTCCAGCCATTTGCGAAGTGAACCAGCAGATGGAAGATTTCTCTCTCTGTCTCCCTCTCTCTCTGTAACTCTACCTCTCAAATAAATAAATAAATAAATAAAAATGTGAAATCACAAGAAAACATCATCTAATTCTCCCAAGCTGAAATTAATAAGTCGCGTAATTGTATTCAAAGCCAAAAAAAAAAAAAACAACTTAGGACTTAAGGATAAGCATTTAAATGTAATCCCTAATCACTCTGATATTAAAATTAGTCTCCTGAATAATAAAGAATACAAAAGTTGGGGGCTAGCACTGTGGCATGGTAAGCTAAGCCCCCACCTGCCAGCATCCCATATGAGCACCTGTTCCTGTCCTGGCTGCTCCTCTTCCAATCAGCTCTCTGCTATTGCTTGGGAAAGCAGTGGAGGATGGCCCAAGTGCTTGGGCCCCTGCACCCACGTGGGAGACTCAGAAGAAGCTCCTGGCTCCTGGCTTTGGATCTGCTCAGCTCTGGCCGTTGCGGCCATTTGGAGAGTGAACCAACCAGATGGAAGACCTCTCTCTCTCTCTGTCTCCCTCTCTCTGTAACTCTACCTCTCAAATAAATAAAGAAATATTTTAAAAAGAAAATGCAAATGCAAGACAATAAACTTTAAAGAAAATGATGGTCGGAACACCACGTGTCTCAGATACAAAGGGGTTCATCAAAGTTGCCGTCTTGTAAATTCAAAGCAATAAAAATCGTTTCAAGGGCAAGTATAGAGTACAGCAACTAAGTTGCCACTTGGGACCTGTATTTCATATCACAGTGTCCACTCTGAGTCTGCCTCATCTGCTCTCAATTCAGCTTCCTGCAAATGCACACTCTTGCAGGTAGCAGGTGACGGCTCAAGCATTTGAGTCTCTGGAACTCGGTGTGAGAGACCCAGATGGAAGTCTAGGCTCCTGGCTTTGGCCTGGTCCAGCCCTGATTGTTATTTGGGAAGTGGCATTTGGGAAGTGACCCAGTAGATAGAAGCTCTCTCTCTCTTCTCTCTCTCTCTCTCTCTCTCTCTCTCTCTGTTTCTCTGTCCTTTTCTCTATCTGTCTCTTTGTCTTTCAAATAAAATAATTTTTAGCAACTGGCTTTTTTAAAAAGATTTTATTTATTTTTTGAGAGGGAGAATGACAGACAGAGAGAAAGGTCTTCCATCCGCTGGTTCACTCCCCAAGTGGCTACAATGGCCAAAGCCGGGCCGATCTAAAACCAGAGGCCTAGAGTTTCTTCCAGGTTTCCCATTTGGGCGCAGAGGCCCAAGCACTTGGGCCTTCTTCTACTGCTTTCTTAGGCCATCAGCAGGGAGCTGGCTCAGAATAGAGCAGTTGGGTCTCAAACTGGTGCCTGTATGGGATGCCGGCGCTGCAGGTAGATGGTTAACCTGCCATGCCACAGTGCTGGCCTCAAAATTAAATTATTTTAAGATTAGAAAAGAAAGAAAACATTCAAAGAAAAATTTTGAAAAGTTATATACATATATAAATGTGACAGAGGTTATAAGATAATTCAAGTAAAAGAAGAACTAGTTAACTGGAAATTCACACACAGATATGGCAACAACTATACCAAAGGAATTCTTCAGAAAAAAATTATAAAATAGGTAAATGACTGGAAAATGGAATCCAGAAAGATTCAAATAAAATTACAACCAAGAAAAGTTATGTAGAAGCAAATAAAAAAGTTATTATTTTGTAATATTGAAAGGTATTACTTTTTTAAAAAAATATTTATTTATTTATTTATTTGAAAGTCAGAGTTAGACAAAGAGAGAAAGGAGAGGTAGAGGCAGAGAGAGAGGTCTTCCATCCACTGGTTCACTCCCCAGATGGCCGCAACGCCTGGAGCTTAACTGATCCGAAGCTGGGTCTCCCACGTGGGTGCAGGGGCCCAAGGACTTGGGCCACCCTACATGCTTTCCCAGGCCACAGCATAGAGCTGGATAGGAAAAGGAGCAACGGGGACTAGAACTGGCATCCCTATGGGATGCTGGTACTGCAGGCGGTGGCTTTACCCACTACACCAGAGCGTCAGCCCTAGAAATGCACTACATTTTAAAAAAGTTTTTATAAAATTAGTAATTCTGAGGCCAGCACTATGACGCAGTGGGTAAAATCAGTGCCTGGGACACTGGCTTCCCAAATGGTTGGAGACCCAGCTGCTCCACTTCTGATCCAGCTCCCTGCTAATGTACCTGGGAAAGCTCAGGTGCTTGGGGCCCTGCCACCCACGTGGGAGACCTGGAAGAAGCTTTATACCCTTGGCTTCAGCCTGGCAGAGCCCTGGCTAAGGCAGTCATTTGGGGAGTGAACCAGGGTATGGAAGATCTCTCTCTCTCTCTCTCTCTCTCTCTCTCTCTCTCTCTCTCTGTCTCTCTGTAATTCTGCCTTTTAAGCAAATAAATTTTAAAAAAGAAAGAAACTAGGGGCCAGTGCTGTGGTGTAGCAGGTAAAGCCACCACCTGCAGTGCCGGCATCCCATATGGGCGTGGGTTCAAGTCCTGGCTGCTCCACTTCCCATCCAGCTCTCTGCTGTGGCCTGGGAAAGTAGTGGAGGATGGCCCAAGTCCTTGGGCCCCTGTGCCCACATAGGAGACCCAGAGGAAGCTCCTGGCTCCAGGCTTCAGATTGGTGCAGCTCCAGCCATTGCTGCCAGTTGGGAAGTGAACAAGCAGATGGAAGACCTCTCTCCCTCTCCCCCATCCCTGCTTCTCTCTAACTCTTTCAAATAAATAAATAATCTTTTTTTTAAAAAATGAAACTGATGATTTTATTTTAAAAGGATAATTCATCATTGCCAATTTAAGAAAAGGGAGAAAAGCAATGGCCTAAGATTTAAAACACGGAAAAGAACATTTTAAAAAACACCTGAAACAGTTAGCAAAGGAGAAAAACATCTCAGTTTTTCACATTATTGAGAAGCAGACACTCATCACGTTACATTACGTGTACCTGGATGAAGAGAAAGAGAAAAAGCCAAACACACTCTCATCCCAAAATACGCTCAGCGAAATCAACAGCTACATCTCAAATGCAAAAACTCTCGGGCCGTGATTGAAAAATCTAATTTAGAACAGACCAAAAGCCCAACCTACCGCGGCCAAGTGCAGGTCAGCTCAGGCCTTGAATCCCATTTAGAAAATTAGAAAAGCCAATTAATTTAACAAATGAAATCAGCAGATCTGATAAAATGTGGTGATCGCTACGGCTGCTGCAAAGGAGCTGGGCAAAACATCAGATTCCTGGTTTAAGACGGGTTTTAGGAAAACAGTGATTCCTCCTGACCACTGTAAGAGGGGTCTGTCTTCACGTCAGGCCTTCACACTAGGAAGGAATTCCCATTAACATCAGCAATGCTCCAAGGATGCCTGTGATCATTCCGCAACAGGGTTGTTCTCAATGCGCTGGCCAGTGCTGCGACTGGAAATACAAGGAAGACACACGACTGCAGGACTGGGGAAGACAAGATGACCAGCATGCAGAGGGCAGTATGATTGTCTACCGGAAAACAAGAAATGGCTCAATGGTAACTGTGGGGAATTTAGTAAGCAAGGCTAGGTACCGGACAAACATTTGCAAAAATCAGTACTTTTTTTTTTAATATGGTCACGTAACCCCTTTAAAAACGAACAGAAAAGAAGAGGTAAGGGAGTATGGGCAGGCAGCCAGAAAGTTCTAGAAAGTCCCAGAAAGTTCCCTCTGGAAAGGACATGGGAGAGAGAGGAGAGAGAAAGAGAGAGAGAGAGAGACAGTAGATACACCCCGCCCTCAAAGGCTGCAGGAAGGGGCTAGGACTTACTCAAGAGGCCCCCAGCAACAGGCCTGAACCTGTTCACTCAGACAGGCCCTGGGCAGAGGGGCAGGGGATGGAGAGTGACATTGGCTTTATGGATTCCCAGACACCATGAGGAACAGCTCTGTGACTGGTGTGTCTGTGCTCCTGGGCAAGAAGCCACCCCGAGTGAGGGGGGTTTTCCTCTTCGACCTTTGTTCCAGGTCAGCCACAGCAAGGCCCTGACTTGGCAGAGAAGGAGGATGGAAATCGATCGGCAGGCAAAGAAATGCCCATTTGCTGCAGGGCATTGCAGGGAGTGGGTGATCGGGGCTGGCCTTGCGGGGCAGTGGAAAGTAAGCAGGTACATGGGATGCCAGCTTCTCATATGGGAGTGCCTGGGAGTGAGTCCTGGCTCTGCTTCTGATCCAGGTTCCTAACTGGTGGGCACCACTGGAAGCAGCAGGTAAGTCCTGGGCCCCTGCCAATCATCTGGGAGGCCCAGATGGAACTCCTGGCTCCTGGCTTCTGCTTGGCCCAGCCCCAGCTGTTTCAGGCATTTGGAGAGTGAACCAGTGAGCTACTGGACAGAAGATTCTCGGAGGCAGTAGTCTGGAGCCTCCGCACAGAACCAAGACTCAGAGATGGGAATACGGCATCAAAGTGGACAGACCTGGGGCCTGGACCCCTGACCTGAATCAGGGTGGGACAGGAATTCCAAAGAAAGAAGCCAAGGCAGGAGGGATGGAAGAGAGACGCTCTGTGTGGCAGCTGATGCTAAGAGAGCGTTTTCCACCTGCCAGGCATCGGGAATGGGATCACCTACTTGAACTCTGATCCACACAACACACTTCCGAGGCCAGCTTGGTTATTATGTCATGTGCCACAGCAGCAAACAGAAACCAGGGGAGACTGTGCCTGAATTGCTCTCATCAGGCCTGGGGCCCGTCGGGGTCTGCAGGAAGACATTCCACCTCCAGGGTCCATGATTTCAACCAAAAGATCAATAACGATTAGTTAATAGTGATTTAACAAATGACAGGAAAAAAAAAAAGTAGCCTTGTCCAAAGAATAAAAGTTTCGGATTCATAATTGCAAAAAAGAGAAAAATAACCAGAAATAATTTTAAATGATATTTAGGGCCCATATGAAGAAACCCATATAACTTCAATGAGATAGTTTTAAAAATTTTTTAAAAATGCCCTGCCTGCCTCCTGTTGAAAAGATTATTATAAAAGTGTTATTTCTCCCCAAATCAATGAATGTGTTTTGTGCAATTCCAATAAAAATCCCTAGGGCATATTTTTGGGAAGATTTCCAAATGATTCTTAATGCCATTTGGAAGAAGGAGCTATGAAGAAAAGATTCAATGATAATTAAAAACAGCTGTGCAGGGGCCGGCGCCGTGATGCACTAGGTTAATCCTCCACCTGCGGCGCCAGCATCCCATATGGACCCGGGTTCTAGTCCTGGCTGCTCCTCTTCCAGTCCAGTCTTTCTGCTGTGGCCTGGGAAGGCAGTGGAGAATGGCCCAAGTGCTTGGGCCTCTGCACCCACATGGGAGACCAGGAGGAAGCTCCTGGCTCCCAGCTTCGGATCGGCACAGCGCTGGCCATAGTGGTCATTTGTGGGGTGAATCAACGGAAGGAAGACCTTTCTCTCTGTCTCTCTCTCTCACTGTCTGTAATTCTACCTGTCAAATAAAGAAATAATAATAATAATAATAAAAGAACCTATTAATGAAATGTATGACAAACTACAATCATGAAAAAGGGAACCGGAGCCAGAGCTGTGGTACAGCGGGTTAAAGCCAGTTCTAGCCCCAGCTGCTCCTCTTCCAATCCAACTCTCTACTGGCCCAAGCAGTAGAAGATGGCCCAAGTCCTTGGACATCTGCACCCACGTGGGAGACCTGGAAGACGCTCCAGGCTCCTGGCTTCAGATCGGCACAGCTTGGTCACTGTGGTCATCTGGGGAGTGAACAAGCAGATGGAAGACCTACCTCTATCTCTGTCTCTACCTCTCTCTGTAACTCTTTCAAATTAATAAAGTAAATCTTTTTCCCTTTTTTTTTTAAAAAAAAAGGAACCAATGAAGAAGAGTCTTCCCTTTTTTTTTTTTTTTTTTTTTGACAGGCAGAGTGGACAGTGAGAGAGACAGAGACAGAGAGAAAGGTCTTCCTTTGCCGTTGGTTCACCTTCCAATGGCTGAAGGCAGGAGCCAGGTGCTTCTCTTGGTCTCCCATGGGGTGCAGGGCCCAAGCAATTGGGCCATCCTCCACTGCACTCCCGGGCCATAGCAGAGAGCTGGCCAGGAAGAGGGGCAACCGGGACAGAATCCGGTGCCCCGACCGGGACTAGAACCTGGTATGCCAGCACCACAGGCGGAGGATTAGACTATTGAGCCGCGGCGCCAGCCTGAAGAGTCTTCTCACTTTGTATTTGTAGAATTGTATTTGGTAGGGCCGTTAAGCCTATGACTAAATGTAAATTAAAAAGATGCTATCTCAAAGGATAAAATATTAAGTAGAAGTAGAAAGGAACAAGAAGAGAGGGCAGTACAGAAGGGAACCCTTGTAAAACCAGACAATAAATGGAAATAAGCGAATGGAGAGGGGAAGGCCTCCTTGACAAATGGTGCTCAGAAACAAGGTTAAGAATTGAGAGGGGAAACCCAATTTTGCTCCTCATTCATATTTTACTCGAAAACATTAAAGATATAAATTAGGAGGTTATGTAGGTAAAACCAGGAAACACTTTTCTAAGCTTCAAATCGATAAGAGAAAAACAGAAAATTCAAGATTAATAGACTTGATAACATAGTCTGCCTGTTAAAACCCACTGCGATGAAATTAAATATTTAGCAATAAACTAGAAAATCTATGCAATGAAGATAGCAAGGGGATAGCATTCTTCAAATGCAAAGGAATTCATTAAACGGTAAATACTAAATGAAATGAAGCAAAATATTATACGACCCTTCACAAAGGAGGAATACTGAGGTTAAATGTGGAAAAAGCTCAACCCCAATCATATGAAAGGAAGTTAGAATTAAAGCGATCATGAGATAGCGTCTTCCACCTCCCCAGGTTGCAGAGATGAGAGGCTTAATTGGGAAGACGGAGTGTGCCGTTTTCCGCGATTCTCCCTCACACAGCCCTGCTGGGTACTAATTCAGTAATGCTGCTGAGATACAAAGTTCCCTTTGAATATTCCTTTCCTTTGACTCAGGAATTTCTTTTCTGGAATCTCTCCTAAGTGAGTGATCAGACACGGAGACTAAGATCTCTGCACCAGACCGCGTACTGCAGCACTGCTTACTGTAAGAGTGAAAATGGAAAAAAATATGAAGAATATAAAGAAATCAAAAACCAACCTCCCACCCTCCAGAGATAATATTTTCCTATTTTCTTTTGAGAATTAAAATCCTATTTCTCCATCCTTCTTATGTGACATTCTACTGTGAACATTATCCATTTTTTTTAAATTTTTTAATTTAGTAAACATAAATTTCCAAAGTACAGTTTACGGATTACAATGGCTCCCCCCCCATAATTTCCCTCCCACTCGCACCCCTCCCATCTCCTGCTCCCCTCTCCCATTCCATTCACATCAAGATTGATTTTCAATTATCTTTATATACAGAAGATCGATTTAGTATATATTAAATAAAGATTTCATCAGTTTGCAACATTTCCCATTATTAAATGCTATCGAATTAAAAAAACATGCTAATTAAATAATGTGATTGTAGTAAATAAAATTGTATTAAAACTTCATGACAGGGGCCGGTGCTATGGCGAGTCAGGTTAACACCCTGGCCTGAAGCACCAGCAGCCCTTTCTAGTCCCAACTGCTCCACTTCCGATCCAGCTCTCTGCTATGGCCTTCGAAAGCAGTAGAAGATGGCCCAAGTCCTTGGGCCCCTGCACCCACATGGGAGACCCGGAGGAAGCTCCTGGGCTCCTGGCTTCGGATCAGCGCATCTCTGGCCATTGCTGCCATCTGGGGAGTGAACCAGTGGATGGAAGACCTCTCTCTCTCTCTCTCTGTCTCTACCTCTCTCTGTACCTCTGTCTTTCAAATAAATAAAATATATCTTTTAAAAAAGAAAACTTCATGACAAAGTGTCATAGGGCAATTTACAGAAGGCCATCATTTTCTCAACTGGTCCCCTATTTTTTGGCTAGGCCTGATTCTTTCTACAGATGCACACACTATGTTTATACTAAGAATAGGAGTTGTTTCTCCCTCTATTGCTTCCAACTGTGCACATGAGACTGTTCTTTAGGGGAATGATTGTGCTGAGCTAAGTGTGTCCCTGAATCCCAATGACTTCCTCTATGGAGCATTCCCAGCTGGACAGAACGAAGATGACACTTGGCACCAACCCAACAGAATGTTACACAATCCAGATTATCGCACGCAAAATTGGAAATGCGTAGAAAATCACTCTTCTAGGGCCACACCACTCTAGCACACATAAAAAAGCACACCACATTAAATATCTATATTTGTCCCAAGTTCCTCCCTAATGAGACCCTGGATGATAGTAAGTTCAACTGTTCTAGCTCCTAAATGATTAGCTCACTTGTGTACAAAGTAGAAACAGGGCTGCTGGGAGCTAACAGAGCCTGAAACAACCTAGAATCACAAAGGACAGCCCTGGGTGGATCAGGGCAGAGGTCAAGGGCACAGGACCTGGAAGACGGTAACTTCTGAACTGAAAGAGTTGAGGACGTGGCCGGCGCCGCAGCTCACTAGGCTAATCCTCCACCTGCGGTGCCAGCACCCTGGGTTCTAGTCCCGGTCGGGGTGCCGGTTCTGTCCTAGTTGCTCCTCTTCCAGTCCAGCTCTCTGCTGTGGCCCAGGAGGGCAGAGGAGGATGGCCCAAGTGCTTGGGCCCTGCACCTGCATAGGAGACCAGGAGAAGCACCTGGCTCCTGGCTTTGGATTGGCGCAGTGTACTGACCGTAGCAGCCATTTGGGGGTGAACCAACGGAAGGAAGGCCTTTCTGTCTGTCTCTCTTTCTCACTGTCTAACTCTGCCTGTCAAAAAAAAAAAAAAAAAGAGTTGAGGACAACAACTCCACAAAACGTCTATGGAAAAGCAGGTGCTGCATCCTCTAGATTCTAAGCTTGGGGCACACCGAGATGCAATGCAATACAAAGGGAGAATCTGTGTGAATGAAGCCGTGACATTCTACATTAAAAGAAAAAAGTCAGAAGTGAAAACAACCAACTCCTGGCACTGTCTAGCTTTAAAATCAAGCTGTCAGCAGGGGGACGTGTAATCATTTTGACATGTTTCCATTGCATGAAGATTCAAGGTTTTAAATTTGGACTTAAATCTCAATGTTATGCAGCCTGGATTGTGAATACCCATTTCATTTATATTTTTAAATGAAAACTTTAGAAGTGGATTGAACAGTCTAACGATTCTGGAGTTCACAAGAATCAAAAAGAATGTATTTATTTTAAATGATCTACTTAAAAAAAAACTTTCATCAGAGAAAATGAGCAAAGTGCTTTTAAGAATGTCACCTTCTGTGAATTAGATACAGTTTGAGAATGTCTTCTTAGGGTTCATCGGTTAGAAGCTTGGCTCCCAACATGGAGATGTTAAGAAGTTCTGGGAATTTTAACAGCTGGGGCCTCGTTGGGATGTCGTGAGATCACAGGGCGGGATTAAGGTAGTTCTCATGGATCCTGGTTAGTTCTCACCAGGGCATTGTTGTAAATGCAAAACCAATCTTTTCTGTCTTCTGGCATCCCATCTCCCCATGAGATGCCTCCTCCTTGTACTAACTTCTTATACCAAGATGCCATTCACCATGCACTATAGCCAAAGAACCCACACCAGAGCCATAAGGTGCCAGCACCATGCCCTTGAGCCTCTGAAACCATGAGCTAAATAAACCTCTCTGTTATACCTTACCCATTTCTCAGGCATTTTGCTATAGTCATGGAAAATGAACTAAACCAGCATGCAATGTAAGGTCTTTAGAGAGTTGTTCTTATGTTTTTGGAAGACTGACCTCCTAACCCAGGTCAGAAAGCATTACTTCCTCTTAACACCTCCCTCTTCTTTGCAATACTATTGCAATGTTGTATAGCAACAATCTTCAAGTGACAATATGGTGATGAGGATTTCTTCACTAACACTTGCCAACAAAACATGGACGGACCCAGCAAAAGCCTCGTATCCTTGGTACACACGCAGCTCTACCAGCCCGTTGCCCTAACAAAGCCTCCCATAAAGAAAAAGTCAGCAAATCAGTACTTCAAGCTAACTTTAAAGGAAACCATTTGGAATGAGTTTGCTTACAATCTTACTACAAACACAATTTTCTAAAACAGAAATGAACCACAATACATTTCGGAGCTTAGACACTAAGGTTGAGAGTGTTCATAGTGAATCAACTCGTGACAGCTGATGGCTCTATTTCTGGTGAGTCCTTGTGGCATTCACTTGGTATTTTAAACTCCCCTGATTCGCCATAGTTCAGATCGAGTGACCTCATTAATGACAGAACATTCAATTAACCACTTAGGCTGAAGAAAAGTGCTGTGAGATGGTTCCAGGCATATTTGGATCTGGGTAGATGGAGCAATACTCCACCTTGTTTTTCCCACTGATTACAGCTATCAAACCTGCGGAGAACCCATGGGGCAGGCATTTAAGGATTTTGAGAGGAACATAATAGCAGGCAGATGAGTGGTGAAAAAGTCTGAATTAAAAGTGCCCCCCAAAACAACAGATCAGTTTACTAGATTTTCTCTTCTAGTAGAAATGTAGAGTGACACCTGACAATGGACATCTGTGTGCCTGGCAGAAGACCTCTAGTTCAGGCTAGAGGGGTGAGCTAACCAACAGAGACAGCAGAGGAAACACTGATTTTTTCATTTCTCCATTATCTCATGCCCCATCCCAGGGTAACCTGCAGACAAAAGACCTGAGGGAAGAGAAAATCCTCTTTGATTAGAGAAACCATTGCCTCAGGGAAGGACAAGACTCTGACGCTGTTTTTTCTCCTTTATGTTGTATTGCTGTTGGGTCAGGAAGCTGATAGAATTATGAAGAGTACATTACACCAGGACAAATCACAGCTCAGCCTGCTGGCCACAGACACAAAAATGGGAGTCTCAAGGAAAAACAAGATGGCAGTGAGATCTCAGGGAATGAAGAACTTGGCAAAATCACCTTAGAATATAATTTGTGAAATCCTGGGCTCACACAGAGTCTGACCCTAGAGTCTGCACGACAGACTTTGAGACCTCATTAACAGGTCCCAGAATGGCCACTGGGTCATTCAGCAGCACAGCGGATGTGGATAGCCCTCTGAAAGCTCTTAAAACCAAAGAGACCACAGAAGTACCACCCAAACAAAGCAGGTCAGGATATGCAGCCTAAACTCAACCAAGTTAATTGACTGCTTAAACAAAACATTGAAGAAGGGCCAGAGTCTCTTAACAGAACATTTAGAATGTCCAGACGCTAACACAAAATGACTGAGCACATGAAGAACCAAGAAAATTTCAATCTGCACAATAAGACGCCAGATGCCAATGATCCTCTTATTGGAACTACCGGAGAAATATGGCCACCAGTGAGGGCAAACCCTCTTGAAAGGAATTTAAAAACACAGGAAAATCTAAACAAGGAAATAAATCATATAAATAAGAACACAGTGGAGGGTTTGGAACCAAAAACAATGACAACAGCAGCAACAGCAAACTCTATAGGTGGATGAATTCCAAAATGGAGATGATAGAGTTGACAGCGAATTTGTAGACAGAGCTGTAGAAATTACTAACGTTCTCCCTCTCCTTCTGTGGTCTCTCAGAGCCACAAAAGGAGACAGAAAAGATGCAGAGAAGAAAAAAAATTAAAGAAATAATGGCCAAAAACTCTCCAAAAAATGTTAATACCCTAAACCGATTTGAGTTTTGAGAAACTCAATGAACCTCTAACAGGAGAGGCCTAAAGAAAAGCATATCCAGACACTTAATAATCAAATTATTAAAGAGTAAAGACAACTACAAACATCTAGAAATCAGAGCAAAGTGTCACATGACCAGCAGGGAAGCAATGAGTCTCACCATAAAGCAAGGAGGCCTGAAGGAAATGATATACTTCTAAAAGTTCAAGAGAACAAACTGTCAACTCAGAAGTCTATGTCCAGTGGAAATAGCCTTCCATAATAAAAAGACATGTTCATACGCATAAAAGCACAGAAATTAATTTCCAGTAGACCTGTTCTAAACGAGCTCTTTTTTTTTTATAGGCAGAGTGGACAGTGAGAGAGAGACAGAGAGAAAGGTCTTCCTTTTGCCGTTGGTTCACCCTCCAATGGCCGCCACGTCCGGCGCACCGCGCTGATCCGATGGCAGGAGCCAGGTGCTTCTCCTGGTCTCCCATGGGGTGCAGGGCCCAAGCACTTGGGCCATCCTCCACTGCCTTCCCGGGCCACAGCAGAGAGCTGGCCTGGAAGAGGGGCAACTGGGATAGAATCTGGCGCCCCAACCGGGACTAGAACCCGGTGTGCCAGTGCCACTAAGCGGAGGACTAGCCTAGTGAGCCGCGTTGCCAGCTACTAAGTGAGCTATTAAAGGATGCTTTTCATGGAGAAAGAAAATGTTCCCAGAAGGAAACCAAGAAGGTCAGGAATGGTAAACATGCAGGTGAGTATGATTGATTGTTCTTGTCTTACTTTGTTCCGCAAAAAGGTTTTGTTATTGAAAACAGAGAGCATAACATTGTCTGATGAGGTTTTTGATGTACGTAGGCAATGATATCTACAGCCTAGCAGGAACCACAAAAGAAATGGGCTGTTTCTTTGGCTACCACAAAATTCACCAAAGATGGAAAACACAATGCGCATGGCCCTATTAAGAAGTTGCATTCAGGCCGGCGTCGTGGCTCACTAGGCTAATCTTCCACCTGCAGCGCCGGCACCCCGGGGTTCTAGTCCCGGTTGGGGCACTGGATTCTGTCCCGGTTGCTCCTCTTCCAGTCCAGCTCTCTGCTGTGGCCCGGGAAGGCAGTGGAGGATGGCCCAAGTGCTTGGGCCCTGCACCTGCATGGGAGACCAGGAGGAAGCACCTGGCTCCTGGCTTCGGATAGGTGCAGTGCCATTTGGGGGGTGAACCAACGGAAAAGGAAAAAAAAAAAAAAGTGTTTCCTGGTTTTACCTACATAACCTTCTCTCTGTCTCTCTCTCACTAACTCTGCCTGTTCAAAAAAGAAGAAGAAGAAGAAGAAGAAGAAGAAGAAGAAGAAGAAGAAGAAGAAGAAGAAGAAGAAGAAGAAGAAGAAGAAGAAGTTGCATTCACATCTTAAAAGGGAACACTTGAAACCAGACGGCTTTATTGGAAGGTTCTAAGAAACATTTCTTGAAATGTATTTTTATTGGGAAATAATGCCAATTCTACATAATGTCTTCCAGAAAATAAAATAGGAAGGAATACTTCTCAGGTTATTTAATAAGGCTAATATTATTCTGATAAGAAAAACTAAAAATATTACAAGAAAAAAATGCTAGATCCCACGATTTCTCATAAACTTACATACAAGGAGACAGCAGGAAAAGTTTGAAAAGTCTTCTTGTCATAATCAAGCTGTTCTGGATGGTGAATGGATCGTCAGGTATATAAACACTAATCTACATGTGATAAACATAACGGTACTGTAGGTTAACTTAAAAAATAACATTGAGCAACGTGAGATCTTCTAGGGTTACATCACTCAGATTGCATTGAGGGGCCAGCTCCAGCATCTGCAAAACCACCTAGCACTCAATCAAAATGCAGTGACAGGCGATGCAATATAAGGAAAGCAGTTGGGAGTCCTTGGGGAAAGTTTTCCTCTCTCTTGAAAGTGCATGGCCAGCGCCGTGGCTCACTGGGCTAATCCTCCACCTTGCGGCGCCGGCACACCGGGTTCTAGTCCCGGTCAGGGCGCCGGATTCTGTCCCGGTTGCCCCTCTTCCAGGCCAGCCCTCTGCTGTGGCCCGGGAGTGCAGTGGCGGATGGCCCAAGTGCTTGGGCCCTGCACCTGCATGGGAGACCAGGAGAAGCACCTGGCTCCTGCCTTCGGATCAGCACGATGCGCCGGCCACGGTGGCCATTGGAGGGTGAACCAACGGCAAAGGAAGACCTTTCTCTCTGTCTCTCTCTCACTGTCCACTCTGCCTACCAAAAAAAAAGTGCATGTTGCTCTATGAAGCTGTGGTGTGTAGCGACCACTGTGGGTCCATGAGAAGAAGCTAAGAAACCCATGTAGCTGCTGACCGGTTCTGGACGCCCTGAGTGGCAGAATTAACCAGCCAAGAACTCAAGCCATATCCGTTCCCACAGAACAGCTGACAAAGCTGAGATGTGTGTGAGAGCTACTGTATAAAGTCTTTATGGATGAATGGGACTCGAGCCTTCTTCTAATCACAAGTAAGACAATAGAAACATTGCTCTCTGTGAAGATTCTATGATCTCTCAAAGAGTAACTGGACCTTTTCAGGAGAAAATTATTCACAATCAATTAAGGTAATGCAAAAATAATCACCTTTGGCAGACACTCTTTGTTAGCCAGATGGGCAATTCTAAACAATTCTGTTAGACTGGGTAATTAGGTGGGCAAGGGTTTCACAGCAATTTAATCCTGAGAAGCTATGGTGATGCAAATCCCACTGAAAATTCGATGTTTTTCAAAAATGATATTATTTTAATGTAGGCATGGGCATTTGTTAAATCCTGACATCAGATCTTGTACCTCAAGGCTATCTCTTTCATGCTCCATCATGCAGGACTCCTGGCTGTCCAAGGAGTACTTGCTCAGGCTTTTAAGCTGATCCCAAATTCATTAAAAAAAAAAAATCTGGGTCTTGTTTTTGAGTGGTGCTGAAGTATGGTTGTTTTACATTTGGGCAAAAATAGACATTGAGCTACTAAATTTGAATGATCTTCATCGCCTGTACATATGAAATCCATAAAATGCGGGGAGAAGGCCTTTAAATCAACAATGGACCATTTCCTTAAGCCTTGTCCGGCAATCTCAGCTCTTAACTGGTTTTTACTGCCTGTCCCAGCACTGTCCGATCTGTCTTCTGACTGATGGAAGTACTGGCAGGACAGAACTCACTGCTTTCCACCAAACTCTGCCTTCATAGCAAACAGCTTCCAACCACTGGCTCTCGTTCCAGTCTCAAGGACCGTCCCCAGCAGCAGTTCGATTCTTATTCAGCATGACCATCATTTACATATCCAGTGGGAACCTCAAATCTTGGAAGGCAGGTCTTCACATAATCTCTATAAAAGCAAGCGTTTGCAGTTCTAGCTATGACTCACGAAGGATCGTGATCTGGATTCCTTTCGGGATCCTGGTTGTCTCTTCCCAAATTTGCTCTATGAGATCCCAAGGTCAGGAGATGAGCGCTGAACTCACACTTGACCTGTGGTCTAAATGGCAAGGCCAGAGGGGTAGCATTCTGTTGTTGTGATTCAGTACCTCCAACAGCGCTGCCTAGAAGTAAAATTCTCATTGTCGACAGCCCCTCGTACTGTGGAACCACATCAAACCACCTGCCAATCACGGTACTTGTGCTGAAATACTGGCCCCCACTCTTGTCATGGTTCTCCCCTCCTCCTAGTCTCATTTCCTGGGTTGTTTGGACAAAAGTTCAGGACCTTACCATTGTTTCTGCTAAATCTCATTTTGTTAGATTCTGTCTAATTGTTCCGGCCTTGTCAAGACCTTTTAGGATCCTAATTCCATCATGCGCCGGCTTCTGCAAATCACTGCTAAAAATGTTCGAACAAAAGTTGGGGATAAAGCCCTGTGGCATGGTACTGGCAGCCGTCCCCTGGGCATAATAACATACAATCACAGGTGGCTAGATCTGCCTCTGGGGGCAAATCAGCTTGTGAGTTGTCACAAGGACTCACATCTTTGCTTGGAGACAAGACTCAGATTATGATGGGATGCTGTGAGATTTGACTCCTGCCAGGTCCAGTGAAGATACCGGAAGATCAGAACTCCCTGTTTCACAACAGGTGGAGCAGGTCCTGAGGGCCCCATTGACTTAAAGGAGCTTTTTAAGGAGTCCCAGGGAGTCACAATGGACAGTGAACACCAGCAGTGGACACACAGGGCAAGGTCTTGGCAGCAGAGGAGCCCAGGTTCAGAATAATTCAGATGCCCGTTTCAGAAAGGAGCTCCCTCACCAGCTGGAAGAGGCTGCAAGTGCGCCAGCATCAGGACTCGATCCCTATCATTCACGTCGACGCTGGCAACCCCAAGAGTAGCTTGCACCTGTTGACCACTGGTTAGGTGGCAGGCGTCATTCTGAGAAATCGCAACACCTGGTTCACTTTTCACTTAAATCAGTCCTATAGGGCAGAGGCTATTTTTATTTCCCATTTTATAGATGAGAAAAATTACACAGGGAACTACTTAAGCACTGTCATTTGTAACACTGACATCCCATATCAGAGTACGGATTCCAGAACTCTGCTTCCTATCCAGACTCCTTGCGTCTGGACAGGCCCATGTGGGAGACCAAGATGGAATTCCTGGCTTCTGGCCTTCAGCCTGGCCCTACCCAAGTGCTGTGGCCGTTTGGGGAGTGAACCAGCAGCTGGGAAACTGTCTCTGCTTTTCAAATAAAGAAACAAATCCATAAACCTTGTCTTAAAAAAGGGCCCACATCATGAACAGTAAACAGTTGTAGGGGAGTTGATCAATGACTTTGCGAACAAGGAGCCCACGGGCTGCTTGCGATGCACAAGACAGGTGTGGCTCTCACGTGTCCGCACAGGGCCCTGGTCCAGCAGGCCACCTTCGGCTGCCTCCCTGATCTGATCAAGTGGCAGACACAATGCAGGAGACAAGGCAGGGAAAGTCAGTCGCCTCCATCGCAGTTCACAAACTTGGTGGAGGATGTTAGCTTTGCGGAAGTTAAGCCCTCTCTCTGTCATGAGCTATTGCTGACACGCTTGGCTCTAAGTCAAACTAAAGAAGTAATGTAAGCTCATTGCCACCAAGCAGTCCATGTCTCCATGCTCACACATACAAATCACCCTAAACTAAACCACGGGGCGTCAGTCTTGGCCTAAAGGAGAGTAGTGAGGGAGAAGAGCAACTCCACCACTTATTTTTTTAAGATTTATTTACTTATTTGAAAGGCAGAATTAGAGAGAGAGGAAGACACAGACAGAGGTAACTTCTATCCATTGGTTCACTCTCCAAATGGCTGCAATGGCTAGAGCTGGGCCAGACTGATTCCAGGAGCCAGGAGCCTCTTCTGGGTCTCCTACGTAGGCAGCAGAGGCCCAAGCTATTGTGCTGATTTCCCAGGGAGCTGTACTGGAAATGGAGCAGCTGGGACATGATCTGGCGCCCGTATGGGATGCTGGCATCCCAGGCAGCGGCTTAACCGACTACACCACAACACTAGCCCCAAGTGCCCATTTTAAAAAGCATGCACCTCCATCAGTTTTCAAAGTACACATGATATTCACTTAATCCTAGATTATGTACATAAAATATTTACCTGTCAAATTTTAGCATCGCTCATGTTTTTCCTAATTTGAGATTAAAAACAGATTATGAGGCAGTCCTAGTATTTTCTTCCCATATCTGATTAGATGTTCCCATATCCCCTTGATTGTTGCTGACTAACTTAGTATTTTTGAAAGATTTATTTATTTTTGTTTGTTTTTCTGAAAGACCAAGTGAAAGAGGGAGAGAGAGACCCAGACGGACAGACAGAGATCGTCCATCCACTGGTTCACTTGTCACATGGTCACATATGCTAGGCTGGGCCAGAAGCCAGGGATTCCACCCCGGTGTCCCATGTGAGTGTATGAGTTGTACACTGTTGTTTCTCAGGTGCATTAACGAGGAGCTAAATCAGGAGCAAAATAGCAGGAACTTGAACTAGCTCTCCAATATGGGACGCCTATGTTCCAAGCCACTGCTTAACCCAATGCATCACAAGGCTCACCCCAAAATACTCTTTTTTGTTTTTTAAAGATTTACTTATTTACCCAAAAGAATTAGAGAGAGAGAGAGAGAAAGAGAGGTGACAGAGAGCAAATCTTCCATCCTGACCTCAACAGTCAGGAGAGGACCAGGCAGAAGTCAGGAGCCAGGAGCTTCCTCCAAGTCTCCCATGTGGGTGGCAGGGGCCCAGAAGCTCAGGTTATCCTCCTCTGCCCTACCCAGTGCATCAACAGGGAGCTAGATCGGAAGTGGAGTAGCCAGGACATGAATCGCTGCCCATATGGGATGTCAGAACTGCAGGCCATGGCTTAACCCACTATGCCTCAGTGCCGGCTCCCCAAAATATTCCTGCTTAAACTGAAAAGCAACAGTTTAATTCAAGAAAAAGCTATGCACTGGGAGAAACACTACTCTAAATTTGTGCTCTGGTCCCTGGTACAAAGGGCGGAGCATATAAAAAAGTCGGAAAGAGGAAAGAAGCTTCAGCGATGTGATTCTGTTGTACAATGAGGTACAACTGTGCGGGTGCAGGTGAGATTGCACGACTCCACATCTTGCAAACTCGGAGGGCTTCAGGCATGTTCAAGAGGGGATTTAGCCTATGTGGCTACAAAACATTATTCTCAGGACAAAGTCGCCAGTGGTGCACAGTGTCTAGAAACTAACCATACCTGCTTTGGGGTCTGCAACTGCTATCAGCAGAAAGTACCAGGAAAGTCCACTTCTCATCCAATCAGAGCCTAAAGAACGTGGGTCACTGACAATTCCTTGCAGAAGGGAAATGAGTCAGCACTTTTTATGTTGAGTCAGCACTTTTTAAGCCAGCTTGCTAAAGGTGTTTTGTGTGTGTGTGTGTGTGTGTGTGTGTGTGGTTTCTGGGATCCTCCTTATCAACTCGACTGTGGCCTCTGACTTAATTGTTGGTCCTCTTTTCAGCAGGGGAATCCACCTTATAGGGTCTTTTGCTATCACTGTCTACACTGCGTATCCACTTTGGATCCCAGTGGTATAGATCATGAGGAAGTTGAAGAGACCCTGCATTATAATCATGGTTAACTGACCAGGGTTGACTCATGGCTCCTCTCTGGGGCCCTGCTTTCCATGTTTTTATATTGGGCCACCAACATTCACTTAGCTCTCACATAAGATGGTTGAAAAATTCCCTAAAAAAGTTAAACCACCATGTAGGTGCACATGAATGCTATTTTTAAAAAGATTTATTTATTTATTTGAAAGACAAATTTGCTGGTTCACTCCCCCATATGGCTGCAAAGGCCAAAACCAACCGTCTGGAACTCCATCCAGGTCTCCCACACATGGGCCCAGGCACTTTGGACACCTGTTGCTGCTTTTCCGGGTATATTAACAGGGAGCTGGATCAGAAGCAGATCAGCCAGGGCTTAAATTGGCGCTCTTATAGGATGCTGGCATTGCAAGCAGCGGCTTATCCCACTGCACCACAATGCCGGCCCCAGGAATACTATTTTTATCATTGCAATCATTGCATTGATAGATAGATGATGGTGGAGAATCTGGAGGAAACCGACACACTGAAAACTCTCAGATGTAGATGTGGACTGATTGCAAGCTGCAGTGGGCTTCAGAACCATATCTGATTACAGTCAAACTCTCTAGCCCATTAAGGACAGTGTGGCCGGTCAACAAGAATGGCAGGTGTCAACACACAGCAGGGGAAGGTGAGGCTGAGCAGGCGCTAGAGAGTCACCTGCTACAGGAGCTGTCACGACTCCAGCTGTGACAGCCCCCAACCCTTGCGTGGGCTGTCGGAGAAGAGAAAGGGTTCAGGCAGAGGCTGCTCAGGAGGACTTTGGAACCAGAGCACTGGGTGCAGGCACGAGCTTGTTTTTCAGAGAACATTCTAGAACACTGTCCTGCAATGCTGTACACAGAGAGAACAGATCAGTGCTAAAAAGGAAGCCTGCGAGAAACCAGTCCAGGGTTTGTGAACACACAACATAGGAAGATGCACACGATTTGGACAGGAAGGGCCCTCCCCCTCTCCCTTTGCTAAGTCCCAGGGAACTCCCCTTACCCCTGCTGTAAAAGCCCTGTCACCCTGCTTCTCAGGAGGCGGGTTTTTTAGGGCACCACATTTCCCCATCGTCCCTTTTACTTGTCACAAGTTAACACAGATTTCCAGGAGCAAACAGTCAGCCCCTACCTTGACCTGGAGTATCTGGTGACACCCCAAGCAAACGGACCTCTCTCGTGTCTTCTAATAAGTGGCCAAGGACCACTCTGGGGGGCATCCTGGATGGGTGGCTGTGTTACTTTCTTGAGGCACTTGTAACAACAAACTATCACCTGCCTGGTGACTTAAAAAAATATGAAATTTTCCCATAGTTCTGGAGGTCTGAAATCTCACATCACAATCACTGGGTCCAAACCAAGAGCTCGTCCTCTCCGGGCCCTGGAAGGGAATCCATTTGCTCCCTGGGAGCTGCTTCTGGTGTCTGTAGGGCTCCCTGGTAGGTGAGTCCATCACTCAGCCCTCAGTCTCCATCTCTCCTCACATGGCCTTCTCACCATGTAGCTCAAATCTCACTCTGCCTCCCTCATAGAAGGACACACACGGATGCATTCTGAGTGCACGCAGATAATCCAGGATCCGGTCCCCAGCTCAAAATCCCCAGTTCCTCACATCTGCAGACTCTTTTCCCCACATAAGGTAATACTTGCAAGTGCCCAGGTTAAAACCTAGAATCGTTGGCCAGCCATTTTTCAGCCTTCGATTTCCCTCCCCAGTTTTCCTGCCCTTGAGATTCCATGAGCCTGTTCTGTGCATATACAACAGCTTTCAGACCCAGTAAAGTGAGGTATTGCAGAAATAGCACAAAGCACACAAAAGCAGTGAGTGGGGCCTGCATGTGGTGCAGCGGGTTAATGCCCCGGCCTGCAGCGCCGGCATCCAACATGGGCAGCAGCTTGAGTCCCGGCTGCTCCACTTCCAATCCAGCTCCCTGCTAATGTGCCTGGGAGAACAGTGGCAGATGGCCCCAGTGCTTGGGCCCCTGCACCCTTGTGGGAGACCTGGAAGAAGCTCCTGGATCCTGGCTTTGAATCAGCTCAGCTCTGACTGTTGCAGCCATTTGGGGAGTGAACCAGTGGAAGGAAGACCTGTGTGTGTGTGTGTGTGTGTGTGTGTGTGTGTGTGTCTGCCTCTCTCTCTAACTCTGCCTGTCAAATTAAAAAAAAAAAAAAACAGCAAAGACTGGGGGAGCTCAACTCTGGCCTTTTGGAGTTGTACAGAGGCTGTCATCCTAGGTGTTCTTTCCCGCTAACAGTGTCTTCTCCCAAACTCTATGGGACTCAGAAGAGACTTCGCAAGGCTGAGAGACTTCAGGCAACTCCACCTGGCCCTGCTCCATCTTATTCTCCTTCCCAGCTACTTTCTAATTGCTTTAGGAACAATCCTGTCACAACGAAGAAAAACAGCCTCTCTGTCAATACTGCTTTGGTCAGTCAACTATAACAACACACAGGAGAGGCGAGGGCAGATGAAGGTGAGTGCCGTAAGGAATGCAGAAAACGGATGCTATTCTCAGCTGTACCCGTCCCAGGACTTAGGAGAAAACTTGTACCAGGTCATCACTCCCGCATTATTTCCAGGAGCGCAGACCAGGATATGTCCAGGACGCCCTGGGACATAGACTGTGTCTGTCTCAGGCCTGTGAGGCTGCACCTGCCTCCCTGGTCTGGGGTTTATGCAGGCCTCAGGGACTCAGCCAAGGTCTGCTCTCTGATGTCAACCTCAAAATACTGAAGAACCGATTCCACCGGCTCTTCGCGGTGATGTGTGAGTCAAGAATCCACCTGGACTCCTCTGGAATCCATTCATAGTGCTTACGATTTTGCTCTTCGAAGGATAAGCATTCTCTGAGCAGGGCCAGCATTGTGGCACAGTGAGTTAAGCCACTGTTTGGGATGCTGGAACTCCGTATTGGAGTGCTGGATTGAGTCCCATTTGTTCTGCTCCACGTCCCACCCAGCTCCCTGCTAATGCACCTGGGAAAGCAGTGGAAGATGGCCCAAGTGCTTGGGTCCCCACCATCCACAGGGGAGACCTGGATGGAGTTCCATGTTCCTGGACTCAGCCTGGCCTAGCCACAACTGTTGTGGCCATTTCAGGAGTGAATGAGAGAGTGGAAGACCTGTGTGTGTGTGTGTGTGTGTGTGTGTGTGTGTGTTTCTGTCTCTCCTTCACTCTCTCTCTTTCTACTTCTCTCTTTCATTCTGCCTGCCTTTCAAATAAATAAATAATAAATATTAAAAATATAAAAACAGTTGTCTTAAAATTGCTCAAAGAACTAAAGGAAGACATGGGGGGAAAATCCCACCAAAACAACGTACGAAGGCAATGGAAACAGCCGTTCAAAAGCAGAGTTGAGGAGACGAGTCGAACAACTTGAACTAGGGACAAGGTACACTATCAAGAGGGAGGCACTGAAAGAACAATGACAGACAACAAGGGAACAAAGCCTCAGGGTTCTGTGGGACACGGTCAGTGGGCCGCAAACATTAGTTACAGGGGAACCAGACTAGGAGAAGAGAGGGAAAAAGGAAAGAAAGAGAAAATTCAAGGAAATAATGCTTTCGCAAATTTGTTGTTAGACATTAAAACAAACGTCCAAAAGAAGCTCAGCAGACTTCCAAGCAGGATGAATTCAGAGAGACCCACACTGAGACACACCGTAATCAAACTGGGAGAAGAAGGAGACCAAGAATTTCGAAAGCCGTAGAAAGAGGAGGGTTATCACATACAAGGGGCCTGCGTGCAGCCCTCAGCCCACTTCTCATCAGAGGCTCTGGAGGCCAGAGAGAAGGGGATGATATACTCAAGGTGCTGAAATAAAAACCTTCGCAACTAAGAAGCCAATATCCAGACAGGCTGTCTGCCCAGAGTGGGAGAGAAATTAAGACATTCCTTGGCAAACTAAAGTGGTGGGTGTTTGTATCACAAGACTTTGCTCCATAAGAGCTGCTAAAGAGAGACCTACAGGGAGAAATGAAAGGACAGGACATAGTAACTCGAAGCTGTACGGTAAGATAAACATCTCGGTAAGATAAATAGGATGGGGGCGATTGTAAAATCTAGCCTTACTGTCTTGTTGGTTTGCAACTCCACCCTTCACTTTCTACCTACAGAGGCTAATACATTTTAAAAACTGATTAGTTTTTTGGTCATGTAATGTCTAAATCTGCAAGTGTGTGACATTAACCACTGAAAAGGATGAGGACAGAGATACAAGGGAGCAGTCTATTACCGCAGGTAAGCTGGTATAAACACACATTAGAATGTATGACTTTAGTATACTGAATATAATCCCTACAGTAACGACAAAGAAAATCAATGCAAAGCATACACAGAAAAGAAATGAGAAAGGGATTTAAACATTGCACTAAAAAATCAACGGAACACAACAAAAGGCAGTAATTTGGGAAACGAGGGGACAATATGCTGTAATGCACACAGAAAACAAACAGCAAAATGGCAGAAGTAGGCCTCTTTTAATCAAGCTGTCTAGCAAAAGGGGGTTCTGACTTATGGTAGAAACCACATGGATGGCCTGTGAGGATATTGCATTAAGTGAGACAAGCGATTACAAACACCACGTGATTTCATTTGTATGGGATGCTGAGAAGAGCCACAGTTTTCAAGGCAGAAAGTAGAGCAGAGGCTGGCTAAGGCTGCTGGGAGGGGAAATGGCCAGTTGCTGTTTAATGGGTGTGGCTCTAATGTTTCCAGGAAGGAGCTATGGAAACGGACGGTGCTGAGGTTGTAAAATAATGTGGGTTTACTTCATAGAATGAAAGATGGTTAAGATGGTAACTGTTGTATGTCTATATGTTTTATCACATGCTTTTCACACACACACACACACACACAATGAAAACATAACAAGAAAGGGTCCTCATCTCTTTCCATCTCCCCGTGCCTTCAAGAACCTACGATTACAGACCAGCCCTCAGCTTGGTTAGGGGAGGGGGAGTGGGAAACAACCATCATACGTGCATATCTATGGACATAAGAGGTGGGGTGGGGGCTACAGTTAGTCTCTCCTGCACAGATACTTGTTGAGCACCTACTATGTGCAAAGGCCAGTTAAGAACTGAGGAAAATTGAATATCCACATGGCAGCTCCTTGGCCAGAAGAAAATAATCATCCCTCAAGGAACATAAGACAATCCTAAAAGTCTTTCTAGTTGAGACCGTCAAGATCAGCCTTGCGTTGGCCAATGAGATGAGCCAGCGAGAAGATAGGTTGTGGGTTCAGAGAAGAGAAGCATCACAGTTGAACTCATGAGTAGAAATATTTTCAGAGAGAAGACATAAGGCAAACTAGGACGCAGAGGAGTGCCCCCAGTGAAAGGAGGCCCCTAAGTAACTCTGTAACCAGTTTCTCTGCACCTGCGTTAGAGAAGTGACCCCTTTTACAGATTCTGTGCCCCGATGACCCAACTGCCAAGTCCATTGACACACATGTATTCAACCAAGCCACAAATATTTAGAGAATGTTTCCCATGTGTAGGACACTGTCCCGGGGGCTGAGGGAGCCAAAAGTAAACTCAAATAAACCATACCTGGATGTTTATGGTCTCACAGGATCAGACCTATGAGGAAACCAACGTACAATAGTTACTGATTAAATGCCATGGAAATGAAGGACGGAGTCATCACTTCCAGCCATATTACAAAGGAGAGCAGGCCAAGGCAACCCAAAGGTGTGAATTCACAGAGAAGGAGAAGGAAGGTGCTTCGAGGTAGGGTCATGATGGAGTATTAGGCTTCTCCACACACACACACACACACGGCCAATATGATACCTGTATCTTCATCAACAGCTGTGTTTTTTTTCTATATATACAGAGAAGAGGGGAGGGATATAAACTGTTGGCTCATGTGACTGTGGCAGCTGAGAAGTCCCAAGCTCTGTAACCATCAGCAGGAGACTCAAGAGAGCCGGCAGAGTAGTTCTAGTCCAACAACCAGAGACTTCAGATCCACAAAAAGCCAGGGTTTCCATTTGAGTCCAACGTCAAGAAAAGCCTGGTGCTCTAGCTTAGTCAAGCAAGAGGAACTCTCTCTTCCTTGAGGGAGGGTCCATCTTCTTGGTTTTCTTCAGTTGACTGGGTGAGGTCCATCTGTCTTGGGAAGGGCTATCTGATACACACATCTGTCTATCTAAATGTGAATCTAATCTACAAACACCTGGAATGATGTTTGTAAATACCAGATTTCTAGGCATCTGTGGCATGAAGGAAAGGAACCAGGAGGAAGGTAAAAGACACGCACTGCAAACATCTCACACTCTGGGTCAGCTAAGGCAAACTGTATTTGTGTTCAGAGGACCTGGGAGCTTTCCTGTTTTATGGTAGATGAACCCGGGCCTTCTTGGTCTACAGCCCACTTTGAAGGGTGACAGCTACAGTGAGAGTACTCAGTGAACACTGGGCAGCAAATAGGTGCCCCTACTCCAGCCCTTGGTTGGCCTGGCAGCTTTGTCCCTGCCTTGTCTTGGTGACCTTGCCCAAGCCTAACCCTTGCTCTGCACAGCTCCATTCAGGAATCTATTGGTTCAGACTCCTTGGGACATGAGTTAGAGTCTCACTGTTGAATTTGTTCCTTCTGTTACATGGCTTTATCCAGCCCAAATTCCCAAGTCCCTTTCCTTGTCCCCAAAGACCCCAGACCTTGGGAGGCCTTGGGAGGCCTTGGGAGGTGGGATTTTGACAGAGACAAGAGACACCTGGGCATGCTAGGAAGCTAAGCACAGCACAGAGCATCCATGTGAGAAGGGGGAAATGCTTAAAGGTCAGAGAGCAGAGGTTCCCTGAGAGCACAGGGCATTGGCACTGAAGCCAGAAAAGGTTCACGTGCAAGGTTAGGAGCACCAGGAGTAGAGGAAGGGGACAAGGCCACGGTGGGTTAGGCCGATTCATTCCATCCAAATGGAGCTCTTGAGCAACAGTGAAATACTAGACTGAGTCCAAGGCTAACACAAGTACACATGAACAAACTCATGGAAAATCTTCAGGGACGAAAAGCTTAAGGAGGCTGACGGCCTCCCTTAAAAATGTCAATCTGCAGTAGCACCGGGGCCCAAAAGAGCACAGATGTTGTGAGCTGTGTCTGTCCAGCTGTCACCCACTTCTCCAGGGAAATCGCATGGCTGCTGCCCCTGGGAGGCTATTTGCTAATCCATTGGAAAGTTCTGGAAGCACTTCCAGAGGGAGTAACAGAGGCTTGGAGAAGGTTCCCGACCTGAGCCAAGATCCTGGATCAGCCAGGGACAGGGGCAAGCTGACATCATACCTCCAAGAGTCTCCATTCCTCCATGGTCTAACTCTCTCCCTATTCCCAACCCCCTGTTCCCCCAAAAGTAATTTTGCCTTTGCTGGACAAAAGTCTGCAGGGATGTGTGTGCATGCCTTAGCTTGCCAAGATCTCCTAGAGATAGGCATGTGTCCAAGGGGACAAGTGACGCTGGGGAAATGGAGGGCATCCACTGTGTTTGCCTTGCCCAACTTGACCCAGGGATGGACAGGCAGGAAGTCAAAGCCATAGCTCTGCAGATCTTTCATTCCTCTGTCCCCTATGTGGCAACTGTCACTTACAGACTTCTGGAAAACTCTGGACACCTGTCCCCTAAAATTCTCCTCCCTTGTCAAGCACTGGAAGTACATAGCTCAGGCCTTCTAGATGAAGTTGTGCTGGGCCCACAGGTCCCTGTCTGGAAGGTGCAGTTGCCATGGCAATGCCAGCTAATGAATAAGTATGTAAATGAGGGAGGAATCTATTCATCATTTGCCAGTTGTTCTAAGTGCTTGCCCTTTCTGAGGCTTGGAGGAATGAGGGACGAGGTGTTAGCAAAGCGAATGTTTAGTAAAATTTACTTGTTTGTTTTCAGGGCTCACCGTGAGAAATGATTATTTTTGGTGGCATCTGCCTAAAATGGTTTTCTCTGCAGCTACCCAGGGAAGAGAACGGGGATCAAACTAAAAGCACATGGAACAGTCCATCCACAGCCAGAGCCCCCCTCGGAAAAGTGCAGCAAATATGTCTAGCACAGGCGGTGAGCCCAATTTGGGTCCAGTCAGGTAGTCTGGGTTTTAAGTAAAGCCTAAGAGACTCCCACACTGTCCTGACAGCAGACTAGTGATATGTGACTTTTCCTCCCTTGGTTCCTAATTAAAATGCACATGAAGAGCCATAAACAGACAAACCCCAACAACAACACCTGTGTCAAGGACAAGCGAGAAGTCTAAACCCACCGATGACCAAACGACTAGACAGCGCTGGAGAGGGTCTGAGCACCCTCCATCCTCTGAATAGGAACACTGGCATGAACCAGGACCCCCTGCATTGCAAATGGCTTCTGTTCCTACAGGTGTCACCATGCTGTAACATTGGCACACCGTGGGCCGCGGCCTTAATTTCTCAGTTCTACCGTGTTCTCATCTGGATAACGAGAATAATGCAAGAAGCTGCTCCGCGGAGATGTTGTGAGAACTCAATGAGTTAAAAAAATGTAAAATTAGGTAGTTTCCCACTAGAATACAAGTGCCACCCATGCAACGAGGTGGTTGATGTTTATTTCATTTGCAAATCTGTGCCTGATGCCCACAGCACTACATACTACATAGCAGGTGTTCAGCAAGCAATAGAGGAATGAATGCACAGGCATTCAATGATTTTTTCTTTTTTTGGACAGGCAGAGTGGACAGTGAGAGAGACAGAGAGACAGAAAGAAAGGTCTTCCTTTACCGTTGGTTCATCCTCCATTGGCCGCTGCAGCTGGCACACCACGCTGATCCGAAGCCAGGAGCCAGGTGCTTCTTCTGGTCTCCCATGCGGGTGCAGAGCCCAAGGACTTGGGCCATCCTCCACTGCACTCCCAGGCCACAGCAGAGAGCTGGACTGGAAGAGGGGCAGCTGGGACAGAATCCGGCGCCCCGACCAGGACTAGAACCTGGAGTGCCAGCGCTGCAGGCGGAGGATTAGCCTAGTGAGCTGCGGTGCTGGCCATTCAATGATTCTGAATGTAGGATGCTATGGTTTGGATAGGGTTTGAATGTTCCCCCCACCCCAGTATGGCCATTTGGACTGTAAGAGGTGGGCCTAGTGGGATGTTGGGGGTGCTGTCATGGGAAGGAATTAGTGCTAACCTAAATCATGGGATGAGATCTAAACAGAGGGAGCTCTTATAACAAAAGCAAGAGAGAATTGTTATAAAAGCAACACAGGGGCCTCCCCTGTCTCTCGGCTTTCTACCTCACCATGCGACCTCTCCCTCTCACATACCTGCTCCTACCTCTATGCACCCACTGATGTAGGAAAGGGTCTCTGACCTGGGGTGGTGCCCTGCTGTGTGGACTCTCAACCTCTGAAACTATCAGCTAAATCCCCCTCTTTATACATGACCCAGTTGCAGGGATAATTGCAACAGAGAATGGACCAACACATGGAATACAGGGGCCACAAGTAGAATAAGAGTCACTGGTTACTGCACCCTGGGGCACCGGACACACACACACACACACACACACACACACACACACACACCAGTACAGAGGTGAGGAAGTGCCTGTTGAATGAAGGATGCTGAGATGGGAGGGCTGCCACACACGCACTGGGCGTGGAGGCGCCATGTCCACCTTGTTCGCTCTGTTTTGGACAGAGAGCTAGGCAAGCGCACGTGGAACAGGAAAGATGTTCACTCAAACAGCAAAAACCACTTCGGATGCGTCCTGGCTCCTCCGGGAGGATATGAAGGCTGATCTTGGTAGATCTGAGACAGTTTCGCGTTAGCTGAGATTGCTAAGATTAGCTCTCTTTGGGGAAACAAACACTTAGGTCAGGCCTCATCTTTGTTTTCTCATTCAAGGACCCATTTAGGGCAGTGGTGATGTCACACTGGAAGGAAGCAGGAAAAGACCTTGCTATGGAGGAAAGCAAACTACAGGAACAGCATCATCTGGACACACATTTTTCAGCAGGTGCTACCTATGTGCCGTGAAACACCTAGAAAATGTGGGCTGCGAAAGACGAGCTGAAAGAAATGTGCCTGGAGCGCAGAAAGTCTCGAGAGATGGGGGGCTGGGGTTGAGACGCAGCAGGCTAAGCTGCTGCTTTTTGCCACACAGCATCTCATATCGAAGCACTGGTTCAAGCCCCCTGGCTGCCCCACTTCCGATCCAGCTCCCTGCTAATGCACCTGGGAAAGCAGGGGGAGACGGTCCAAGCACCTTGGCCCCTGCCACCTACAGGTGAGAATGTAGCTCCTGACTTTAGCCTCAGCTAGTCCCACATGTTGCAGCCATTTGGAGAGTGAACCAGCCTAGAGAATCTCTCTCTCCCTGTCACCTTGCCTTGCAATTCGATCAATCATTAAATAAAAAAAGGCATTCATAAGAGATTAGCACCCTAACAGTGAGAACAAGTGGGATGAGTAACAAAATCATAGTTTCTTTTTTTTTGTGAATCCATCAAAGAACTCAAAGATCAAAGAAACCTTAATCCACTAAATTCCAAAAAGTAATGAGTCCACCATAGGAAAGAAGAAACTCCCAGCTGCTTTTATTTATGGTTATGTAGAGTTAAGGAGGAGTCAGCCTAATGCTGTAATGAATATATTTAGTTTTATTTTAATTGACAGGTAATAATTGTATATATACACATTCAGAGTACAATGTTATATTTCAATACATGCACTCAATGTGCAATGATCTGGTCAGGGTGATTGGCATATCTGTTATCACAACATTTAACATTTCTTTGTATTGGGAATATTCAAAACTCTCTCTACAACTGTTTTGAAATACACAATTAATTGTCATCAACACTAGTTCCCGTGCTGTGCTACAGGATATTAAAAGTTATTCCTCCACCCCAGTAGCACCCCTGTACCCTTCGACTATCCTCTCTCCACCCCTCCCTTCCCTCATCCTACCTTGTCAGTCTCTGGGAACCACCACTGCACTTGACTTCTAGCATTTTTTTTACTTCATCCTGACTTCTAACAGCTGCCCATGAGCTGCTGTGAGAGATGTCAATCACAAGGAGCCCCAGCGGCAGGCCACTCTGTGCCCACCACTGCTGTGGCCCATGGATCTGAACTGAGGGTGCGTGGTTAGTAGGGTCAAGGCCAGGGGGTTGGCAGGAGAGCTGAGAGAAATGCCTCTGATGCCCTCCATGGCTGAGGCTTTGTGAAGTGTCGGCATCTGCTGTCTGAGGACAAGAAAGAGGCGACAGAGGGAGTAACTGCTCCTGAAAACCGCGTGGGAACAGGGGAATAGGAATTCCTCAGTGATCAAAAAGCTGGCATAAGGGCTGGCACTGTGGCGCAGCGAGTTAACGCCCTGGCCTGAAGCGCTGGCATCCCATATGGGCACATTGTGAGACCCAGCTGCTCCACTTCCGGTCCAGTTCTCTGTTATGGCCTGGGAAAGCAGTGGAAGATGACCCAAGTCCTTGGGACCCTGCACCAGAGTGGGAGTCCTGGAGGAAGCTCCTGGCTCCTGGCTTCGGATTGACGCAGTCCCAGCCATTGTGGCCATACGGGCACTGGATTGAGTCCTGGCTGCTCCACCTCTGATCTAGCTCTCTGCTGTGGCCTGGGAAAGCAGTAAAAGATGACCCAAGTCCTTAGGCTCTTGCACCCGTGTGGGAGACCCAGAAGAAGCTCCTGGATCCTAGCTTCAGATCGGCTCAGCTCCAGCCGTTGCTGCCATCTGGGGAGTGAACCAGCAGATGGAAGACCTCTCTCTCTGCCCCTGCCTCTCTGTAACTCTGCCTTTCAAATAAATAAATAAATCTTTTTTAAAAATTAAAAAGGCTGGCATAGATGGGCAGGTGTTTAGTACAATGGTTAAGACACTGCATGAAATGCCCATATCCCATATCTCAAAGTCCCAACACTGCTTTCAGGTCCATCCTCCTGCCAATGTGCTTAGGAGGAAGCAGATGATGGTTCCAGCTACATCGGGGCCATCTCTCTTAAGTCTGCTTCTGTAGAATTTTCTCTTGACAATCAGTCACACATTCTTGCTTCTCACAATTTTTGACTGAATACCAGAAGCTGTGTGTAAAAAAAAAAATCAATATTTTAAACAAACAAAAATTTCCCCTGAAGAATGGCAGGTCCTATTACCAGGCCCTGGTGTTATGGTTTTCCTCAATCTAATCTAACCCAGGTTGAGTCCCTGGCTCCTGACTAGCCTGCCCGGGCCTTGAGTGTTGCAGGCATTTGGGGGAGTGAACTAGTGGATGGAAGATTCTCTCTCTCTCTCTCTCTCTCTCTTCCATTCAGGCATAAATACATAAATCATTTTTTACATAAAAGCTAGCACAATTCAGAAAGCGTAACAACTCCATTACAAAGCCTAAGAGATATGCAGTCTCCTTGGTACTCTCATCACAGTTCCCCGTGAATAGGAGACCCTGATACCACCCCAAAATCTTTGAGGTCACCATGTACCACACCCATCTAGAGCTATGAAGCCCCGCTGTCCAGCACAAATACAGATTAGATGGAGGAAAACCCTAACAGGAGGGCCTGGCCATAGGATCTATCATTCTCTGGGGGGAAATATTGTTTGTTTAAATCTTACATAGCTTTACATATAATATCTGGCATTCAATCAAAATTACAAGAAGCAAGAACCTGCAGCTGATTATCAACGGAGAGTTCTACAGGGGAAGTCTGCAGAGAGGCAGCTCAGCTATAATTATCAGACTTTAGAGAATGATGACAAAAATATAAAAGGATCTAGTAGGAAACAAAAAAAAGTGAACAGGTGGGAGATTTCACCAGAGACATGGGAATTAGACACTGGACACAAATGAGATGCTTTGGTTGAAGAACAGAAAAATCATTAATCCTTGTAAAAAGATGCTGGGAGCATTGCCCCAAAGAAATCAAAAGTTTACAAATGGGTACTGAAGATGACACCCACAGTGGTAGACCAACCATACCAGTTTTCAAGGAAAAATTGGTCTTGTTTATGCCCTAAGGGAAGAGGTTGATGCCTGATAGAATAATCAATAGCTGACACCATCGATATCTCAATTGGTTCACTTTCTACAATTAACACGGAACAACTAAAGTGCAACAAACTTTCTCCTCCCATTGGTGCCCAACTTCTGCACCCAATTCATCTGTAGCCAACAGCAGAGATTTAATGGAAATATTAAACAAGTGAGATCACATTCCTGAAGCATCTCCTTGAAGATTTGGAACAGGAGAAAAACCTAGCACTACCAGTACAATCCAGAAGATAAAGCACAATCAAAGCAATGGTTACCAAGAGATTGAAGTGGTTCAGTTAAGAGCACAGGTCATGGCAACAGCTTGGGAGATGCTGAAGGCATTTTTCTTGTCGATTTTATGGAGGGCTATAGAAATATGGCATTTACTTATCAGGAGAGTGTTTTGAGAAAGTTACCAAAGCTCTGGCAGAAAGCTTTATCAGACAGTCCTTCTCCTCCACAGCAATGCTCCCCAATTATCTTAGCATAAAGGGCAATTTTGCAAGAGTTTCAGTAAGAAACCACTACCTCTTCACCAGTGGTCCTGATTGGGCTCCTATGACATTTTTTGTTGTTGTTTGCTTCCTAATCTTAAACAGAGAGAAAGAGAGAGGGAGAGAGAATGCGCTTCCATCCACTGGTCCACTCCCCAAATGGCCACGGCAGTGCTGGGCCCATCCAAAGCCAGAGTCCAAGGGCTTCTTCCAGGTCTCCTACGTGGGTACAGGGGCCCAAGAACTTGGGCTATCTTCCACTGCTTTTCCAGGTGCATTAGCAGGGAACTGGATTGGAAGAGGAGCAGCCGGGACTTAAACCAGCAGCCATATGGGATGCTGGTGCTTCAGGGAGAGACTTAACCTGCTATTCCACCCTTAATGCACCTAACATCATTGCTTAGCCTCCCCCGCTACCTTAACTATGATATAAGAATACTTATATCAGCCTACTTTGGACAATATCATCTTCACAAGTAGCCTATTTTATAATAAGCTGGTATCTCACTATATTGAAAAAAACACTGGAAGTTAAAAACAGATTTGTTTCATGGATAAACTCATCATAACGTTGAAGCATTTTAAGTCAAACCACATCCATCTGATGTAAGTCGTCATCCATCTGAATTGCAAATGAAATCCTGTAAAAGGACATATCAAGGTTTAGGTAGCGAGACACCTTGAATGTCTAGAAAAGAGAAGGCAGCCGTCCACAGGCAGCCCCCACGAGCCAGGCTTGTCTCCTCTCTGCACATCACTCACCCAGACTGACAGCTGCAAGGATGCCCTAAGCACAGGTGCGAGAGAGAAGAGGGGCGGGCCCAACGTCAAGACACTCAGCTAAGGCAAGTAATTGTTACCACTGGTGTCATTTCTGATACTATTACATTCTAGTGGGGTGAACTGGGAAGCTCCTGGCCCTTGTAGCTAGAATTGCTGCCAGTGAAATCCTAGCCCCAGTACTTACTGTGGCTTCTTGGCTAAGGCCTGAACTTTGGTTTCCTCATCTGTAAAATGGGCATATACTTCCTTCTTCCTTCCCACATGAAGGCAATGTTCCACCAATGTACATCCACCTCACTCATTTCCCTACAGACTAGGACCAATTACCTGGTAATACAAGGTACCATAATTTAAAAAAGCATTTATGGAGTGTGACTAGAGCTACAAGTAACAATATTACAAAAGAGAGAATATTGGTGCCGGCGACATGGCACACTAGGTTAATCCTCCGCCTGCAGTGCTGGCAACCCATATGGGCATCGGTTCTAGTCCCAGCTGATCCTCTTCCCATCCAGCTCTCTGCTGTGGCCTGGGAAGGCAGTAGAAGATGGCCCAAGTGCGTGGGCCCCTGCACCAGCATGGGAGATCCAGAGGAAGCTCCTGGCTCCTGGCTTCGGATCGGTGCAGCTCCGGCCGTTGCTGACATCTGGGGAGTGAACCATCAGATGGAAGACCTCTCTCTCTCTCTCTCCCTTTCCTCTCTCTGTGTAAATCTGACTTCAAATAAATAAATAAATCTTAAAAAAAAAAAAAAAGGAAACGAAGGGCAAATTGAATCCTAGTAACTTGAGGGAAAAATAATTTAAAAACAAAAGCAGAAGTCATTGAAATAAAGCAGAGAAAATTATCAAAATTACTTTTATTTAAAAGATTTATTTGGTTTTACATGAAAGGCAGAGTTAGAGAGAAGGAGAGAGGGAGATACGGAGAGAGAGAGGTCTTCCATCTGCTGATTCACTCCCCAGAGAGCTGCAATGGCCAGGGCTGGGCCAGCCTGAAGCCAGGAGCCAGGAGCTTCTTCTGGGCCTCCCACGTGAGAGCAGGGGCCCAAGGACTTGGGCCATCTTCTGCTGCTTTCCAAGATGCATTAGCAGGGACCTGGATTGAAAGTGGAGCATCCGGGATTTAAACCGGATGTCAGCACTACAGTCAGCGGCTTAACCGACTACACCATAGCACTGGTCCCTATTGAGGTTACTATTTCAAGGATAATTAAAAACTTGGAAAACCTCTAATAAGAATTATAAGGAAAAAGTTGAGTAAAAACAATCGACAGTATCAGGAATGAAAGATTGTATGGACATTAAACAGATAATTAGGGTTAGGCCAGCGCTGTGGCTTAACAGGTTAAGCCTCTGTGATGCAGGTGTCCCATATGGGTGCCAGCTGGAGTCCTGGCTGCTCCACTTCCGATTCAGCTCCCTGCTAATGTGCCTGGGAAACAGCAGAAGATGGCCCAAGTGCTTGGACCCCTGCACCCACAGGGAAGACCTGGAAGAAGCTCCTGGTTCCTGGCTCCTGGCTCCTGGCTCCTGGCTTTGGCCTAGCCCAGTCCTGGCCAATATATTCATTTAGAGAGTAAGCTAGTGGATAGAAGATCTCTCTGTCTTTCCTTCTCTCTCTCTGTCTCTGTCTCTGTCTCTGTCTCTCTCTCCCTTTCAAATAAATAAGATAATCCTTAAAAGAAAGAAAATCAGGGGATATTCAGAAAAATTTATGTCAATAAATTTAAGAACTTATTAAAATGGACAAAGTTCTCTAAGTACAAAAGAGGCAAACAGCAGTGTAAAAATAAATAGGAAATCTAAATAGCTCTCTTAAAGAAAGTACTTTTAAGGAAAATACTTCATAACCAAAAAGTTTCCCACAGAGAGGGATGTTCTGATACATGATAAAACAAGTGTAGCATTTAAAATTCACTCTAATGAGTATCTGAGTGTTCACTGTACAATTTATTCAATATTGCCAGATGACTGTACGTATTTATAATACCATTCTAAGGAAAACATCCTTCTAACAAAGAAAATTCCAGGTTCAGATGGCTTCGGATAAACATTTAAGGAAGAAAACTGCTGATCATACACAAGCTCTTTAATATAAAAATCACTTCCAATCTCATTTTATGAGGCCATAATGAACCTGATAGTAAAACTTGAAGGATATTACAAGAAAAGTTGCAGGCCAAAACGCCTCATAAAAACACGTGCAAAAACCCTTAACAAAATGTTAGCAAATCAAATTCAGCATTCTCTGAAAAGGCAAATTCATCAATGCTAGGCATGATACATTCTAGGAATAAAGTCAGCTTAACGTGTGAAAATCTGTCCATGTAATTCAGCATACAAACAGAATGGAAGAAATATGTCACTTCAAGAGCTGAAGAAAGAGCATTTGATGAAAGTCAACACCTATGCAAGACCAAAACACTCAAAAGTGAGGAATAGAGGAAACTTACTCAAATAATCCAAAAAAAAAAAAAAAAAAAAAGCTAACTTCATACAAATGTGGAAAAGTTTCCCAAAGATCAAGACAGAATTAGGAAGAAGTAACAATGTTATTCATGGACATCGTTAAGTGTGCAGCGAATTGTGGAAGCTGCTAAACACTAGTCGAACTAGCAAGACATCAAGCTATAAGATCGATTTAAAAAGCAACTGCAGTGGCCAACATTGTGCAGTGATTTAAGCCACTCCTTGGGGCGCTAACATCCCAAATCCGAGTGCGTGGTCCAGGCTGCTCAGGGCTTGTGATCCAGCTCCCTGCTAATGTGCATCCTGGAAGAAAGAGATGATGGCACAAGTAGTAGGGTTCCTGCCACCTATGTTGGAGACCCCGATGGAGTTCCTGGCTTGTGACTTCGGATCGGCACAGCTCCAGCCATTGCAACCATTTGGGGAGTGAACCAGCAGATGGAAGACCTCTCTTTCTCTCTGTCTCTGCCTATCCTTCTCTCTGTGTGTAACTCTGCCTTTCAAATAAATAAATAAATCTTTAAAAAAAAAGCAACTGTATTTCTACATACGACTAGCATGCAACTTGAAAGTGAAATGTACAAATAGACGAGTCACAAAGGCATCGAAAATCATCACAAATGTAATGAAAGATGTGCAAAAATATTTGCAATGAAAAACACAAGACATTGTTGAGAGAGGCTCGGTGTGACCTAAAGAAGGGAGGGACCTGCCCTTCTACAGGTTGAAGGTTACCTATGGTTAGTACGTCTATTCCATTGCAAGTTACCCAGAGAGTCCATGCAATTTGAACCTAAGTTTTAGATGGTTCGCTGAACAAAATTTATAAGCCTTTTTAAAATCTGTGTGGAGAGGCACAGGATCTAGAATACCAAACAATTAGGAAAATGATGAACAAAAGTTTTAGGACTTTGCATGAAAATACTGTAATCAAGACATTAGGCTGTTAGTGCACCAAGCAGAACAAATAGAGCAAAAGAATAGAATAGAGGAGCCAGAAATAGATGATCGCATTTACCACCGATTCATGTCCAATCAAGTCGCTATCAAGTCAATCAGAAAAGAAAATAATTGATAATAAATTGCGCTGAGCATAGCTAAAAATCTGTCCAAGGCCAAAGGTCCAGTTTTACCACACTCCATATCAAACACTGATTTCCCAGGGAGCAGAGCCCTACACGTAAAAGCTAGAACCATGTATCTTCTAGAGGAAAATGCAGTAACATTTTTATAACACCTCTGAAGAAAATGATGTTTTTAGAAAGGAATCAATGAGCCCTGGACGTGAAAGGAAGAAAAATGATAAATTGGATTTAATCAAAGTTTAAAATGTCTGCTAACCAAACGATAGTATTAAGAAGTGAATATGCAGGGGCCAGCCCTGGTGGCAAAGCAGGTAAAGCCTCCACCTGCAGTGCTGGCATCCCATAGGGGCGCCAGTTCAAGTCCTGGCTGCTCCACTTCCAATCCAGCTCTCTCCTATGGCCTGGGAATGCAGTAGAAGATGGACCAAGTCCTTGGGCCCCTGCATCCACATGGGAGACCCAGAAGAAGCTCTGGCTCCTGGCTTTGAGTAGCCCAGCTCCAGCCATTTGAACCAGTGGATGGCAGATCTCTCTCTCTGCCTCTGCCGCTCTATAACTCTCCCTTTCAAATAAATAAATAAATCTTAAAAAAAACAAATATGCAAGCCAATATGGGAAGGAAAATTATTTGTGCAGGAACTACTTTGGGTAATAGAGATGCTTTCTATTTTATATTGTGGTATAAATTATACTCCTATATATTATCGTCAAAACTTATCAGACTGACACATTAAGAACTGTTCGTGTTATACTGTTAATTTATGTCTCAATTGAAAAATAAAATCAGGTGGTAAAGGCTAAAAAGAAAAGGAAGCTGAAGAAGAGAAGCAACAAAACCAAAAGCTACTGGAACTAAAAGCAGTGCAAATCGTGTCTCCAAAAACTGAACTAATGTCACTGCTAATCAAGTCAGTGACAGAATTCTGTGAGTAAAAATACATGTCTAAGGAAAATTATCTGAAAATCAAATTAGGAAAAAAATACAAATAGATAAAATTACAAATCACAAAGATGATACTGTTACAGAATTAAAGGACATCAAAGTATAAAATGGCAAATATAGTTGATGACAAAAAAAAAATGAAACCCAAGAGAAATGGGTGATTCCTGGAATAAACAGATAACTGAATTCACTAAAGAAATAGTCACTTAAATAGAGTAATTAATGTGGACTAATCTAAATATTTTCAAAGAAATTTCCCAAACTATCTTAAGTTTTAGATGATTTTACAGGAATGAATATCTGTTTCAATAGTTAAAAATGGTTATTATATCAACCCCGCACCCCCCTCGCTCCCAGTGCATAGAAAGATAGAAAAGGGGCAGGTGGTTAAGCCACTGCTTGGGACATGAACGTCCATGTCAGAGTGCCTGATTATGGCGCCTGCTCTGCTTCCAATCCAGCTCCCTGCTGATGCACCTGTGAAGCAGCACATGATGACTCAAGCACTTGAGACCTTGTCACACATACAGCAGATCCAGATGGAGTTCTTTGCTCCTGGCCTTGGCTTGGCTAAGCCCCGGCTGTTGCAGCCATTTTGGGAGAGTGAACCGGCAATGGAAGAATGCTCACTCGCTCTCTCTCTCTCGCCCTCTCTCTTTCTTGTTCATTCTGCCATTCAAATAAACAAATCTTAAAAAGAAAAGATGTTCCACTTCAGATCCGGTTTCCTGCCAGTGTGCTTGGGAGGGCAGAAGATGATGGCCAAGTACTTGTGCCCATGTCGCTTATGTGAGAGACCCAGATGGGGTTCCTGGCTCCTGCATTCTGTCTGTTGCAGCACTGGCTGCTATAGCCATTTGGGAGAATAAACTAACAGAAGGAAAAAACTCTCTCTCTCTCTCTCTCCCCCACACACACACTGCTCTGTAACTATGCTTTTCAAATAAATTTTTTTTAATAAAAAGATGGAAAAGTCTAAAATACCTTACATATTTAGCATGACCTTTAGCATATATAACCTTGGTATTAAAAGTCTTCCACTGGAGGGGCCAGTACCATGGTGCAGTAGGTTAATCCTCCACCTGCAGCGCCAGCATCCCACATAAGCACTGGTTCTAGTCCTGGCTGCTCCTTTTCCAATGCAGCTCTCAGCTACGGCCTGGAAAATCAGCAGAAGATGACCCAAGCACCCACATGGGATACTGGGAAGAAGCTCCTGGTTCCTGGCTTTGGATCGGTGCAGCTCCAGCCATTGTGGCCATCTGAGGAGTGACCCAATGGAAGAGAGACCTTTCTCTCTGTCTCTCCCTCTCACTGCCTGTAACTCTACCTCTCAAACAAATAAATAAAATCTTTATTTAAAAAAAGCTTCCCCTGGAAAGAAAAGGCAATAGATTAATTATTTTATAAATATATCTGGAAAGCCTAAATAAAAAGTAATAGCTAATCAAACACAAAAAGAAATTGAGGAAGAAACTCACCTGGAACTAGGACAGATCATCCCTGGACTGATGAGTCTGTTTAACTGTATTGACCAATGCAATAACACAGATCACAGTGAACAGGTGCAAGACCAAAACTGCATGATTATCTCAATAGGTGCTGAGAAGTAATTCTACCACCATTGCTGATTTTAAAGAAAAACCAAACAGGCCCATTACTCTACCGAAATAAATAATACTCTTCTTTCAAACACCATTCAGCTCCATTCGCAACTCAAACTCTGAAGACATTTCCATTAAAGTCAACACCAAAACGTGCTGGAAGTTACCATTATTCCACCAGGGAACTTCAGAAAGTTCATGGAGGGCAGGTACTTGCCATGGAGTGAGTTAGCACACGCCCATCGCATATCAGAGTGTCTGGGTTCAACTCCCAGCTCAGCCTCCTGACTCCAACTCCCTGCTGGTGTGGATCTGGAAGGCAGCAGGGATGGGTGAGGTAATTGGGTTCCTTCTGCCTACGTGAGAGATCTGAACCAAGTTCCCAGGCCCTGGCATGGGCCCAGTCCAGCCCTGGCCATGGCAGGCAATTGAGAAATGAACAGCAGGTGGCAGCTAGCTTGCTCTCTCTCTCTCTCTCTCTCTCTCACCCTTTCTCCTCCTCCTCTTCCTCTTCTTCTTCTTCTTTTCCTTCTTCTTCTCATATACACAAATCTTAAACCTTTCTTTTAAGTTAACAGAAAAATGCAATTAAACTATCATTTCATTTGGATGCAAAAAATTCTGAAAGCCATACAATGTTTTTCACAATATGCATTTTTAAAGATCCTTTATAACATGGACTTCAAGTTTTTCTGCACCAAATGAAACTTATCATTCAAACTCTATTTTCTGCAAACTTTCTGAAGTACACTCATATATAAGAAATATAGAAGGCTGAGATGAAAAACGCAGAATTCCCAGCTAGGTGGGGACCCTGTGCAACCCACAGCCCAGCATCTAACTTGCCTGAAAGGTTAGGAGACTGAATACAAAATGCATTGAAGTAATGTCTTCCAGGAAGAAAATTCAGTGTGAAAAATGAGAGCGTGAGTCATATTTTAAGGAACCATAACAACAAACAAAAGTAAAAAAAAAAAAAAAAGCCTTAGTAGAATTCAAATTGATGAAGCTTTCAGACCTGCTAGATAATTTAGATAATTCCTATGAAATAAAAGGTAGGTGATCACACACTTCCTTACAAAATTAAAACCCACAAAGAAGGGAGTAGCATTCATAGGCTTTTGAAAAGAAAAGAGCTGTGACCCAAGAACTATGTATCTAATCAAGACACTATTTGGGTGTAAGTGTTGAGAGAAGAATATTCTCATATTCACAATACTAAGAAGACTAAGGGTGTTTTTCTTGCTTTCTGAAAAAGCAAAAATAACAATGAAATTTTTGGAAACTGTTTGTCAGAACAAATGTATAGTACTTAAAAATTCGAGCAGAAAATGGAGTAAGTGATGTGGCACTGGGTTAAGGCGCTACTTGGGATGCCTGCGTCCCCCATTGGAGGGCCTGGGATCAAGTCCCGCCTCTGCTTCTGATCCAAATGTGCACCCTGGGAGGCAGCAGGTGATGGCTCAGTGCTTGGTCCCTGGCACCCACATAGGAGACATGGAGTTCTGGGCTCCGGGCTTTGTCCTAATCCAGTCCTGGCTGTCATAGGCATCTGAGGAATAAACCAGTGAATGGAAGATCTCTCTCTCTCTCTCTCTCTCTCTCTCTCTCTCTCTCAGTATCACTGTGCCTTTCAAATAAATAAATAAGCATTTTTAAAAAACAAAGCAGAAAAAGATAAATAAGTAGGGTGCAAGAACTGAAGATAATTAAACGGAAAGATAAAGTAAGTGTGTCAAATGTGGTTTGAAAATTGCTAAACTTCTTTAAAATTAAAACAACGAAAGTTGTAAGAAAACAGTAGGGGAACATATTTATAACAATCATGTAGTAAAATTAACAAATAATGAATAAGGGAAAGGGATGATGTTTAATTTTTCATCTTCAAAAGCAGAGTGTTACGAATTTGTCACTGTTGTTACTTGCTAGAGATGAATTCACGAAAACCTTATGGCCATCGCTAAAGAAAGTGAAAGACAGCTGACTTACAAAAACAGATAGAATATTAACAATCAAGACAATATTGTTGGGACTGGAGTTGTGGCGTAGCAGGTAAAGCCGACGCCTGTGGTGCCGGCATCCCATATGGGCGTTAGTTCGAGACCCAGATGCTCCACTTCCAATCCAGCTCTCTGCTATGGCCTGGGAAAGCAGTAGAGGATGGCCCAGGTCCTTGAACCCCTGCACCCACATGGAAGACCTGGAAGAAACTCCTGGGTCCTGGCTTCAGACCTGCGCAGCTCCAGCCATTGCAGCCAATTGAGTGAAACAGCGGGTGGAAGACCTCTCTCTCTCTCTCTCTCTCTCTCTTTCTCTGCCTCTCCTTCTCTCTCTGTGTAACTCTGAATTTCAAATAAATACATAAATCTTTTTTTTAAAAAAGACAATATTGTAGTCAAAAAGAGAAGAGTAATTTAATACTAAGGACTCATGAGAACTGGCATTAAACAAACAAGACAGAATTAAGACTCCACCTAAATGTTCTGAAGTTCACAGGGCATTTCAAAAAGCCCCTGGAAAAAAAATCCAAGTAAAAGATAAATTTATTTTCATGCATAAAGTTTTAAAATCCATGCATGGTGTTTTCATAATACTCATTTTCCATGATTTTGAAGATTCCCTTGTAAATACAAACAGGCTAAGCTCAGCATTAAAAAGTCTCTCAGACCAATTAGAGAATAAAACCCAATGATACAGGCTGGCGCCGCAGCTCACTAGGCTAATTCTCCACCTGCGGCACCGGCACCCCGGGTTCTAGTCCCGGTCGGGGGGCCGGATTCTGTCCCGGTTGCTCTTCCAGTCCATCTCTCTGCTGTGGCCTGGGAGTGCAGTGGAGGATGGCCCAAGTGCTTGGGTCCTGCACCCCATGGGAGACCAGGATAAGCACCTGGCTCCTGCCTTGGGATCGCTGCAGCGCGCTGGCTATAGTGGCCATTTGGGGGGTGAACCACTGGAAGGAAGACCTTTCTCTCTGTCTCTCTCTCACTAACTCTGCCTGTCCAAAAAAAAAAAAAAAAAAAAAAAAACCAATGATATATATGATTAGTGTGTGAAAGTTCCATCTCCAACAAAATCAGAGAAAAGGGTACGGTGTGGTGCACCAGGTTCCCGGAAGGAGAGGAAGCTGAATAACTCGGAGCAGCCCCACTGACCTCTGCACATCACAGTAAATGTTATGCAAACACAAGCAAAAGGTTATGGGACGAAAGTCCACAGAAATCAAAAATGTATCTCGAAAAGCATTTTCAAGAACATTTACACTGATCACAGGTAAGAGCCACTCGGAGGGCAGAAAGAGCATTGAAAATCAAAAACGAAAACTGTTGCAAATCCCCCAGGAAAGCAACGTTGAGGACAGGAGATGTCAATCAACAGTCACAGTAATGTGTGCCAGAGAAAGTCACTGCACCTACGGGTAGAGAGGTCACGTGCACGCATGGGACGCCCAGGTCCACCTCGGCAGTTCTTGGCCTCAGTCCTGACTGCTAACCCCAACTTCCCGGCAGTGCATAACTTGCCAGTGAGCAAGTGTTGATGACGCGAGTAACTGGGTTCCTGCCACCCCAGCAGGAGCCCCAGATCATGTCCCAGGCTCCCGGCTTCCGCCCTGGCCCGGCACTGGCCATTGTGGGCATTCAGGGAGTGAATCGGTGGATGGGAGTTCTATGTCTCTCAAATAAATACATTTTTCAACATTGTAAGTTAATCTTATTCTTAGTTACACGAAAAAAAAAAATCCTAGCAAACAGCAGATCACACTTAATTTCCACAGTGCAATGAAAATAGAAAATTGAACTATAAACTAGAAATTTGTAAATACCAGTGAGTCAGAAACTGTAAAATACTTCCCTATAAAATTTGTAGCAAAGCAGAGGGACTAAAAAAAAATACAACAAAATATTGTAAAGAAAACAGGCAATTAAAACTATCAAACTTCAGAAGATACTGCCGAAGCTTTTCTCAGTAGCAAACTTGTCTTCCTAAATGCCTTGATTATTAAATAATGAAAAATAAGGTAAAATAAAAATATACTGATGCAGCTAGAAACGACAACAAATATGCCAAACAAAAGCCAAAGCAGAAACAGAAAACAAACACAGAAACAGCAACTACCTACAAGTAAGGAAATGAAGAATGAAAATAAACGGTCGAAGATTCGCTTAATGCTGGTCCCTACAGGCCAGGGTCACCAACTGCCACAGAGCCCAAGCCAGGCCATCACAGGGCACAGGTCTAAGATCACAGGGATCGGGAGGGCCTGTGCCCACAGCAGACAGAGACTCAACGTCACCAGATTAATGCAATGAAGGAATGCAGATCCAACCTTGCCAAATTCTCCAGTGTTTTAAGAGGAGAGAGAAATATAAATGTTTCATGTGCGATTTTTCTGCTGAATAAAACGGCATACGGGCCAAATAAAACACAGCCAGCAGTCTATAAGCCAGCAGCAACTTCTGATTCAGACTACTTACTTTGACGTGAAGCAATTCCAGACATTTATAGACTTCCAGACCATCTCCATGTCATGTAAACATTCAAATGCATTAATAAGATGTGATAGCAGGTATTCTGAAAAATCTCCCATACTTATTTTTCCTATTTGTCTGAGTGGTAACTACTTCATTCTTAAATGTACTCTCTTTGCTTTTCTTTAAAAAAAAAAAAAAAAAGCAATGCTTGGACCTATGCATTACATTGAAAGGTACTGGGTTGTTGGATTGTTGTTAATTTTTAAATGTGTGAGTGAATAGGACACTTATTCAACACTTGTGTTATTAATTTCTGGTTTATGCCTTGCAGTCAAAGATGTTCTCATAAGACCTGTCCTATGGAAGTTAATCAGGCCGTCTTTGTGGCCTACTTATCCATGTTATTATTGATGTTCCAGAATCACCCAAAAAGACAGGTCATCTCTTTTTTGGGACGCAAAATGCATACCACACACATGCACATACACACACCAGTGTCACTCAAAGTCTGTACTTAGTTTGTTCACTTGATCAATATTAAAGTAATACAGGGAACCCCAATCATAATTCTGTTTTTGTCCCTCTGTTGGTTTGTCAAAGAGTTTTCTCCAAGACCAAAATTCTGTAATGACTGTGACATTCTATTCATAAAAAAAAAAAAAGAAAAAGCCTTGAATTCTTAACTCATCATTGTGTTGCTCACCAAGGACCTCAGGTTCATTCCCCTCTGGGCACACTACAAGTTGAATGCTACTTTGGGCAGGTAGCTGGACAGCCCTGCCCACCTCCTTTTGATGTCAGGCCTGGCCATGTGACTGGCTTTAGGCAATGAAGCAGGAACAGAGTGATAAAATCATTTAGAATCCCAGTGTGAGTCACTTGGTCTCTATCAGAGAGTGCAGAGTGCAGCGTCTATCCCTGAGCTAAAATGGCCCAGAGGAAAAAGACCCATCAATTCACAATGGGCATACAGCATGAGTGAGAACTGTAATTCTGTCGGTATTATGTGAGGGTGCTAGTTATTACTTAACCTAGCCTATTCTTTCTCAAACAGATCTGAAAACAAAATATGCCATCTGCAAAAGGGGAATAAAGAATAATCAATGAAGACATGGAAACCACTTCAACTCCCTTTTAAGTTAAAGCAAAAATAAATCCCCACGTTTTACCAATCAGATCAGTAATTATTTTTTAAATAAAATATTCAAGAATGGTCAGAGTAGTCAAAGAAAGACACTTGCATATATTCCTTTTGTAAACATTTCCTATGAAAAATGTTATTCATGTATGAAGAATTTTAGCAGGTTCCTGCCTTCCAATATTAGTCTCATTTCCTTTGTTTTTTTTATAGGCAGAGTTAGACAGAAAGAGAGAGAGAGAAAGCTGTTCCTTCTGTTGGTTCACCCACAAATGACTGCTACGGTCAGCGCTGCACCGATCCGAAGCCAGGAGCCAGGTGCTTCTCCTGGTCTCCCATGCGAGTGCAGGGCCCAAGCAGTTGGGCCATTCTCCACTGCCTTCCTGGACCACAGCAGAAAGCGGGACTGGAAGAGGAGCAACTGGGACAGAACCGACGCCCCAACCAGGACTAGAACTCGGGGTGTCAGCACCGCAGGCAAAGGATTAACCAAGTGAGGTGCGGCGCCGACCAAGGGAACCAGCATGGCTCTGTTTTCAAGGTAGCAGGGCATGTGGCATGTGGGTCATTCTAACAGTTCATGGAAAATGGAATTAGAAGATGAGTTTATCTTGGTTCAGAAAATGCGATATGCGTGCATATCTTCAAAGATTCATGGTAAGCGTGTATCACAGAAAAATGATGCATGGATTTCCATCATGTTTTTGCAGGAAAATAAACTTCTAAGAATTCTATTTTTTCCACAGGCTTTCTGGAAGACCCTTGTCTGTGGCGCCAGTCAAGAAACAAACTTCCTCAGTGGAATTCTAACATTGCTTTGCTCATCTCTAATTTCAAAGGAAGTGCTGACTTCCTTCCCGTGGAAAACAATTTTTTGGCACGTTGGCATCATAAGGACCTGATACCACCTACAATGTCTTGTGATAGATTGTTAACTGGGAGCAAAGCTTGGTAAGACCCAACTGTCTCAGGTGTCTGATCTTTATGGTAGCAAACATGGTTTCAAGGACTGTGGGTGGAGCTGTGGCTTCTAGAAGACCCTGGAAGGAAAAATGAGCTCAGGCCTTTCGATCCTCAGTTTGAGCCACAGTCATATTTATCTGGAGTGCTTCCATCCTGGCCCCGACTGCCGGAAAGATCCTCAACGTTAACTATGTGATCTGTAGAACCAGATGTTGAAATGAGATTCCTCCAGGCCCTCATGGGAAACGTAGGGCCCTGATTGGAAGGAAGTGAGACTAGAGACCTAGAATGGGGACTCAGATGTTCTGTCTGATATCTCTATGTGGTCAGAGAAGACTGACCACTAACTTGAAGGCCTCAAATACACACAACTGAGGCAGTTGCCTTGAAAGAAAGGGGATGCCTATTGCAGATTTATGCCCCCCATTTTTCACTGCCTCTAACCCCATGACCACAACCAGGTCAGCATACCCCAGCAGGAGGAGCTTCGTATCTGATAAGGACAAACAGAGTTGTAGGATGTTCCTACTGAGCTGTATCAGTAGGAACCTGGGTGATAGGTGTTAACAACGGATCTCAGGGTGTTAAACCAAGGAAGAGAGAATGTAATATTGGATGAAGCTGCTCTTATTAAAAACAGGTGCACATGTCAGAAATTCTTTTTTTTAATTTTTTTGACAGGCAGAGTGGACAGTGAGAGAGAGACAGAGAGAAAGGTCTTCCTTTACCGTTGGTTCACCCTCCAATGGCTGCTACGGCCAGCATGCTGCGGCCAGCACACCGCGCTGATCTGATGGCAGGAGCCAGGTGCTTCTCCTGGTCTCCCATGCGGGTGCAGGGCCCAAGCACTTGGGCCATCCTCCACTGCCCTCCTGGGCCACAGCAGAGAGCTGGCCTGGAAGAGGAGCAACCAGGACAGAATCCAGCGCCCCAACCAGGATTAGAACCCCGTGTGCCGGCCCCACAGGCAGAAGATTAGCCTATTGAGCCGTGGCACCGGCTAGAAACTCTGTGTTGAATATGTTGGCTTGAGTAGTTGCAAGTGTCTCAGTGTATTGGAGCACTGGTTGAAAGTCGGAGTCAACTTTCAGAAGATGGCCAACTGTCAACAAGAGGGAGACAGCAGATCCTTCCTGGCAGGCTGGGGTTGCTAAGGGAGACAGGGATGTTGGGGTGGGCTTGACATGAGCAGCCACCACCATCACAAGTCCCACAAGGGCCTAAAGGACTCTCCTCTCAGTAAAACAAACAGGGCTCCAAGAGCCACTGTCTTTCACTCACACACTCTGCTCCCAAACAAGGCTAACTTGGAGAGGGGCTGGGGTCTTTGCCCCAACCAGAGGTGACCTCAAGAGGACTCATGTATTCTGTCCTGGCTGCTCCTCTTCCAGTCCAGCTCTCTGCTGTAGCCTGGGAGGGCGGTGGAGGATGGCCCAGGTGCTTGGGCCCTGCACCTGCATGGGAGACCAGGAGAAGCACCTGGCTCCTGGCTTCGGATCGGTGCAGCACCAACCATAGCGGCCATTTGGGGTGTGCACCAATGGAAGGAAGACCTTCCTCTCTGTCTCTTTCGCTCACTGTCTAACTCTGCCTGTCAAAAAAAAAAGGGGGGGGGGGGGGTTCATGTTTACAGAGGCCATGGGTAACCAAAACACTCACGCATAAGTTTGAAATAATCAAGGTATTCATGACTGAGACGTGTGTGTGTGTGTGTGTGTGTGTGTTTGTGTGTGTGTGTGTTCTGTTACTGCTTCGGTGTCCTGCTGTCATCCTAAGTGACCTATATCCACGGAAACAAGAAAAGAATCATTTGTCTGCAGGATCTGTGCTGATGGCCTGAGATGCACACGGCTCTCACTAGCAAGGTGACTTGGACAAATCACTTACAACATCTGTACCCCACTTCGCTCATCTCTAAAAGCAGACTCACCTTAGCATCTACGGCTGTTGCAAGGACTCAAGTAACTGAGGGTTTAGAACGGTGCTTTGTCTATAGAAACAACCTTGCATGCATTTGCTAGCGTCACTGCTGCCCGGTGGCGTACCGCCTTCGGGTGCTTGGGGAGCGTGATGCAATGGCGTGCCTTTTCATTACTATGAACTACCCACTTAAAACTGGGAACAGTAAGCTCAGAGAAGGCCAAGCATGAATTCATTAACAGAGTGAAATGCAAATAAAAAGGCATGCATTTGCAAAAAACATCCTCCCATCATTGTTCTTCTTTTGCAATTGACCACAAGTTTTGAAAAGTTTTAAATCCTCATGCTTTGAGTTACTGATAGGAAACTACGGACAGCCTCAGAGGAGGAAACACAATTGGGTTTGCTACCCCTGTCTCACAGTGTGCCCTAGATTAAGGCCACTCAAACTTTTTTTTTTTAAATTAAATTTATTTTGGGGGCTGGTTAAACCCCTGCTTGTGATAACTGCATCCCATATCAGAGTGCAGGTTCAAGTCCTGGCTGTCCCACTTCCTACCCAGCTCCCTGCTAATGCACTTGGGGAGACAGTGGATGATGGTCCAAGTTCTTGGGACCTGCCACCCATGTAGGAGACCTTGATGGAGCTCCCGCCCCTGGCTTCAGCCTAGCCCAGACCTGGCTGTTGAGAGCATTTGGGAGTGAACCAGCAGATGAAGGTCTCTGTCTGTCTGAGTGTGTGTCTCTTTCTCTATTTCTTTGTGTCTCAAAGAATTTCTTTTAAAATTTCTATTTTTTAAAAAAAATGATCAAGCTCCCAGGCTCTATCTCTGGGGATTCTAATTCTACCAGCCTGGTTTGATGTTGCTTTGTTTCGGATGTGTGCTCAGGTTTGGGGACTCCTCTCACTGGCTGCATTGTCTCTCATATAACCTGTGGATGAGCAGCTTCTGTCACACTCAGGAAAGCAAGCTTCCTGGCTCATGAAATGGACTGTTCTAGCCCGTTGTCTGATACAATAAGGAAAGATCACAGATTGGGGAATTTATAAAGTCGAGGTTGAATTGGCTCATGGTTCTGGAGGCTGCCAAGTTCAAGAACACGGCGCCAGCCGCTGCTTGTCGTCCAGCGAGGGCTCTCTAGGGGCATCATAGGGCATCTCATGGAGAGACAGGGCAGGGGAACCAGAGAGAGTTCACTTTGGTAGCAAAGCCACTACCCTGACAACCCCCGAAACCCATGATTGGACTGACCGAATCACCTCCCCATCTCCAAATACTACGAGAGATTAAGTTCCCGACACATGAAATTTGTACATCACATAGATCTAATCCAAGCTCCATAACACCGCTGATGTGTTTGAAGGTGAAGCGGAAGTGAGACTTCTAGAATTGAACACAGAGCTCTGCTTTCTAGGGGATCGTCAAGTGAAATCACAGAAATTACTTTGACTCTTATCAGCATTGGATGAACTTTCTTGATGCATCGTGGTAACTGAAAGAGAGGTTCTGTGGATACACAAGCAGAAACAAAATGACACTGTTAACCACTTTCTTGTGAGTTTGACCATGATTCTGTTCTTACACGACCCAGTGGTCTGTCTCAAGATGAACCAAAACCAAATCTGGGCGACCATCAAAATAAGCAAGTTCACATACAAGGGGCAGCTCAGAACTCCTTTTTAAATTGAACAGAACTGAATCAAATTCACCATCTGGACAACAGTGAGTCCTTAAAAAAAGATCCAACTATGTGGCAAAGACTTTCCAAACCTAACCAATTTGTTAGAATGGCAGATGCTTCCCTGGCAGTTGAGATGCAAAAGGCAAATCGAGCAGAGAGCCACAAAGGTCTGTATTTGTTTCAAAGACAGAACACTGAGGGTGGGCTTTTGGGCCCAGCGGTTAAGATCCAGGTAAGATGCCTACACTCTGCAGAAAAGTGCTGGAGTCAACTCGCTCCAGCTCCTGACTCCAGACTCCTGCGAATGCAGACCCTGGGCAGCAGTGGCGATGCCTGAGCACTCGGGTCCCTGCCACTTGCGTGGAAAACCTGGGTTGAGTTCCCTGCTACTGGCTTCAGCCCAGCCCAGCCTTGGCCATGGTGGACATATGGGGAGTGAACTACTGCACATCAGTCTCTCTCTCTCCTCAAGTAAATAGATAGATAGATAAAGGAGGGTCGTTGGCTCTTTTTTTTTATTTGGACAGGCAGAGTTAGACAGTGAGAGAGAGACAGACAAACAGAGAGAAAGGCCTTCCTTCCATTGGTTCACACCCAAATGGCTGCTGCGGCTGGCGCACTGCGCCGATCCGAAGCCAGCAACCAGGTGCATCCTCCTGGTCTCCCATGTGGGTGCAGGGCCCAAGCAATTGGGCCATCCTCCACTGCACTCCCAGGCCACAGCAGAGAGCTGGCCTGGAAGAGGAGCAACCGGGACAGAATCCGGTGCCCCGACCGGGACTAGAACCTGGGGTGCCAGCACCGCAGGCGGAGGATGAGCCTAGTGAGCCATGGCGCCGGCCGGTCGTTGGCTCTTTAAGCACAGACAAGGGCTGCTTGGAGAAGGAGAGGACTGGATGGGTGGAAATGTGACTGGGGCAGAAGCAAGGGCCATGGGCTGCTGAGAATACCTCCCGGTTTGGTGTTCCAGGAAACGATATGCATAGTTTGCTGGATTCACTCCAGCTCATCACAGCAGTGTGGTTGTTGAAACCACTGAAAATGCAAAACATAGTTTTTTTTTTAAAAAAAAAAAGGACCCTTGACGATACCCAGCATGCATTGCCCAGAGAACGAGACAGGAAGCCTGGAGGGCCCCAGGAGCTGCTGCAGAGCTGAGGGAAGCCAGAGGGGCCTGGCACAGCCCACAGAAGCCCTTCCCGTGCCACTTCTCTACAGGAATTCAGCTTTCGAGACAGCGTCTGGTGGGACCATCGGATGTCAGGATGCATGGGAGAGAGGCGATCCCTGGTGCTCAGTGGACGCAAGGCGAGAGAAAAGGAGTGCAGGCTTCCAGAATTGGGGTGGATGGGGAGATCTCAGCACAGAACATTCTGGAAAGGTGACCCCAGACTCCCAGCTGGTGCTAAGAGAAAAATCACCTTAGCTGCAGAGGAGGACCAGACAGGAAGCAGAACTGCGTTAAAGGTCCAAGGAGGAACTGGGTAGGAGTGGGCCAAAGAGGAAGCCCTGGCCCCTGGGCAGAAGTGTGGAGGTTGCATTTATTGAACTCCGAGTGGTTTAGTCCATGCGTGTGCATGAGCACACATGTGTGCTCACACATGCACAAACCATCCCACCACTGAGAGCAAACCGGTTACAGGCCAGGAGAGCAATCCCAGACCATCCTGCCTGCCTTCCACTCTGTCCCCTGGAAAACTGTCTGGCTGCATCTGTGTCTAGGAAATCCCGGCGAACTTCCTAATCCAAGGAGGCTACTGTTACATGTGTAGCCCGCCAGGCACCCCACGCCCAAGCAGCCACCTAATGAAAACCTTATGTATCGGCTGGGGCTGCGCGGCAGACAAACGCATGCTAATTCCAGCCAGGCCTGCTGCCCAGGGGATGACCTCACTGTCGGGCAAAAAGGCAGGGACCCCAGAAAAAGGTCAGTGCGTGGGGCAGACCTGGTCCTAATTACAGCCAGCTGGGATGGAGAAGGGCACCCCCCACCCTTCTTGCTGGCCCTGGATTTCAGAGCCCCTTGGGCGCGGGGAGGCAGGCTTATCTCCCAGCTACAGATCCTAGGCTCTGCACTGAACACTCTGTGTTTTTGAGGGTTGGAGGGGAAAGCCATAAAAATCCCAGCCATTGCACATGTTCCAGACCAAAGAGAAACTTAATTAGGTAGGGCCAAACCTCTGGGGAAGATCCCCAGTTAGGAGGGAGGAAGGAAGGATATAATTAGAGCCTGTTTTTTTTTTTTCCCCCAAAAGCAGGAGAGCTCCAAAAGTCCCGAGAAACAGCCAAGACACCCAGATCCAGAACCTGCTGCCCCAGACGCTTGCCTCGCTGGCATCATTCAGACGAAGCTCAAAGCCGTGCGTTGGAAGCGTGGACTGGGCAGTTCCGCAACTTAGGCATTTCATAAATGGTCCAGGCCATGCCTTTTGCCTACACTGCTGCTTTATTTTCAGGCATTTTTTTTGTCCTAAATCTTTCATAGGCAACAACGTAAATGCTTAAGAAAGCTGTCCTTCAAAAATAGATAAACGTGGGTCCGTCTGGGACTGTGGTGCAGTAAGTTAAGCTGCTGCTTGCAGTGGCTGCATCCCATAGAAAAGTACTGGTTTGAGTCCTGGCTATTCCAGCTCCCTGCAAATTCGCAGGGAGGGGCAACAGGGGTAGAGTTCCAGGTCCTGGCTTTGGCTTGGATCAGCCCCGGCCATTGCAGCCATTTGAGAGTGAACCACAGGATACAAGATCTCTCTCTCTCTCTCTGCCTATTAAATAATTCTTTAAAATAAATATGTCTTTACCCAATGGGTCACCATAAAATAGCTAAGGACATGGGCTCTTGGTAAAGGAAGTGATAGAAACTCTCTATAAAAGGTATCTGGAAGCTCTACCGATGAGTTGCAACTAGACTGGTGTAACCTGACATTTCTGCCACCACATTCCAGACGGAGCCCCTCCCAGAGTCCTGATGAGCCAGCTGCTCACACATGTCCCCCGGACCCTGAGCCCTCCTGGAAGCAGGCAAGGGTTGCAACAGTATAGAGATCCCCTGCCTGCAGAACCCACGAGTGAGTGAATACAGGGATGCCCGCTTGTCCACAGCCTCATTTTCTAGGGTTTTGTTACCTGCAGTTCAAAAACATTACATGGAAAACTGTCTAGAGGTAAGCCATGCGTGGGGTTTAAATGCAGCACCGTTCTGAGCAGTGGGGTGAGCTCTCTTGCTACCCAAATGCGCCTCATCTAGGGCATGAACCAGCCTTTTGTTCAGCGTATCCACACTGCATACGCTACCCCTTTGTTAATGACAGAGTGACTGTCTCTGTTATCAGAGCTCCTGTGTTCAAGTAAGCAGAATTACAGTGTTAGTGATCATTGATCTCTTATTTTGCCTAACTTACAGATTAGACTTGATTGTAGCTATGGCTGTTAAGGGGAAAACAACCCTTCTATGTATGGAACTCAATACTATCTGTGGTTTCAGGTATTCAGATAAGGTTCTTGGCACATGTTGTGCAAGGACAAGGGGGAACTACTTATAGAGAAGAAAGAAAGGTGATGGAGCTTCCATGGAGACCCCGAATCTCAGAGGTGTGCCTCGCCCACAGTAGCCCAGCATATTTTTATTTGTTAATTAGGTACCAGTCTTGGGCCCGGTGGTTCACACGCCTGCATCTCAGATCTGCATGCCTGGGTTTGAATCCTGGGTTTAGCTATGGATTTCAGCTCCCCACTAATGCAGAATCGGGGGGGGGGGGCATGAGTGATGGCTCAAGTAATCGAACCTCTGCCCCAACTCAGGGCCACGGCAGGCATTTAGGGAATGAACCAGTGAATTCCCATACATTCTCTCTCTCTCTCTTTTTTCCCCCTCTCTCTCAAATAAAAACAAGTAAATAAAGCTGTTAACTTATCCTATTTGCATTTGGTCCATTTCTGGAGACTGTTGTGAGATTTCCACGACATCAATGAGAAGCATAAAACCTCAGTTCTGTTTTTATGATTTTATGGAAGAAACTTGTTTTATTTTTTTCCCGCAATTGTACCTCTAAAATGATGATGGAAGTGCATGGAAGAGAGATTTTTGCCATAAAATATGTGCTTTGCTCCAGCTTTGCAGAACTACTTCTGACACACAAAGCAAGGTCAAACCAGGCCTGCGAAGCCGCGATGAATCACGACCCATCCGAGCAGTGAGGACGCACATACAGTCAAATGCCCTGGATGAAGCAGCCGGAGCCTGATCAGAGAATACATGGCCACAGCTGCACCAGCTGCACTTGGGGCTGGCACAGAGTTCCTTCGCCATATGCTCACCCTTCTTCTCGTCCTTCCAACGAGGCCAGCAAGCACGAGAGAGAGAGAACCGGGCTCTTGGAACCAGCCTGCAGGGTGTGTCTGCACCCTGACCGTGACCTTGGTCCCTTCCTCCCTCCAGGAAAACATTCTGCCCCTTTCCTCTGGCCGCTCTCCCTTGCTCCAAATGCTTTCCATAGTCCACCCAAGGGCACCAGAAGCCCACTGCTCAGACGGCCTGATGCCAGGAATAAGCCAGTTTTTCAGAGTGGGGAAGTGGATACAAACAAAGCCAAGAAGAAATCTTCCCGGACCTTCAGCCAGGGCAGGATCCACGTGCTGATCCTTTCAGATTACTGAATGCTTATCAAAAGCAATCATTTTATAGAACATTCAATGTAATTTAGTTTTTTTTGTTTTTTTGGTTTTTTTGACAGGCAGAGTGGACAGTGAGAGAGAGAGAGAGACAGAGAGAAAGGTCTTCCTTTGCCGTTGGCTCACCCTTCAATGGCCGCCGCGGACAGCATGCTGCGACCAGCACACCACGCTCATCCGATGGCAGGAGCCAGGTGCTAGGTGCTTTTCCTGGTCTCCCATGGGGTGCAGGGCCCAAGCACCTGGGCCATCCTCCACTGCACTCCCTGGCCACAGCAGAGGGCTGGCCTGGAAGAGGGGCAACTGGGACAGAATCCGGCGCCCCGACCAGGACTAGAACCCGGGGTGCCGGCGCCGCAAGGCGGAGGATTAGCCTGTTGAGCCATGGCGCCGGCCAACTTTTTTTTTTAATTTGAGAGAGAGAAAGAGAGAGCACTCCCATCCACTGGCTCACTCCCCACTGCTGGACCAGGCTGAAGCCAGGAGCCGGGGACTCCATCTGGGTCTCGCTCATGGGTGACAGGGACTCAACTACTTCAGTCATCAGCTGCTGCCTCCCCGGATGCCCAAGAGCAGGAAGCTGGAACTGGAAGCTGAGCTGGGACTTCAACAAGGCACTCGAATACGGACCACAGACATCCTAACCAGCAGCTTACCGGCTGGGCCAAAAAGCCTGTCCATTGATCCAAAACGTCTTCCCCCAGGGCCTTTAACACGCACGCACTAAGAAGGTACGAGGGCCGTGGAGCTGGTGCACAATCCTGACGCAGCTTGCGTAAGCTAAGCTCAACGGCAAGGACAGTGAAGAGCAAACATGACGAATGATGCCTGGAGGCAGGGTAGCTCGCTGCATGTTTTCACACACTGGATGTCCACAGACTTTGAGACTGGCACATTCTCACTTGGCACAGGAGGAAACAGAGGTGGAGGCCATAAATTCAGTCTCCTGAACCAGTGTACCGCAGCTGGTTTATATCACTGTCTCACTGTCTTTCTGTAAGCTCTGCTTTATTTAAATCCTCCTTCCTCCAGGAAGCCTTCCCTGGTTAACCCCAGGTCAATGGAAACTTTTTTTAAAAACAAAGGAACCCCGGTTGCCCCTCTTCCAGGCCAGCCCTCTGCTGTGGCCCAGGAGTGCAGTGGAGGATGGCCCAAGTGCTTGGGCCCTGCACCCCATGGGAGACCAGGAAAAAGCACCTAGCACCTGGCTCCTGCCATCGGATGAGAGCGGTGCGCCGGCCGCAGCGCGCCGTCCGTGGCAGCCATTGGAGGGTGAACCAACGGCAAAGGAAGACCTTTCTCTCTGTCTCTCTCTCTCACTGTCTACTCTGCCTGTCAAAAAAAAAAAAAAAAAAAAAAAAAACAAAGGAACACGTTTCCCAGTGAGGTTTTCTGTAAAACATACTACGTAGAATGGACTCAAAAGAAGCTGTTATGCCCGCCTATCTACTAAAATTACGACCTTGGGGCTGGCATTGTGGTGTAGCGGGTAAGGCCACCGCCTGCAGTGCCGGCATCCCATATTGGTGCTGGTTCGAGTCCTGGTTGCTCCACTTCCGATTTAGCTCTGCTATGGCCTGGGAAAGCAGTAGAAGATGGCCCAAGTCCTTGGGCCCCTGCACCCACGTGGGAGACCCGGAAGAAGCTCCTGTCTCCTGGCTTCGGATCAGCGCAGCTCCGGCCGTTGCAGCCAACTGGGGAGTGAACCAGTGGGTGGAAGACCTCTCTCTCTCTTTCTCTGCCTCTCCTCCTCTCTCTGTGTTATTCTGACTTTAAATAAATAAACAAATCTTTTGTTATTTTAAAATTCATTTTTATTTATTTTAAAGACAGAGTTACAGAGAGAGGTAGAAATAGAGAGGTCTTCCATCTGCTGGTTCACTCCCCAGATGGCCGCAACGGCCGGAGCTGCGCCGATCTTAAGCCAGGAGCCAGTAACTTCTTCCAGGTCTCCCACACAGGTGCAGGGGCCCAAGGACTTGGGCCATCTCCTACTGCTTTCCCAGGCCTTAGCAGAGAGCTGAATCAGAAGTGAAGCAGCCAGGACCAGAACCGGTGCCCACATGGAATGCCAGCGCTCCAGACCACGGCTTTAACCCCCTGCGCCACAGCACTGGCCCCAATAAATAAATCTTTAAAAAAAATACAACCTGGTCTTTAAAAGTAATAAGATACTGATCCATGCCACAACACAGGTCAACCAGGAAAACACCAGGCTCTGTGAAAGAGGCCGGTCACAGAAGACCACATCCTGTGGAAGGATACTTTGAAGTGTCAGCAGAAAAATTAAACACTGGTGCCAAAAAAGTTTTGAAACCATATAGCTGAGGAGTCTTCAAAATATTCCTGGAGGGCCCAGCACTGTGGGACAGCAGGTTGAGCCATCATCCTGTATGAGCACCTGTCCGAGCCCCAGATGATCCACTTCTGACCAGCTGCCTGCAAACAAGCTTTGGAAAACAGCAGTCAATAGAATCAGTCCTTGGGAAACCCAGATGTAGCTCCAGGCTACTGGCTCGGGCTGGGCCCAGCCCCAGCCATTGTGGACATCTGCAGAGTGAATCAATGGACTGAAAATCCTGAAAATCTCTCTCTCTCTCTCTCTCTCTCTCTTTCTCTCTCTGTCTTTCAAATAAATAAAATAAATCTCTTTAAAAAACTCAAGATAGTCACGGAAATGCATATTATGAAAAAATTGTGCATGGATGTCAAAAGATTTGGGGAGCAAATGACCTTTGCATTCCACTTCCCATACTCGGAAGTTCCCAGTATGATTCTGTGTATGTGTAACATTCAGAGGGGGCAACCTCCTGGGGGCAGAAAGGAGACCCCTGGTGGCCTGCAGCTTAGGGAGGTGTGAGTGATAGAAGTTAAGGGCTAAGCCAGACAGAACTTATTTTAGAAGTGATGAAAATGACACGCATTTGGCATGGCAACGAAGATGCTCCCACCCCGAATCTGAGGGCCTGGGTTTCAGTCCCGCCCCCACTCCTGACTCCAGCTTCCTGCTAATGTGCACACAGAGAGGCAGCAGGTGATGGCTCATGTGCCTGGGGTCCTGCCACTCCAGTGGGAGACCTGGATGGAGTTCATGGCTCCTGGTTTTGGCCTGGCCTAGCCCTGGGTATCAAGCACTCGGGGAGTGAATTAATGGATGGGTGAGCATGCTCTCTCTCTCTTTCTGTCTCTCTCTCTCTGGACCCCCCCCCATCTGTAAAATAATTAACATAAAAAAGCAGGTGTTCCAATTTCCCAATCAGCCAGACCCCCTTTTGGTTGCGACCCCAAGTCCACCTGTGCAAATCCCAGAACTCTGCAGAACGTCGCGGCAAACCCCTGATCTAATCCAAGTTTCCTCCTCTGATGGAAACCAAGGCACGACCCCGCCCCCCAGTCTCTTGACTCCAAGTGCAAGGCCCCTCATCCATCCGGCACCCTCCGCCTTCCTCCAGTGACATGGGGCTTGCCCCAGGCCTTACCGTCCATGTCCAAACGTTGCATAATGATGGCCAGCTCCACCTCACTCGGCATGTACCCCAAAGAGCGCATGGCCATGCCCAGCTCCTGCTTGGAAATGAAGCCATTTCCGTCTCGGTCCAGCACCCGGAAGGCCTCTCGGATTTCTACAAGGGAAAGCAAAGAAAGAGCAATGGTTATGTGGCTGGCGCAGATCCGACTCATGGCTGTGACTGCTGACGCCTCACCACTTTCCAACTGTATGGGAAAACCCTTCCAACAGGGGGCAGCAGATGTGCAGCGGTGAGCACACCACTCGGGATGCCTGCATTCCACATGGGAATGCTTGGGTGTCAGTTCTGGCTCCGCTCCTGATTCCAGCTTCCTGGAATTTCTGGTTCAAGTCCCAGCTCCTCCACTTCCAGTTCCATTTTCCTGCTAATGTGCACCCTGGGTGGAGATGCAAGTCCTTGGGTCCCTGTGAACCATGTAGGAGACAAAGATTGAATTCAAGACCCCTGGCTTTGGCCTAGCTCAGCCTTCACGGTTGTAGTCATTCGAGGGGAGTGAACAGTCCCCAGAAATGGACAGAAGTAAGTGCTCTGTCTTTCTTTCTCTGTCTCTCTCTGCCTTCCAAATAAATAAAAACTAGGGACAAATTTTTTTAAAGATTTATTTTATTTATTTGAAAGAGTTACAGAGAGAGGTAGAGACACACACAGAGAGAGAGAGGTCCTCCATTCATTGGTTCACTCCCCAAATGGCTGCAACAGCTGGGGCTGGGCCGATCTGAAGCCAGGATCCAGGAGCTTCTTCTGGGTCTCCCACATGGGTGCAGGGGCCCAAGGATTTGGGTCATCTTTTGCTGCTTTCCCAGGCCATAGCAGAGAGCTGGATCAGAAATGGAGCAGCCGTGACTTGACCCAGTGCCCATACAGGATGCTGGCAATGCAGGCCACAGCTTTACCCACTGCACCACAGCGCCAGCCTCCCCAAAAAATCTTTAATTAGATAAAATGCCAGGAAAGGTACAAACAAAAAGACAAGAAAAATTTTAAAAAGGGAATGCAGGAGAGAGAGGAAAAAAAAACAAAAGGCAAAGACAATATCTGGCCCTGGGCGCCCTCAGCCAGTGTAGCAGGCACACAGGTGGACGTGGCCCCAACACGGACTCCTGTTGGCCAAGGTCACTTCCCGGGAAGTTTCACCTGCCGAGCTAGGCCGACCTGGCCTTCGCTGCTGCCCTCAGGAGGCAGGGGACCAAGACTCCCCTTGCAAACGGATTGCACAGCCCTGCTGCGACAGGAACTGTACAGAAAGCCTTCTCCACTCATCGGAGGACAGGAGTTAAGCACCCTGCTGCTTTTATTTCATTCCTCTAATTTACAGTGGTTTACGGCTATAAACAACCTCCGATCAATAACAGTGCCATGGAAGCCCAAAAGACATCTTTAATCACTTTCTCCCGGGTCTGCAGAGACCTTCATGCTGCTATCAATACAGCCTGTTTCACTGGGCAAGCCATCTTCCCTCCTCTCACCACCCGCCCCCAGGCTGGGGCTGCTCTGAGCGCCAAGAGCATCCCTCCGGAACCCCTGTGGCTGCTCCTCCTGGGCTGGCGGCATACGTCCTCACACATCATAGCCCTGCGAGGCACAGCACTGGGAAGCCGAGATCCCACTGGGAAGAACGGCAGGTTTTTCCATCATATCTGAGCACCCCAGACCTGCAGCAGCTTGGCGCTTTCATTAATAAATCCATCAATAAGCCCAGGGCAGGCTCAGGTGCGGCGGCTGCCAACAGTCACCCAAGAGTCACTCCACACCGCTGACTGATCACGTAAGGAGTACTGTGCTCCGCGCACATCCTATTAAAAGATTAAATGTGATGGGGCCGGCGCTGTGGCGTATCGGGTAAAGCTGCCACCTACCGTGCCAGCATTCCATATGGGCACCGGTTCGAGTCCCCACTGCTCCACTTCCCATCCAGCTCTCTGCTATGACCTGGGAAAGCAGTGGAAGATGGCCCAAGTCCTTGGGTACCTGAACCTACGTGGGAGACCTGGAAGAAACTCTTGGCCCCTGGCTTCATATTGGCACAGCTCCAGCCATTGCAGACAACTGGGGCGTGAACCAGCAGATGGAAGACCTCTCTCTGTCTCTCTGTGTGTCTCCTTTTCTCTGTGTTAACTCTGACTTTCAAATAAAAAAATAAATCTTTAAAAAAAAAAGAAAGATTAAATGTGCTCCACCAGGCATTAGGGCTCTGCCCCGTGGCCCTATAATTTTTAGAAAAATCATTGTTATTTATTCGAATGGCAGAGTGACTGAAACAGGGAGAGACACAGAGAGAAAGATCTTGCAGCCCCTGGTTTGCTCTCCAAATGGCTGCAACCAGCTGGCACTGGGCTAGGAAGAAGCCAGAAGCCAAAAACTCCATCCAGCTCACTCATGTGGGTGGCTTGGGCCACTGTCTGCTGCTTTCCCCAGACACATCATCAGGGAGCTGGACCGGAAGCAGAGCAGCCGGGATTGAACAAACGTCCGATACAGGAGGCCAGCATTGCAAGCAGAGGCTTAACCCACTGCAACACAACACAGGCGCCTTAGCCCTGTGCTTCCATGGGAACAGAAACTTCCTGTCGCTCCCCAAACTCAAACAGGACACTTGGCCCTGGCCCATTTATTTGCCACCTCTCCAAATATCTGACTCGGCTCCTGAAAATAATTTGGCGTTTCACCCCCTTGTCTAGGCAACGCTGTTTCTACTTTGTATTAGCTTCCTGTGTTGGCTGTCACAAATCACCACATTGATGGTGACATAAGCAGTCTGGAGGCTGGACAGGTGACATCGGCATCACTAAACCCCAGTCAAGAGGCCAGCAGAGCTGTGCTCCCTCTGGGGGCTCCCAGGGAACCCATGCTTTGCTTTGTCCTGCTACAGGTGGCTGCCAGCATCCCTTGGCTTGTGGCCACATCACTCCAAGCTCTGCCTTCTCCTCTTCTGTCTACAAGGACACTGTGTTTGCATTGAGGGGCCACTCAGAAAATCCGGGACAACCACTCCCCATCCCAAGATCCCTCATGGAGTCACATCTTCTAAGGCATCTATTGATTAGCATCTGAGATCATCAGGGATTGTTTTTCTGATTGCTAGCCTACGTGGCACAGTACCTCAGCCCGAAACACTGTCCCTTGTTCTTTCCCTGCCAAAATCATACAGGTCTTCCAAGGCCAAATTGGGGGCCATGTATTCCACGAGAATGTCTTTGCTCACCGCAGCCAAGTTCCCTCCTCTCCTGCTGACCATTCGGCGGCGGCAGATCGTGCCTTCCACGAGACACCTAGCCCATCCTATCTAAAAATACCACGACTGGTGTAGAAATCCCGGCTTCTTCTCTGAGCTCCTCACACACCTGTACCCTCACCCACACTCTGCAGGAGCCGGGGCATGGATAGCTGTTCAATGGACGATGAGTCTGATAGGGATCGTAGATCAGTAGGAAATTCATTATCAATACTAATTCCTCACGCCCAGTGTTTTCTGTGAGCCCATATGAGCTCCAGCAGAGAGAACGCCAGCCACCGAGCTGGGACCCCAGGCTCCCGGCCAGGCGTAATAGCTAATTAGGGCCGCAGCCAAGCCCGGAGGCCTCAGTTTGCTCAAGTGTAAAATGAGCCGGGTTGGCTCTGAGGCTCCCCGAGGCCCTCCCAGCCTCCTTTCCGTGGGTCTGCGGACATTGTAAAGTACTTAAGAGAAGAACAGGAAGCCTTGTTCTCTTACACACCCTATTAATCCACTTTCTTTCCATGCACTGTAGAATAGAAACAAATTTCAGTCCAGGCCAAGTTCTGAAGCAAGGGGGTTGTCTGTCTCTCTAGTCTTTTCCCAACAGTGAAACACTCGTGTGATTACCTAAAGCAGCTGCAGGTTTACCCATCAAGGGGCAGATGGCCCGAAAGGGCTGAGAGCCACTGTTTGGCCAGAGGTCATGGCATGCAATGCTCAAGGACACTGGAGTGGTGAACTTGGCCTTGTGCAGCCTGGGGCCCAGTCCCCAGATGCTGTGAACGGGAGAATGCAGAGGCAGGGTCTCTTGCAGTGCGAGTTAGCCCACAAGGCAGCCAGCCCCAGCTCTACCCCTGCAGCCTGGGCCGGGCGTACCCATCTCAGCCTCAATCTCCCCATGGGAAAATGGGTTAGGTTGGACCTCTTCCCAGCTTGTATCATTAGGACATACCATGGGACAGGTGTGCAGCTGGAGTCGTGGATGACCACCTGCAGGTGGAGCCCTGCCCCTGGTTCTCTGGACCACAGGTACCTGAGGCTTCACCTTCAAATGCCACGGCTCTGAGTCAATCCTGAGCCCTGTGCACTGGTGCTATGACCTGATGGAGCAGTGCCCTTCTGTTGACAGGGCCAGGGTCCTGTGACCTCCCTGCACACCCCAGATCCTACCCATGACCTTCAGCCTGGCTCTTCACACTGGACACCCCAGACAGGCCTGCAATCTTGGCCTGAAAATGAGGGCTTTGGCCACTGTGCCTTCTCCTCCCTACTTGGCTCCCTGGGTAACTACCAGAATGGCCTCATCCTTGCACTGGCAGATTTGGCCAACCAAAGATGGACAGGTCACTCCAAACTGCCTGCAGTCAAAGGGCCTTGCTCTAGCCAGGCCTTGAGTGGCTGTAGTTTGTTCCATCTGCAGAATGCAACTGGCTGGCCCTCTGCCATATCAGTGAGCTCACGGGGTCCCACAAGTACATAGGCCAAAAGTGACCCTTCTCTGTTTGCATAGAATATCTACTCATGGCTCCTTGTAGAGAACCTGTGTGTGTATGTCTGTGTGTGTGCAGACAAAGCTCACTACACTTTACTTGCTTTGTAAATAGCAGAGAAAGGGGAGGAAAAAGAACAAAACCAGAGAACCATTTTGTGTGGAAAGGAAAACCCATTCAAACCAGGAGGAAACGGGTCTCACAGTCTGGGAACGATATGCGATGTGTGCCTCGTTTTTTTTATTTTTAATAACAGAACAGGGTGTGAGAAAAGTATGCCCATAAAACCAGTGGAGATGTTGGCAGAGGCAGGATCCTTCCTGCCTCTGGCTACGGGAGGAGAGGGCCTTGGCCACTGTCCCACCCTTGGGAAGTGGGGAGCACAGACGGGGTTTGCAGAACAACCCAGGAAGGTTCTATGCCCTCCCTGCACAAGAGTGTATCCCTTCTTTGGGCTAAAGTCCGATGTGTTTCAGAGCCTCGCGAACGTGCTGTGTTTCCGGTCGTCCATTAACTCACTGCTCACTCGCAGGCAACACATTCCCCTCCAATAGTAATACAGCCATTCTACACTCTCCCAGGTGCCTTGGTGGGGGCGCAGAGGGGTGTCTGCCTGTCCGACAGTCACTGTGTGGGATCTGAAGGGAGACACAGTAGGAGGAGACTTCTTCTGAGAGAAGGAATCCAGCCATTGCCTACAGAATTGCCCACAATCCAAGGTATACATTCCCCCAGGGATCTGGGCACCTCCTGTCTGCAGTGATGCCGATGGTCATTAGCCAGACAAGAACCTGAATAGGTATGATCCTGGTCTAGAGTTCAAGAGATTGACTTCTCATTACTCCAGTAACTTTCTTCTTAAAAAAAGAAGACATGGGTACCGTTGGCATCCAAAGTCAGTGTCCTCTAAGAATGGGATTTAGCCCCACAATACTTCTTTTTGGAAGGGCAGAGTGATATACAAAATGAAAGAGAGAGAGAGGGAGAGAAGGAAAGAGTAAAGAAGGAAAGAGAGGGGAAAGAGAGAGAGGGAGAGGGAGGGGAGGAGAGAGAGAGAGAGAAAGAGAAAGAGAGAGAGATCATTCATCTGCTGGTTCATTCCCGATGCCTGGGGGTGGCTCAGGATGAAGCCAGGAGTCAAGAACTCCATCCAGGTCTCCCACATGAGTGACAGGAGCCCAAGCACTTGGGCCATCTTCTGCTGCCTTCCCAGGAGCACTAGCAGAGAGCTGGGCAGGAAGTGGAGCAGCCAGGACTCGAACTGGCACTCTTAGGAGAGGAAGGCATTGCAGTTGGCGGCTGAACACTCTGTGCCACAACGTTAGCCCCCATGTCGCTTCCTAAGGACCCGGCCAATTCAGGCAGGAACAGCTGTAAAGGCATGGCTTCAGACTCATCCCCCAGGCATCAGAAGAAACTCAGACACCAGCCAGCGTCGATATTAGCGGGCTGATGGTCTAACTTTGAAGAATCAGCTGACATCTCTGGCACTAATTCACAACCTGAAATTAATACTAATGAAAAACAATCATTGTTCCTATCTCCATTCCTGTTATATGTAAAATCTGCTTATTCTCTGCAGAAATGCATCTTGAAGAAGTATGTGGGTACTAATGGAACGAAGTGATGGCTGTATTAAGGAAGATGTATTCTGTTGACATACATCATTGAGAAATTGGAAAACTGGGAAAAGATGCAGTTCAGCTAGGCTAGGCAAGGCAATTATTAAAAACCGACGCAGGAGCTGGTGTTATGGCATAGCAAGTAAAAGCTGCTGCCTGCAGTGCCGCCATCCCATATGAGTACCAGTTTGAGTCCCAGCTGCCCCATTTCCCATCCAGCTCTCTGCTAATGTGCCTGGGAAGGCAGCAGAGGATGACCTAAGTCCTTGGGCCCCTGCACCTACGCGGGAGACCCAGAAGAAACTCCTGGCTCCTGGTTTGAACCAGCCCAGCTCTGGCTGTTGTGACCATTTGGGGGAGTGAATCAGCAGATGGATGGAAGATCTTTGTCTCTCTCTCTCTCTCTCTTTAACTCTGCCTTTCAAATAAATAAATCTTTAAAAAAAATAATGCAAATGAACCTGGAAAATTTTATATACAAACCTAATTATCTGTATTACAAGGAAACAATAGGACAAGGACCCAGCCAAAGGCAACAGCAATTTAAAAGAGGTTACCGTTTTCTAAGAAAGGCCAAAACAAATCTGAGATAATTCATATGGTGGTTCATTCGATAGAGTTACTGTGTACTGACTGTATGCAAGGGATGATCTACAGGTAGTAAAATCAACTTTACAAGCATTGAGAAGTCTTCTAGCTGGAGAGATACAGGGACAAACAGGTGTTCACAACAAGTGCACTGATCCAAGTGGTGGGGTTTGGGTAATAGCTTGAGTGTCCTTCCAAGGCCCATGTATTGAAGGTTCTGTCCCTGAAGTCTGTACTAATGTAACTGTAATGCAGCCATCTTCTCTTCCCTTTCCACACTTTGGGTGACAGACGAATAGCCTTATTTTCACTCATGGTTGTGGAGGTTCGCAGTCCAAGATCGGTGTCCCCATTGGTTGGGGACGGCTGCTGGTGTTAGGAATTACCTGCGAACAGCAGAGTCTACACAGGAATTTCGGGAGCCTACAGAAAGGAGCCAGCCTGGAATGGCAGACTAAGCTAAAGAGAAAGCATGCAGCCATGAGCTGGAGACAACCGAGCTCCATCGTGGGGAAGCTCCATTATCGGGACAGAGCCTGAAGACCCGCTCGGTGAACTGCACTTGTAATTGCTGCCGCTTGAACCCTCCACCTGCAGCTGCCATGCCCTTAAAAACCCGTTGCGTTGGTTTGCTGGGAGGGACAGAGCACATTTTGGATCCACTCTTGCCTCAAGACTGCTGGCATCTTGAAATAAGAAACCCCTTCCTCTTACTCACTTTCATCCCTGGTGCATTCGCTGTCCAGAGGCAAGCAGCAAGGGCCTGATGATGTTGTCTGTACCATGAATGCTTGATGTTAATGATGATGGTTTATGAGCTGAGGACAGATCCTTAGATTATGGGGCCTTTCCATGAAGGTAGTTTTCACAAGGCTGAGTGGGGCTGTGTTACTCTCTCTCTCCGTTTCCAGCTTTGCCTAGGAATCCTTCCACCACCTGTGTTCTGCCGCCCTCATCCAATCTCCAACCAATGGGGACACCGATCTTGGACTGTGAACCTCCACAACCATGAGTGACAATAAGCCCATTCCTCTGTAAGTTAACTTCTCCCAAGCGTTTTAATTAAAGTAACAAGATCTAGGCAACACAAGTCTACACCAAATCCCGTGGAAGTTCATAAGATGGAGGAACAGTTCTGTGAAAGGACTTTTGGGAACCACACTTGAATCTAATGACTATTAAGGCCAAGGAGACAAAGACAAGGTGGCAGAAGGGAGAGATCGTGCCAGGACATGGGCATGTCTACGAGATAGGCGGCATGGATGGTGAGGAGAGGAGGAACACTGAAGATGAAGGTGGAAACGTGTGCCAGGGGGAATGGGGGAGGGCCTTTGGAGCCTCTGAGGCCAGGAATAGCAAGGGACAGCCAATGGCCAAATTAGGCCTACCATCTTGTTTTGTAAGCAAAGTTTAATTGGAATATTCCCAACCATGTCCATTCATTTGCACACCATCTGGGCTTTCTATTGTCTACTGAATGGAATCATTGTAACAGGCACCCTCTGGCCCAGGTTCTATGGTTAAAGCTTGTGATCCCTGGTGTAGGCCCCAAGGAACACTTCAATGGCATTAAATTCTTAAAAAAAAAAAAAAGGATGAGGGTTTTAAACCAAGGTCTCTCTCTAACATCAGAGTGATGGAGACAGGAGTGCCAAGAGGTGAGGCGAGGGGCTATCTCAGAGTCACAGACAGACATGAGGAGTCTGGAGCAGGGACCTGCACCACAGCCCAGGGCGCAAGGCAAGAAGAAGGCCCCAGAGACTTATCCGAGATGAAAGGGGCAGGACTAGGGGAGGGCTTGGATGTCGGGATTTGGGACAGCACAGGAGTTGTAGTGTACGTAGTGGGTCCGCAGCGCTGATGGCAGCTGAGGGATTGTTCAGGAGAGACGGATCGCAGACTTTCAAAGAGGGTAGGGGGAGCAGGGCTTTGGTCACACTGACAGGGAGCATGGGAAATACTTGGCTACGTGCACAAAGGGATCCTGAAAATGCAGCGGGAATGGAAATGGGGGAAGAATAATAACACCTGCATATAAACATGGCTCAAGCCCTGTGGCGACGTCCATGTGGACAAGTCCCAGTTGAATTATAATAAATCAGTCCACAAATACAGCCGATTGGTTTCAGTAATTAAGGAGCACAGAGGTGAGCACTCCACGGGGAGGGGACAGGGTTCTCGTGGAGGAGGGAGGTGGGGAGCTGAGGCTGCAATAGGAGCTCCGGGCGCGCCCACCGTTAGTGATGTCAACCAGAGACAGGCCACATGCAAGGGGGTTTTAAAGAAATTCATGGAAATGTGTCTTATGCAAAAACTCTGTGTGCAAAAATTTTGACACCAAAATAAACATATTTTTGTTCCATTTGTCCATGAGCTTTTTATTTATTATTTTTAAGATTTATTCTATTTATTTGAAAGGCAGAATCAAAAAAAAAGAGATAGAGACAGAGAGAGGTCTTCCATCCACTGGTTCACTCCCAGATGGCCGCAATGGCCGGAGCTGTGCGGATCCAAATCCAGGAGCCAGGAGCTTCCTCCAGGTCTCCCAGGTGGGTGCAGGGGCCCAAGGGCTTGGGCCATCTTCTACTGTTTTCCCAGGTCATAGCAGAGAGCTGGATTGGAAGAGGAGCAGCCAGGACTAGAACCGGCGCCCATATGGGATGCTGACGCTTCCCACAGTGCCGGCCCCCCATGAGCTTTTAAACGACCCTCACTGACAGGATGGAGGACAAGATACAGGGCAATGCTGTATTGCCCTCCTATGACTTGGATTTTTTTCTCTTGGCACATTAAGAGGGTGATAGGTAGACAGCAGGCATCTGAGGCAGTGGCTAAGACATGGGTTGGGGGCCAACAGTGTGGTGCAGCAGGTTATGCCTCCACCTGAGACGTCAGCATCCCCTGTGGGAGTGCCAATTCAAGTCCTGGCTGCTCTGTTTCTGATCCAACTCCCTGCTCATGCACCTGGGAAAGGTGCAGATGATGGGGCCAAGTACTTGGGCCTCTACCACCCACGTGGGAAACCCGGATGGAGGCCTGGCTCCTGACTTCAGTCTGGCCCAGTCCTGACTGTTGTGGCCATTTGGGGAGTGACCAGCAGATGAAAGATCTCTCTCCTTGTCTCTCTGTCACTCTGTGTTTCAAATAAATAAATTATATATATATATATATATATGTCCCTTGGGACACCTGCAACCCCTGTCAAAGTACCTACATATGAGTCCCCACTCCATTCCTGTTGCTAGTTTCCTGCTAATGTGCACCCTGGGAGACAGCCGGTGACGGCTCAAGTACTTGGGTCCCTGGCACTCGCGTGGGAGACCCAGACTTGAATCCCTACCTCCTGGCTTTGTCTTGCTCCAGGCCCAACTTTTTCAGGCCTTTGGGGAGTGGCCCAGCAAATGAAAGACCTATCTTTCCCCTCCCCCCACCTACTTCTTAAAAGGGTTAAGGGATCCTCCATCCCAGGTGCTGTATTACCTGAGGTCCCACAGTCAATGCGCATGCCCAGCACCTGTGCTGCAAGCTCCAGTGAAATGCACCCAGCCCTGGAGGCGCTGCCTGTATTTGTTTCTTTGTGTGTTTAAATGAAATTTTATTTCACAAAGGAAGCTTAATGGACTTAAAATTTACCCAAGGGGAAAGAGATACACAGGAAGTGGAGGAGAGAGAAATGAAACAGAGAACGCTGGGAGGTGAGGTTTCCGAGAGCCTGAAGAAAGCTTGGACTGGGAGACCCTGGGCAGTGGCCTTTCAGAGAGGGACTGGCCTGGTGCTGGAGGAGTAGAGGATTGAGCTGAGGGCTCCAGGCCCCTGTTGTGAGGACGGTGTAGAGGGACACAGCTGGCAATGGTGACTGGCCTCCCAAACAGCCTGTCTGTAGGTACTGATCCCTACCTGCCACCACCTCTGGGATCCAAGGTTGGATCTGGAATCCAAGGTTAGAATCCAGTGGTGAGCAGGGCTCCTGCAAATCTCAGGCTCCAAGATCACCCTGGCCAGACATCGCCTTGCCAAGGGGGAGTCACTGTTAACCCCAGAAGCAGGCTAAAAGGCCATAAAACTGAGCCCCTATCCCTAATAGCGTTAGTGTTGACTTTATCAGACCCCAGTCTCTCTCCCTTTGCTTGTAGTTTCTCTGTCCTCACTGTGGGGATTCCGCACCAACTCCTTACTCCAGAGAAATGCACTAAATGAAGCAAGTGGTGCAAGGATCAGAACTCAGCTTTGCGAGGCTCAGAATTCAATGACTGGGGCCATCACTGTGGCATAACGGGTAAAGCCACTGCCTGCAATGCCGGCATCCCATATGGGCACCGGTTCGAGTCCTGGCTGCTTCTCTTCCGATCCAGCTCTCTGCTATGGCCTGGGAACGCAGTGGAAGATGGCCCAGGTCCTTGGGCCCCTGCACCAGCATGGGAGACTGAAAGAAGCTCCAGCTCCTGGCTTTGGATCAGCGCAGCTCCAGCAGTTGCGGCTACTTGGGGAATGAACAGCTGATGGAAAACCTCTCTTTCTGTCTCTGTCTCTCTCTGCCTCTGCCTCTGTAACTCTGAATTTCAAATAAATAAATAAATCTTCAAAAGAAAAAAAAATTCAGCCATCACCTCCATGGCCAATATCCCATCACTAGACTCATTCTGAGATGTTTTACAGCAACATCCAGCCCCGGTCAAGCAAACAGCTCATCTAGCCCTAGGCCCCACACTGGCTGTAGCCCACTTTGCCATCACAGCATCTTCAGATGAACATGCCAGCCTGTTATCACGGACCAAGTCAAGGAAGCTCACCACAAGCACTGAGGACCAACGGGACACCCGCACAGAGCCGACAGGGCTCTGCTCAGTCTCCACTTCCATCCTTAAGATTCACCACCCTTCATCCCTCGCAGAGTTCGGCCATTGAGTGATGGTTGCCTGACCCCTGGCTCTGCCCACTGCAAAATAAACCCAGGCTTTCTTCCACTGCCCCCACGTCAGTTATTGGTTTCTTGTACACCAGCCACGCGGACCAAGTTGTAGGGGTTCTGAAACCAATTCTCCAACAAGGTTTGGGGTGTTCTGTTACAACCGTGTTGGGGAAAGGAGGTCCCAGATCTCAAGTTCAAGGTTGGCGGGTCAGCAACGCAATGATGCTGCTGTGGCCTTCACGTCCCTGCTCTCCTGGGCTGAAATCACCCTTTAACTGAAGACTAAAGCCAATGCCTTCCCTGGCTGGCATTCTGAAAGAAGAGCCTTCTCTATGACTTATTAGGTGGTGAGATTATACCGACAGAGACTAAGTCTCTCATTTCTCTCTTTAGCTCTAATGGCGTGAGATGGGCAGAAAGCAAGAGCCATTACGAAGGGTTTAGGAACCAAAAGAGCATTCATTCGGCCCCAAATTTTGCACCCCAACAGATGAAGCTGCGCTGATTTTATTAAGCTAGGTAGGTTAAAACTAATGGAAAAAACCCCCCGCGGTCAAAGAACATAGAAAATTAGTACAGAAAGTGATAACAAAAGCCCCTGCTCTTCAGCGTGCCCCTGGCAGGGCTGAAAGGAGGTGATTACAAGAGACTTGAATATGGATGAGGAGGAGAAGTGCCGGAGGGTCTCTACACAACAGGGCAAAAGACAGAATTCTCAGGCTGCTGATGAGCGGGGAGTGAGAGGAAGGGGAGCCAGCAACAGAACGGTATTCTGTCTGCAGTGGTCCTGGCTCCACTGCTGGGACAGGGACAGAGCAGCACACCTACAGGATCAGCCCCTCGAAGGACTAGAGCTAACCCTGTACAGGAGTGGAGTGTGGTAGGTTTTCCAGGTTATATATTAATTGATGCTTTTTATGCTTCTCATGAACGCTCCCAAAATGTACAAAGCAAGCATGGATTTTGTATCAGCCACAGGTCAGTCACAGCCATTGCTAACATATGAAGGCATTTATTCCAAAGTTGTTTTTTTTTTTTTTAATTTTTTTTCTTATTTGAGTGTCAGCGAGTGAGAAGGAGAGGAAGATACAGACAGATGGAGAAATCTATCTGTTGGTTTATTCCTCAAATGCCCACAACAGGTGTAGAGGGCTGAAGCCGGGAGCTAGAAACTCAATCCGGGTCTCCCAGTGGGTGGCAGGAAGTGAATGACATGAACCATCACTGTTGGATCAGCAGGAACCTCGGGTCAGGACTTGGGGCTGGGAAGCAAACCAGGCAGGGACACAGGTGTCTTAGCCACTAGGGAGTCATTTAGCTTTAGATCACTTATTTTTCACTTAACATACTATGGGTTTCAGTCACCCATATTGTTAGCTGATCTTTCAAATACCGGTTTTGGGGGATCAGCTGTGGCATAAGCCACCATGTGTAACATCAGCACTCCATATCAGAGTCATGGGCTAAGACCAGTGGCCCCACTTCTGATCTAACTCCCTGCTAATGTGCCTGGGAAAGCATGGATGATGACCTAAGTACTTGGGTCCCTGCAACCCACATGAGAGACTTGGATGGAGTTCCTGGCTCCCAGCTTCAGCCTAGCCCAGACCTGGCTGGCTGTTGTGTCCATTTGGGGAGTGAACCACCAGATGGAGGCGCTCTCTCTCTCTCTCCTCACTCTGTATCTCCCTGTCATTTTGCCTTTCAAATAAATAAAATAAATCTTTTTAAAAATGCCATTTTGGATAACTAATTAGCATTCCATAATATGACCATAGCAAAATTGATTTCACCAAACTCTCCATGTCTGACATTTAGAAAATTTTCTATTTTAAATAATGATGCAATGGAAATCTTTGCACATAAATCATCACGCATTTCAATGGCCAATTTCATATGATGATTTCCTAGGAATGCAATTACTGGATCAAAGGGCAGGCACAGTTTGAAGGCACTAGTCCCTATTACACTGCTACCCTCCATGGAGGCAGATCTTGATACTCCATCCTCCACTGCCTGTCACTCAGAGGCACAGAGGCCCAATGCTCTGTGCTACATCCTTCAGTCTGGCTACACGAAGGCTTCAGTTCCTGAAGGTCAAGTCCAGATGATTACAAAGCTGAGTATCAAGGCAAGGTCGCCAATTCAGATAACAGGAGTATCCCTATTCCATGGTCCCAGCTACCCACAGTGAAGAATGGCTTGAAACAGTTAAACGGGAAATTCCAGAAATAAAAATTGATAAATTTCAAACAGGGTATTTGTACAGTTATTTATTACTGCCTATCGCCAATTATTCATCTCGTACTGTGCCTAGTTTATAAATTAAACTTTATGATCAGTATGGATGGGTGGGTTTGGTACTAGCCATGATTATGGGCATCTACTGGGGAGGGGGATCTTGGAACATATTCCCTAAGGATAAACTGGGACAACTGTGTGGATGGAAACATTTGCAGGGTATGAGGTCTGCGCTGTGGCATAGTGGGTAAAGCTGCCGCCTGCAGTGCCAGCATCTCATATGGGCGCCAGTTCGAATCTTGGCTGCTCCACTTCCCATCCAGCTCTATGCTATGCCCTGGGAAAGCAGTGGAAGATGGCTCAAGTCCTTGGGCTCTTGCAGCCGCATGAGAGACCCAGAAGAAGCTCCTGGCTTCGGACTGGCGCAGCTCCGGCTGTTGCAGCCAACTGAAGCGTGAACCAGCAGATGCAGGACCTCTCTCTCTCTCTCTGCCTCTCCTTCTCTCTGTGTAACTCTGACTTTTAAATAAATAAATAAATCTTAAAAAAAAAAAAAAGATCTGCAGGGTAGCGATAGGACCATACACGGGCCCCAAACTCAGCACGAGGCCTGGCACTGAGAAAGGACCCAGGGAAGAGCCACGCCCTTGGCTGCAACAGGCACATGGATGCACGTGAGGGGTCCAATGAAGGGAAACAGTCTCCCCAGTGTGGGGAAAATGCATTTGCCTGACCTCCAGGCCAGGAGTGTCTCCCAGGCGAGACCCTACGGCTTGTCCTAAGACGACAGGGACACAGACCGTCCCTCATGGTGGAGCCAACTTGGCAGCTGCAGGTGGGATGCCGGGCCCTCCTCCGACACAGCAGTGATTTCTGACATGGCAATAAGAGCCATCTCAGGGAAACCGAGGCCAGAAAGCAGAGGTTGGTCATTTGGCCCATGAGCCAGTATCGGATGTGCCCGAAGCAGCAAATGGAGTGGAATTTATCTGTGAACAACACGGTCATAATCAATACAGCCAATGTTTCATTAAATCACACCATTCCTAAGCTGTAAACGCTAATACCCAGAGATTAGAGAATCCTCGGCGTCCAAGAAAGCAAAATTGGTCTGTGATTTAGCATGAGTATGCAGATGAGAAGAACACAAGCCAAGTTCTAGAAATGGGGCAGAAGCAAACTGAATGAAAGGAAGAGACGGCCTCCCAGGCAGGGCTCTGATACCCCCTCCCCCAGCACCATCCCTCCCCAGGGTCTTGGGAATCCTCTTGCCAAGCTACCTTTGACTTTGGATGATTTTGAATCGGTGCAATTCAACACATTTTTCCTAAGGCACCTACTGTGTGCCAGGCACCAGTCCAAGTGCTGGGACCAGGTCCCAGGCGATCAAGATCGAACAGCAGACAGGACATTAAGGCAATGCAAATGGGAAAAAAAAATAGTCATACGCAATGACACTTGTGACAGCGCAGTAAGGCAGACTTCAGTCGGGACCGTGGCGATGGGAAAAGAAAATGGACTCAAGTCCCTGTACAGCACGGGCAGCTGGGAATGTACAGCCGAATGGTGCAAGTCAGGAGTGGAAATTCACCTCCCAGGACCCTGAGGAGTAGGGGGAACTCCAGCTAAAGCCCCTCCTGGATGACTGCCATCCCCTGGCAGGTGGCAGAGGATAAGGATGTGAGGAGCAGGGTTCTGGCTAATGTCACCGAGCAGGGCCCTTGCTAAGAGCAGATTTTATGGTGCTGTTCTCACGACGTAGCAGGCTAAGCTGCTGCCCGTGACCCGGGCATCCCATGTCCAAGTGCCAGGTCAAGTCCTGGCTGCTATAACTTCCAATCCAGCTTCCACAGCACCTGGAAAGCAGTAGATGCAGGCCCGAGTGCTTGGGTTCCTGCCGCACACGTGGGAGACCTGGGTGGGATTCTTAGCTCCTGGCGTCAGCCTGGCCCAGCCCTGGCTGTTGTGGGCATTTGAGGAGTGAACCAGCAGATAGAAGATTGATCGATCTATCTATCTATCTATCTATCTATCTATCTATCTATCATTGTCTCTCTCTGCCATTCTGCCTTTCAAATAAATAAATAGAAATCCTAAAAATGAAAAGACAAAACTGAGTTTTAGAAGGAGGTGCCCTGATGGGGTGGATGAGAAGGTTCTGGAGCTGAGTCAAGTGGGATCAAGCCAAGACTCCTTGTGAGTAGGAACAGGCAGAGCTGCGCTGTGCCCACCATGGGGACGGAGTCAGAGAATCCCCTGGCGCTGACCTGCCACTCTGATGGGCCCGGAAAAACCTCAATGGCTTTCTGTGACCCTAAGGTTCTGGAAACCATGTCTTGTTTCCCAAGAGAGAAGCTGTAGTTCAGGCAGGTGCACAAGGCTCTGGGCCCCCAGGAGACTAGATGCTTCTGTTGACTCCTAGACAAGCCCACTACCCTGCACACCCTCATGTGGCACATGGGACAGCCAAAGAGCACAGGTCGGTGGCCCTACAGAGCCGATGCCCCAGGGAAAGATTGCACATGGTTATGAAACTCGACGCCTGGTTATGCTTCCTCACCAGGCTCAGCCAGGGCAGCACACCGCCCTAGCCATTGTGACCTGCGTCACTGTACATAACGACAGAGGCAGAAAACAGAGTTATACTATATACAAGGGTGCAGGTGTGTGTTAGAATGAACCACGTCAAACTGCTAATTGCATGGGTGAAACAGAAATGTTTTTCAGCACTTTAATAACTGTCCAGGTCTGTTTTATTTTTCTCTGAGAAAACACTGATTGAAACAGTACCCATTTTCCCTATGTGTGATGTTCTATTTTTGATTTTATAGGCAGGTGCTACTTCATGATGTTTTGATCAACGATGGACTCAGTGTGTATATGAAACACGAGACTGGAGCTGAAACATTCTGCTGCCTCGTGGTGTGGTGGCCTTTATGACAACATCACAGCACAAGGTGTTCCTGGCATGCGTGTGTGATGCTGGCATGAACACACCTCCTGAGTCGCCAGTCACACATACACGTCCAGCACACACACGTTAATGCACAGCACACAGCACTTGATGATGATAATAAAGGACTATATTGCTGGCTCGTGCAGGGACTATACCATGCAGTTCATCTTTATCTGGGAATGTTCTCCTACTTCTAGAAACAAGTCGGCCACAAAACAGGATGCCCGCGATGCTAGCAGAAGCCTCTAGTGTGTATCTTGTGTCTTGAAAGCATCAGGAAGCCGCCTGGGGTGGGAGTGGGGGCCAGAATCTGGGCATCAGTTAACACACTGGTTGAGACGCCCACATCCCATATCAGAGTGCCTGGGTTAGAATCCCCCGGCTCCACTTCCAGTTGCAGCTTCCTGGTCAGTAGCAGGTGATGGCTCAAGTAGTTGGGTCCCCATCACTCATGTGGGGGACCTGAATTTAGTTCCTGACTCCTAGCTTCAGTGCCCAGTGTGGGCTGTTGTGAGCATTCAGGGAGTCAAGCAACAGATGTGACCTCTCTGTCTGTTTCTCTCTCTCTCCCTCTTTTTTTCTTTTTAAATATTCATTTATTTATTTGAAAGACAGTTACAGAGAGAGAGAGGAGAGACAGAGAGAGAATCTTCCATCCGCTGGTTCACACCCCAGATGGCCGCAACAGCCAGAGCTGAGCCGCACTGAAGCTAAGTGGCAGGAGTGTCTTCCGGGTCTCCCACATGGGTGTAGGGGCCCAAGCACTTAGGCCATCTTCTACTGCTTTCCCAGGCCACAGCAGAGAGCTGGATCGGAAGAGGAGCAGCAGCTGGAATGTGAGCCCTGCAGGCTGCGGCTGGCTTAATCTGCTGTGCCACGGTGCCGGCCCCTCTCCCTCCCTCTTGAATACACACATAAATAAATACAGAGACCTCGGGGAGTGCCAGACCTAAACCATACATGTTTGAATAAGCACGAAATGATGTGTGATCCTGGATTTCTCAGAATGTGTCCAAGACATTAAGAAATGCATAACTAAATTTCTTTTCTTCTATTCTTAAAAAGATTTATTTATTTGAAAGGCAGAATTGAGAGAGAGAGAGAGAGAGAGAGAGAGAGAGAGAATCTTCCACCCACTGGTTCATTCCCCAGACAACCTCAATGGCCAGAGCTGGGCCAAAACAAAGGCAGGGGCTTCGACCTCCATCAGGGTCCCCATATGAGGAGGGGCCCAAACACTAGGGCCATCCTCCACTGCTTTCCCAGGTGCATTAGCAGGGAGCTGGATGGGAAGTGGAGCAGCCGGGACTCGAACCAGCACTCATACAGGATGCTAGTGTTGCAGGTGGCAACTTAACCCATTGTGTCACAACACCAACCCTCTTGTTCTGTTTTTAGTACCCACTCCAGCCTGCTACACTCCTGTCACTACCTGGGAAAGGTTTAGAGCCCGACACTTTGAGAAGCCCTGGCTTCACCCTGGGGTACAAAATCTCACTGTGCCTCTTGGACTTACAACTTTCTGCCAACCACTTCGCACTCCCCTGACTCACACCAGTCTCCAGCTGGAGCCAGGACACCCTGGGCATTTCTCTGTCTCTCCTGAAGAACGCCCCCTACACCCTGCTCCTGTGTAGGCACCACACCCATTCCGACCTTTTGGTAAACAGTTGGCTCCTGGGCACCTCCCTCAGAGCAGCACATCCCATCCACCTGTGTGCCACTGTCTACTGAACAGCAGTCCTCCCAGGGTCCTCAGGGGCATGTTACACTCTCCAGGGATCCAGAAAGTGCCTGGGTTTTTAACGCCCACAGGTCTACTAATCCTGAAATACAGCACCGGGTGAGTGACTGGTTCCGTTCTTGGAGGTCTGAAACCACCCCCTCTGCACCCAAGCCTAAAGCCATGCCTCCCCCATGCTTGGCAATCTCGGTCAGGGATTAGACAAAGGCACAGCCAGGCCCCATTAATTTCCAGTGTTACAGAGGAACCCCAGTACACAGTGACAGTCACACATGCTGAGCTTGACTCAACCCACTCATCCATGTTGTGGGTTTTTAAAACAAGTCAATGCAGGTGCCTCAAACAGGCTCCCAAGACTTTGAGCTGCCCAAGGTGGGCACAACACTTGGTTTGGGCGGTTTAGCTCACGAAACAAAGCATTCTCATAAAGACAGCTAACTGCCAAATCAAAGTAGGCACCAAGACTCCAGGCAAAATGATGCATGGTGGAAGTTGGAGACACTGGTTCTACTCCAGACAAGAATTTTCCCAACTGTCCTGCAGTTTTTCAATTTTAACTTGCACCACCCTTGTCCATTCTTTTCTTGCATGCAAGGCCTCATGGGAACACGGCCCAAGTCATGTTCCTCATTGTTTTTCCTCACCAATAGAATAGCTCCTGGAGCCGCTGCCCATCCAGAGGCAGACAGGTGAAACCCCAGACAAGCTGGAAGAGTGTGGAGAAGAAAAGACACAGGTAGAAATTGACTCATATCACTCAGGGGAAGCCCGGGGAACTGTTCCCCTCCTTAGCTCACTCCTGCCCATTTGTTCTCTGGCACATTATTTCTGAGTCCATTTCGTCTCCCTGATAACTAATAAAAGGCCTGGATATGAAAAAAATTGCTCCGCACGGCAGGCTGCATAAATATCCCATCATCAACAGGAAGCAATTTATTTGCTTAAAATTGCCAACTCTCTCATTTTGTTTTAACACGCTGGTTCTCTATCAAAATAAGTCTGCACCTTTGAAAAGACGATTTTCAAAGCCAGGCGCTGGCTCCAGCACGAGAAATAAATCTGAAATCGGTAGAGGCGGAATGACCTCAGCTGAGCCCTCCAATATTAAAAGGGCAGCTCAGAAAAAAGGGAATAATTGCTTTAGGGTTTCTACTCAGAAACTTAATCCTAAACGAGTCACAAGAGGAGAAACCAATGCTCTGCCTTACAGTCACACACACACACACACACACACACACACAGCCACACACACAACTCGTTCCAGATCTCTCTTAGAGAGGTGAGCAGGAAGCTGAGATCCCCATGTCGTGTTGATTTCTGGGCCATGGAAGTGACCATCCTGATAATGACAGAACCACAATGTATTCAAGAAAAGAAGCGTTTATCAACGTATGGACTGCAAGAATCAGAAAAAAAAAAAAAGGAAAAAAACGGAGGGACAACTACACATCACACCAATACCCAAATCCACTTCTGAGAAATGAAAACGAGGGAATTCAAACAGTAATAATTAGATGGCAAAAGAAGATCTTTATCCCCAGAATTGAAGGCAGAGGGATGAATCAAGAATAAAACCCTGGGGCTGGCGCCATGGCTCACTTGGTTAACCCTCCGCCTGTGGCTCTGGTATCCCACATGGGAGCCGCGATCTAGTCCTGGTTGCTCCTCTTCCAGTCCAGCTCTCTGCTGTGGCCTGGGAGGGCAGTGGAGGATGGCCCAAGTGCTTGGGCCCTGCACCTGCATGGGAGACCAGGAGGAAGCACCTGGCTCCTGGCTTCGGATCGGCATAGCTCCGGCTGTAACGGCCATTTGTGGGGTGAACCAACGGAAGGAAGACCTTTCTCTCTGTCTCTCTCTCTCACTGTCTAACTCTGCCTGTCAAATAAAAAAAAAAAAAAAAGAATAAAACCATTAAGACAAAGGAAGACTCTAGGAAAAAAAGGCGGTGAAAAAACATGAAAAACCGCACACCGAAAAACAACTGACCTAGAAAATATTTTACCCAGGCCAATGCTGTGGAACAGCAGGATAAGCCACTGCCTGTGATACAGGCATCCCATTTGAGCTCTGGTTCAAGTTCCACTCTTCTGCTTCTGACCTAGCTCCCAGCTAACGCACCTGGGAAGGCAGCGAAGATGGCCCAAGTGCTTGAGCCCCTGCACCCACGTGGAAGACCAGATAGAGTTCAAGGAGTCTGGCTTCTGCCTGACCCAGCCTCTGCTGTTGTGGCCATGTGGGTGGGTGGTGGGGAGCAGGAACCAGTGGGTGGAAGAGTTCTTTGTCTGTCTCTCCCTCTCTCTGTGTAACTCTGCTTTATAAATACGTATCTTAGAAAAGGTTTTGCCTGAATGCCCCCAACAGAACAGTGAAAAGAGACAGACTTTTCCCTACAGGAAAAATGCAGATAGTCAAAAATCTGATAAAAAAGGAATTCCACTTCACTATTATTTCTTTTCATGAATAGTATTTTTTTCTATTCCCTTCCCACTGCAAATAAATCTGACCATAATAGACTCATCTATCACATTCATCTTCAGCCAATAAATACTTGTTCAGTGGCCAGCAGGTGCCGTGCCCTGTTCTAAAAGCTGGGCTATGACTGTGGGTAAAACAAAGTCCCTAAGATCCCATGCGTTTGCACTCACTCCCCTTGGGAGGCACAGATAATTCCGGCACTGTGTGAAGTAGATAACTCGGGTGTAGGACGGTGGCCAGTGCAAAGGAAAAGAAAAAATAAATGCATGGATAGGCCTCAGAATTCTGGGGCTGTCACTAGAGCAGGTGCCATTCAGATGCAGAGGCTGGGCACAGAGTGGCAGCGAGAGTACATCTGAGCAAAGACCCGCAGGCAGTGGCTGCCCTGGGCTTTCCAGGGAAGGGTGCTCCCGACAGACGGAACAGAGCGGGCTAAATCCCGGGGTGACTGTGAGACTAGTGTGATGGAGGAAAAGCAGGGAGGCCGGTGACATGGATGGGGTATTGTATGTGAGGGGACGGGGGAAAATGAGGCAGGAAATCTGCCCTTGAGGCTGCTGTCTACACTCTGGGTTCTTCCTTTGAGGGAGACAGGAGCTGGGGTGAGGTTGCTGAGTGCAGGAGGGAGTTGATCCAGTTTGTGTACTCAAAGGATCCTGTAGGGGTACACGCATTGTAGAGCAACTTAAGTGGAATTCCGAGTCCCAGATACTCTGCTTCTGATCCAGCTTCCTGTTAATGAGCCTGGGAAAGCAGTGGAGGATGGGCCAAGAAGTACTACGGCCCCTGAACCCACATGGAAGACCCTGATGGAGTTCCAGGCTCCTTGCTTCGGGCTGGCCCAGCCTCAGGCTGTTGCAGGCATTTGAGGAATGAAGCAGTGGATAGAAGACCCCCCCCCCCCCAAAGCTCTCCCTCTCTCTGTCACTCTGCCTTTCAGATAGTAAACACATCTTTAAAACTAAACAAATTAAAGGATCCTTTGGCAGGACAACTTGGGAGTGGGGAGAGAAAGGGAGAGGCAGTCAGATTCTGGAAGACTCTGCGGGCACAGTCATTAAGATGTCCTGAAAGATGGATGGAATACCAGCTGGGAAACAAGGAGAGAAGTCGGGGGCAGGGGGCTCTATGGCTTCTGGCTCTAGTCAGGGAGTGTAGGAGGAAACAATTAAATAAGAGGAAAAGTCTGCAAACTGTGGGAATGATCTGGATTCCTGATGAGAAGAAATCGTCAATGGACATTATTGAGATCATCATAAACATTTAATTTATCCCCAGGGATTCATTGCAGGCCCCTCCTACAGGCACTGAAATCTGTAGCTCAAGTCCTTATATAAATGGCATAGAAACGCATGTAACTAGTCTATACCCAACCTCGTACATACTCTAAATCATCTCTAGATAACTTGTAACACCTAACACAGTGTGCGTGCTGTGTAGACAGATGTTCTGCTCTATGCTTTAGGAAATTATGACAAGGAAAGAAAGTCTGACTGTTAAGCACAGGCACAATTTCTCCCTAGTATTTTCCTCTCTCTCTCTCTCTCTCTCTCTCTCTCTCTCTATATATATATATATATATATATATATATATATTTCAACTATTAGAGAATTAATGTTACTTTTATTAAATGTGATATTGGTATTGTAGTTTTTTAAATGATGCAGAAATCATGATTATGCATGGCTGAGTGAATTCATGGGGATTTTGCTTCATAAGACTCCAGGGAAAACCGTTGGCAGCAAGGGTAATAAATGAAACATATTTGGGGCCAACGTTGTGACGCAGAGGGTTAAGCCACTACCTGCAGTGCTGGCATCACATATGGGCACCGGTTTGAGACTCGGTTGTTCCACTTTCATTCCAGCTCCCTGCTAATACACCTAGGAAGGCAACAGAGGACAGCCCGATGTGTCTGCACCCACGTGGGAGACCTGGATGAAGCTCCTGGCTCCTGGCTTGAGTGAACCAACAGATGGAAGATCTGTGTGTGTGTGTGTGTGTGTGTGTGTGTGTGTGTGTAGAATGTTAAAAAACAATTGAAGCCCCATGGTAGCTACTCAAGTGTTTATACTACCCTATTTTTGAATATGGTTGACAAATTCCATAAAAAAATCTTATTAGGTATACCAGGCTCTATGATCACACAATTTCATTTGCAGGCATTTATCCTAAAAAATACAGGATATGTAAAAAGATGAGTCTACAAAGATATCTATCATAATTGTTTTTGTGTTAATAAAAATAAGAAACCGGTGCTGTGACATAGCAGGTAAAGCCACCGCCTGCATATGGGTGCCAGTTCGAGTCCTGCCTGCTCCACTTCCAATCCAGCTCCCTGCTGTGGCCTGGGAAAGCAGGAGAAGATGGCCCAAGTCCTTGTGCCCCTGCAACCCACATGGGAGATCGGAGGAAGATCCTGGCTCCTGGCTTCGGATCGGCGCAGCTCCGGCTGTTATAGACAATTGGGGAGTGAATCAGCAGATGGCTGACCTCTCTCTCTCTCTCTCTGCCTCTCCTCTCTCTATGTAACTTTGACTTTCAAATAAATAAATAAATCTAAAAAAATTAAAATAAGAAACCCAAAGCAATAATCAATGGGCTAAATGTACAGTATGAAGTCATCCAGTTGAAAATAGTAGAAGGACAGAAATCTAGTATACGACAAAAGTGATTTTTTTTCATTTGAAATAATGTGCAAAGATGGATTCAACAAATGATGTCAGGACAATTAGATGGATATCTTGATAAAAAGATAAGAATGACACAATGTTCCATGTTCCAAACCAAAATATATTCTAGAAGCATCAGAGGTGAAATATATAAAATGAACTCATAATTGTAACAGAAAAAAAAATCCATGAGAAAATTTTTATATAGTCTTGAGAGTGGATGAGGCCACACTGGGAGGGAAATAAACACCAAAAACTTTTTATAAAAGACCAAGAAATCCTACATAAACATTTCAGTGCAAAAATCAGAACAATAAAAGGACACAGTGACAATGTATACTACGAAAGAGGAGCTTATTTTCCTTGTATATATTAAAAAAATAAACTAGTATAAAATGTCTTCAAAAAGTCTACGGAAAAGTGGAATTAGCTGATAAAGTTCGTTTTGTTGTTGAAAAATTTTAAACCCATGCAGAGTGTTTGTCATAAAAGGTATTTCCCAGGAAGTGTTTGAAGACCTCTCCTATAAACGAAAAGGCCAACAAACCAACCAGAAAATGTTCGAAGAACATGAGCAGACAGTTCCCAAGACAGGAATGACAAACGCTCTTAAGCAGATAAAACAGCATTCAGCCCAACTCATGTGAGAAATGCAAATCAGAAGCACCTTGGTGTCCTGTATTTCAGCCAGAAGGCAGGAAAGAGATCAAGAGCCTGGTGGACTGAAACCGTGGGCAGCCTTGGCCGTGGGAGTGGGAGTTAGCAGATCTTTGAAGTGCAATTTGGCAATCTATATTCAGATTCTAAATGCACCCTGGAATGCAGAGACTCCCGTACTGGAAATGAATCCTGCAGACACCCTGGCTCGCACATGTGTGGAATGGAAAGACGAGCCTGGCCCAGTGCCTATAGCTCTCACTTATTCCTGTAGGACCCATGAATGGGTTCAGTCGAACAGAAAAAGCAGCAAAGACCGTCAAAGCATGGACCTTGTTTTGCACCTGATTAGAGCAATTCTGAAGCAGGCGTGCTTGAGGTCATCGTAAATGTGTCATTTAGAGCAATATGCTGATTTAATAGAAATGTGCACTGTGCTTCCAGGTGAAATGCCAAGATGTCTAGGATTTGCTGCATAATACTCCAGGAAAAACTGTTGAGAGCAGAGGTGGCAGTACAAATTAGGTTACTGGTTTACATCTATTATTTTTTTATTTTTTTATTTGGGGCCAGCACTGTGGCGTAGCAGGTAAAGCCTTCGCCTGCAGTGCCAGCATCTCATATGGGCACCAGTTCGAGTCCCGGCTGCTCCACTTCTGATCCAGCTCTCTGCTATGGCCTGGGAAAGCAGTGAAAGATGGCCCAAGTCCTTGGGCTCCTACACCGCTGTGGGAGACCCAGAAGAGGCTCCTGGCCATTGGGGCCAACTGGGGAATGAACCAGCGAATGAAGACTTCCCTCTCTCTCTCTCTCTCTCCCCCTCTCCTTCTCTCTGTGTGTAACTCTGAATTTCAAGTAAAATAAATACATCTTAAAAATTATTTTATTTGGAAACAGAGACAAATAGATTGAGAGAGAGAGACAGAGAGAGCAAGCAAGCTGCCATACCCCGGATTACTCCTCAAGCGCCCCCAACAGCTGGGACAGAGTCAGGTCAAAGCCAGGAGCTTGGAACTCAATCCAGGTCTCCCACATGGATGCTAGGATCCAGCTACTTGAGCCATCACTGCTGCCTTCTGATGTCTGCATGAGCAGGGGTCTGGAGTCAGCAGCAGAGCCTGGTACTGAACCCAGGCACTCCAATGTCACATGCGAGGCTCAATGCTCACCCCCATTTTTATTTTTTTAAAAATCAGATTGAATGATGTTAAGTAATTACTGTTGCTTTTCTTAGATGTGATGTTGGTATGGTAGTTTTTTATTAAGAGTTATTTTTTTTTGACAGGCAGAGTGGACAGTGAGAGAGAGAGACAGAGAGAAAGGTCTTCCTTTGCCGTTGGTTCACCTTCCAATAAGCACCGCGCTGATCCTAAGCCAGGAGCCAGGTGCTTCTCCTGGTCTCCCATGCGGGTGCAGGGCCCAATGACTTGGGCCATCCTCCACTGCACTCCCGGGACACAGCAGAGAACTGGCCTGGAAGAGGGGCAACCAGGACAGAATCTGGCGCCCCAACTGGGACCAGAACCCGGTGTGCCGGCGCCACAAGGCGGAGGATTAGCCTATAGAGCCGTGGCGCTGGCCAGTATGGTAGTTTTTTAAAAGGTCTTCAGAGTTTTGAAAATACATACCAAAATAACCACAGAGGAAGTGATACAATGTTTGGGGTTTGCTTTAAAAGATCCCAGAGAGGAGGAAAGTTGTCACACGCAGGGAAGAGTAAAAATAAAACAAGCTTTAAAGTTGAGTAATGGCCCTATTTGCATGCAAGACCCTGCGATTTTCTGTAGTAAAACCTTAAAAAATTTTTAAAAAAAGAGGAGACTCAACTGAAATATCCATGAATAGAAAGCAGGTTAAAGACATGATGGCATCCACACGTAATGAAAGACTGCACGGCTATAAAAAGAATAAGAAAGTTCTTTATTTCCTGAAGTGCAGTGATCTGCAAGGTGTGTTGTGGAAAGAAAGAGGCAGGTGCAAAAGAATGTACTTAAAACACTTGCAATTATGTGCAGGAAAAAGGAGGCACAAAGACCGCACAAGCACACTTGGAAACGTGTAGAACGTCCCAGGATGGCTTGTGCAAGAAGCCACTATCCCTGGTAGCTTCTGGGGAGGGGACAGAGACGGTGATGATGGGAGGAGGACGGGAGGAGGGAAGGCAGGATTGTAATGGACACTTTCAGTGTAGATCCTTTTCTACCTTTTGAAATTTGTACCATTAAATGCATCACCTGTTTGAATAAAGAAATTAAACAGGATGGTGGAACTGGCACTGTGGCACAATAGGTGGAGCCTCTGCCTGCGGTGCAGGCATCTCATGTGGCCACTGGTTTGTATCCCAGCTGCTCCTCTTCCGATCCAGCTCCCTGCTGTGGCCTGGGAAAGCAGTGCAAGATGGCCCAAGTGCTTGGGCCCCTGCACCCGCATGGGAGACCTGGAAGAAGCTCCTGGCTCCTGGCTTTGGATTGGCCTAGCTCCAGTCATTACAGCCATTTGGGGAATGTACCAGCAAGCGGAAGATCTTTCTCTCTGTCTCTCCCTCTGTCTGCCTGTGACTCTACCTCTCAAATAAATAAATAAAATCTTAAAAAACAAAAACATGATGGCAAAAGCGCACACAAAGTTCCTCCAGGGGGTTGGGAATACAGATGACAATGAGGCGTTTCCACATGTTCTATGAAGAACAGGAATGCCTTAGGTAACTGGGAGGCAGAAGGTTGTTTTTGAAAAGGAAAACAACAAGACTCGGGAAAGGACTGAGTCCAAAGCTGGCCGCATCATCCAACAGGAGCGGGCTCACTCACCTCTTCCTTCCCACAGCCCTCGTCCTCCCAAAACCACGCCTTCTGGAGTGCCTGGCACCCCCAGGTCTCAGGGACTAGGCCAGGCTGATAACATGGTACTGAGCCTGAAGCAGCCCTGACCTTAAAAGCGCTTGTGATGGGGAGAGTGGGGAATAGCAGGAGCACAAAGGGGCCGAGGCAGCTCTCATACCCACAGCTTCAGTGACCTGAGACAGGTCATGGGATGGAACTGGCTTTTCACTGGGGACGACTATAAGATCCTTAAAGATGACACTAATTGGATTCCAGATTATACGGTGATGATTCAGTTTAGTGTCAACGATGAAATGGCTGACCCCATTTGTTAATTGGCTCCCCTTGGTGATTCAGCACCAAAACAGCCCTCATCCTTTGCCTTGGTCCTCCGGTGCAGAGCTGAGCTGATTCACTTCATCCTTCCTGCTCATGCTTGGAACGTTAACAACCTGTCAACAATCTTGCTCCCCTCCCAGACTCCTCCTGCAACTCTTCCAAGTGGACCCATGAAGCTTCTCCTATGCCATTCGCTTCCACTCCATTCAAGGAACCGGACACCTGGCCACATTCTGGTCTTTGCCCTCACCCAACATGGGCCCTACTCTAAAATCTCAAGCTCTGCCAACTTCACTCTCCTACCACAAGCTCCCGTTTTTCCACCTCTGTTGCTGCCACCAACTGCTCTTCGTCTTCCAAGATCTCAACTCCCCAGCATTAATTCAAGCTATCAATACTTGGTTGCATTAAGAAACACTCATTTACCTATCCTAGCAGCTTTGTTAAGTCTAGACACTAGAGGGTATCCCCTTTGTGCCTTTTTTGAAATGACTTTCTGGAAGCATACTTTTCATTCTGATCACTCCCCTGTTTCATTCCTTAACCGTCTCTCCCAACTGTAACCACCACCATGACCTCCTATCATCACTGTCATGATTTTAGCACTAATCACTGCCTTGGACATTTTAATCTTTGTTCTGAAAATATGCATATATGCAACTATGTGTATATGGGTCTGGGTGTGTGTATGGTGGGTCTACATGTATGACATAATGGGAATCTACTTTTGCACTCATAAATACGTGTGTATACATATACACACACACACATGGCAATGTAACTCGAGGTTGTTTTAACTACTCTAGACTTCCATCTCCAGTGGCTTGGTGTACAGGTTTCTGACAACTGTCTATCTGGAAGGCACACCAGAGTACCTATATAGACAGTACCTACTGGTAGCAGCCACACAGGCAGCTACAAGCTGGGGACCAGGAAAATTGACCAAAGGACACTAGTCCTGCGGGTTCTTCATGTGCCAGCTCTATTTCTATCATTCTGCATCCTGCACTAATGAAATGAGGGCCTTGGCGTGTGAGAGAGGCCTCTCCCAGTCCATCTCACCCTCCAGAGAAACTGCAGCATTAATTCATAATGGGCACTATGCAATCACTAACAATGACGCCACTGACTCTTCACGATGCTCAGAGTTCACCACTTCTTTGTTTAAAATTTGTACTTATTTATTTGAAAAATCAGAGACAAGAATTTTTAAAGTTGGACACAATAAACAAACAAACAAAAAAAAGCAAAGCAAAGACAGACAGGGATTTCATTCACTAGTTCTCTCCCCTCGAATGCCTGCAACAGCCAGGGTTGTACCTATCTGAACCCAGGATTTGGGAACACACTCCAGGTGTTCCACATGGGTGACAAGGATCCAACTACTTGCCCCATCACCTGCTGCCTATAAGGTGCTCACTAACAGGAAGCTAGAATCAAGAGTGGAGCCAGGGCTGGCACCGTGGCTCAACAGGCTAATCCTCTGCCTAGCGGCGCCGGCACACCCTGTTCTAGTCCTGGTCGGGGCACCGGATTCTGTCCCGGTTGCCCCCCTTCCAGGCCAGCTCTCTGCTGTGGCCAGGGAGTGCAGTGGAGGATGGCCCAGGTCCTTGGGCCCTGCACCCCATGGGAGACCAGGAGAAGCACATGGCTCCTGCTATCGGATCAGCGCAGCGCGCCGGCCGCAGCAACCATTGGAGGGTGAACCAACAGCAATGGAAGACCTTTCTCTCTGTCTATCTCTCTCTCACTGTCCACTCTGCCCGTCAAAAAAAAAAAAAAAAAAAGAAAGAAACTGATGAGTCCATACTGATAGAAATGGATGTGTACAGTACAGTGTCAACAAATGCAGAAGCAATGATGGACTCAGAGAAACTATCGTACAATTAACAGGGTAACAGCACAGTAATAATTGATGCAGGCACAGATCACTAATGGATGCTAAAACAAATGGGTGAAAGTTTGATGAGGATCTGATATTCACACAGTTTTTCCCCTTAAACTATGTATTAGTTATGCAAGGAGAAAGCATCATTGTACACTGGAGAAGGTGGTGGACTTCACCCAATTCGGTGACCAGGAGTGGCACCAGTCAACATTATCACTTGATCGGATGTCAAAAGAAGGATCTATTATCACCATTTCTGCGAAATTCCCACCGAAGCTGTATAACTTAAATCCACCTATGAGGCAACAGCCAGCAAATCCCAAATGAGGGACATGGTACAAAATAACCACTCCACAGTCATCAACAACGTCCAGGTAGCGAACAGAGAATGCAAAATAAAGCACAAGACCTAAGGAGCAGTTTCAGATTGGAAGTCACAGAAGAGACATCACAGACGAATGATAGGTATGAGCCCGGGTTGGATGACGTAGCTAGAGAGAGCATTTCCCAGAGCTGCAGGCAAAATGTGAATGGCGTCTAAGGCTTAGGTAATGGTATGGTACAGCATTAGTTTCCAGATTCTAACAATTAAAGCGTGGTTGGCAGGAGAATGTCTTTGTGGAAAATACACACTTAGAGGATTCAAGAGTAGTGGGACATCATGCAAGCTGCTACCTTTAGAAAAGTTCAGGAAAATATACTAGACATATTGGAGAGAGAGGGAGAGAGAGAGAATAATAAAGCAAATGTCAACCATCAAGGAATCTGGGTGAGAGATACACAGGGCTTCTTGGTACTATTTTTATAATTTTCCTCTGTAGCAGAAATTATTTAAAGTGAAACAAATAAACAAACAAACAAAAAGACATGTGGTGGCCACTTGGTTTCATTCATATGGTGAAATATTACGCACACTCAAAAATCACATTACTATCTGGTATGAGGAAAAGCTTCCTTCTTAAGAAATCACGATATGAAATTATGTCAGCAACACGTATTTAAATGTAAAAACGTGTGTAGAGGAAGCTGGCAGGTGCTCTATTGACCCATTTTGTGTTGCTGTCATAAAATACCCAAGGCTGGGGACTTTATAAAGGAAAAGAGGTTCGCTTTGCTCACAGCTCTGCAGGTTCAAGGGCATGGCGCCAGCCTCTGCGTGGTTCCGGGGAGGGCCCCGTGGTGGATGACACCGCAACTACAAACACACAGGTGGAAGAGAGTTTCCGTGGAGGTGCCAGAACCCGCTGTCCATTCTCGAGAGAACTGATCCAGTCTCAGGAAACCTGCACTAACCCCTTCCACAGACAGCAGCCTCGTGACCTAACCAGCTGCCATTAATCCCACCTGTTGAAGGTCGCACCACCTCCACACTGCCTGCACTGAGCCTTCTGGGAGACAAGCCACACCCAAACTCCAGCAGGAGGGAGACTGAACAAAACAGAAAGGCAACTAGTAGTGCTGGAGACAGACGACTGTGGGCAGGCGGCAGCGGTTGTAACATTTCATTCCCTACAAACGCACCCCGTGTTGTCTGACTGCTCCAGGAAGAACAAAGCATCATTTTTGAAAAAAGCAAAACCAAAGCAATGAATGAACTAAAGGCTTGGCTCCGACTCCCTCCATGCTGGGCTCCGTTTTCCTGAGACCGTTTAAGGTCTCAGAGTGACAATCTCACCTCCCAGCATCGCAGGCCTCTGGTTCTTGCACCAGATTCCTCTTGGAAAATCCCTCCTGCCAGCTCATAGGAACCCACCTGGCTGTGAGGAGCAAACTGGTGGTAGGTGTGCCCTTCTAGGGTCTCCCAGGGCGTGCATTTTAGCCCAGGCTGAATCCAGAGTCAGCTGATCCACAGAGAGGACGCCTGCCCTCCCGTGCCCCAACATCAAAAGCAATTTGTTTAGGGGAAGAAAAGCCATTTCAACATGAAAATTGGTTTCAGGACAATATGCCTGATAAAAACAGCACACAAAGGAGCTACGGGCAGACCGTGGGCCTGGGCCCTCTCTTGCTCATTACCCCGCTTTGCCGGGCATGTCACCGCTGTGGAAAATGAAGTTCTCTCAACAGAAAATCAAGTCTGGTCATTCTTTACCTCTGGGGCAGTGAACCAGGGCTGTTCACACATTCTACAAGAAAAACAAAGCACTCAGTCATTTCACCCTTTCTGCCTGAACACATGCTCAAGGTTTCGGTGCCATCAGCCATGGTTCAACATTGGCAACTCAAACTGATGCCTCCCCTCCCCACCCCCGGCCTTCTTGCTGATGGAAGAACCAACATCCAGAGTTGTGTGGCAAAAATGCCGCATCTTAAGTTTCCTGGCAGAGTTCAAGGCCTCACTAACTCCTACTCACTCATTCATTCAACAAGAATTGATGGGTCTGCCATTCGATGCCCAGACAAATCCATGGCTTCAGGGCTAGGTCAGATCCTAATCTCTAATATCCCGGGCTCTTTCCAAACTGTGCCAGGACCACCTTCTCCTACAGGGCCCTGCCCTCCTGCTCTCTGCTGCTACACACCAAGCACCAGCTCTGTGCTATCTTAAGTCTGGAATGACAAACACCTGCTGATTCTCTAGGATTTACAGCCCAAGGAAGCCCTCCTTAGGAAGGGAGAGAAGCACACCTGCTCTCCTCCGTCACCCCGCTAGAATATTCCACCAGAGTTGGGTGGGGGGAAGGGAGGAAGAACTCAGGACAGATTGGTCAGGAGTGGTCCTGGCTGACCTCCCCTGCTCCTGTGGGATGGTATGAACCCTTGTGGCATGCACATCCCTGGCGCAGGGACCTCTGGGAGGAAATCGTGATGAGAGTGTCTTCCTGTCCAGGATGCCAGGGGAGGGTAGACAGGGAGGATGTTCCCAGGGGTGAGTCTGGGACTACTCTGGCTCCAGGTGGAGTTGGGGCCAAAGGTGCCAGGTGCCAGGCAGCCCTGTGCTCCGTGACTCATGTCAAACACCATAGCAAGATACTGCCTCTGCACATATTAGTCCAAGCCACCTCCCCCTTACCGAGATGCTCAATACACGTGGGCTGAATGGCAGGATACGTGAATGAACACACAGCGCTGAGCGGATACTGAACGGTGTGAGTTGGCCCCACCGTGGACACTGGGGTAGCCCCAGGAGGGCCCCAGAATTGCACGGAGTATCCAAGGCAGCATCCTGCTGGCGCTCAGGGATGTATAGGACAAGCTTAAATGTGTCTCTACCTTTCTCCTGGCACGGGAAAACAGGGAGAGGGCCAGGGCTTGTGCAAGGTCACTCATCTCAGGGTGCTGGAGCCTTGGCTGCAGCCCTGGGCAGCTAGAGTCGGGGCAGGCAACCCCATTCCATATCTCCCCAAGACAGAAGGTGGAGGATATCAGTCTCTCAGGGTAGACCATGGCAAAGAGGCTACAGCAGCCCCGTGGGTTAATCATGGACAGGCACCTGACTCAAAGCCAAGGCCATCGGGCCCAGTATCTCTGACTCCTGGGAAAAGTAGCAACAACTGAATAATGACCTGGCTAGGGGATGGAGAAGATGCAAGGCTAAAGCTTCCTCCAGGTCCCTTGCTGTGCAGGTGACAAGGCCAGACTGTGGTCACTTTTGCCTAGCACAGGGTCCTACAGAATCTTCTTGCACATGGGAGATGGAGCCCAAGCTCCACTGGGGTTGAGAGAGCCTAAATTATTTGAACAAGTCAGTGTTATGGAGCAGTGGTTCCACACGGATTCAGTCTCTGGGGTAGAAGACTGAAGAAGCCAGACCAGAATCCCGTTCTCGGAAGACTCGGGTTCCCGTGGGTTAGGACAGGTGACTCACCAATAAATAAGCAGAAAGTTTCAGACAGAGACAAGCACTGCAAAGCATTAACAAAACAGGCAATGAGCTGAGCTGAGTGGAGGGAGGGGGCAGGCTTTCCCTAGAGATGAGCAGCAGGCCTGAGACCCAAATAGAAACAGTTGCCAGCAACAGTAGGCATTCGGCATAGCAGTTAAGATACGCACATCCCGGGGCAGCGCTGTGGTGCAGTGGGTTAAAGCCCTGGCCTGGAGCACCAACATCCCATATGGGCACCGGTTCTAGTCCTGGCTGCTCCTCTTCTGATCCAGCTCTCTGCTATGGCCTGGGATAGCAGTAGAAGATGACCCAAGTCCTTGGGCTCCTGTACGCACGTGGGAGACCCAGAAGATGCTCCTGGCTCCTGGTTTCGGATCGGCACAGCTCCAGCCATTGTGGACTTCTGGGGAGTAAGCCAGCAGATGGAAGACCTCTCTCTCTGTCTCTACCTCTCTCTGTAACTCTGTCTTTCAAATAAATAAAACAAATCTTAAAAAAAAAGATAGCCACATCCCATATTGCAGAGCCCGAGTTAAAGATGTGGGTCTGCTGCCCATTCCAGCTTTCTGTCCTGCACTCTGGACGACAGGAAGTGATGCATCAAGTGACTGGGTCCCAAGTGGGAGACCCAGACTGAGTTCCCGGCTCTTGGCTTCAGCCTGGCACAGCCCTGGCTGTTGTGGCAATGTGGGCAGTCAACCACTGAATGGAAGATCTCCTCCTTTTGTCTATTTCTGTCTCTTTCTCTCTTTAAAACAAATTTTTAAAAAATGTAAAGATGAAAAAGCTGCCAGCCAAGCAGAAATCCAGTGGGAAAGCCATGCAGCCAGGGCACGGACCAACGCAAAGATGGAGAGAGGATGACCTTGACCTCCAAGAAACAAGAGGACAAAAATGAAACGAAGAATGTCTGTGTTCAGACCACTCTACCCATCAGATATCTGTTCCTGAGCAAGTTAACTCTCCTCTCTCTCTGTGCCTCTGTTTCTTCATTTGTCAAATGGGAACAGTACCAACAAGTGCCTTGTAGGTGGTTAGCGATTCAGACACACAAACATGGTGAGCACATGTGCCGGGCACAAAGTAGTCACTCAACAAATCCTCACTCTGATGGCGAGGATGCTCCTGCTGCTGCTGCAGCTGTTACCATCATGCACCTGCTCTGTGAGGCTGGCGTTCCCAGAGACAGAAATCATGGAGCACGCTCGATGAGGCAGATGACGCAGGCAGCCCGGCGCACACTGCCTTCCGGCTCTTGGCATCTGCCTGGTTGATTTCACCAGCTCATGGCAGCCTATGCCATCCTGTAGTTTTCTAGGGCTGCCATTGCCAAGTGCCACAGTCCATGCGGCTTGAACAGCACAGTCTCTATCCTCCCGCAGGCCTGAGACCCAGGTGTCAGCAGAAGGGGCTCCCTCTGTGACCATGAAGTATATACAGTGTGTCCCCAGACTCTCCTCTGGCTCGCCAGGGTCACTCGGCTTGTGGATGTCTGTCTTTGTCTTTATGTGATGTTCTCCTTGCATGCATGCTTTTGTCCAAATTACCCCTGTATACAAGGGCACCTGGGAGTCTCCCGTCATGACCTCCTGTTAATCAGGTCGCCCTGCAAAGACCTTATCTCCAAACCCAGCCATATTCCAAAATACTAGGGGATTAAGACACCAGTGTAACTTTTGGCAAGGACACCTTTTTAAGATTTGTTTATTTTATTTATTTGAAAGACAGAGTTATAGAGAGAGGTAGAGATAGAGAGAGAAGTCTTCCATCCACTGGTTCACTCCCCAGATGGTCGCAATGACCAGAGCTGTGCCTATCCAAAACCAGGAGCCAGGAGCCTCCCCCAGGTCTCCCACGTGGGTGTAGGGGCTCAAAGACTTGGGCCATCTTCTGCTTTCCCAGGCCATAGCACAGAGCTGGATAGGAAGAGGAGCAGCCAGGACTAGAACTGGCGCCTATATGGGATGCCAATGCTTCAGGCCAGGACTTTAACCCACTGCGCCACAGCGCTGGCCCCTAGCAAGGACACAATTTAACCCATCGCAGCTCCACACCTCACACTCGGGGTCTCTCCTCAGTGCCACCTCACACCTGCAGGCCCCCATCCAATGCCACCCTCACCCCCACATCCTGTCTTTTCAATCAGTCAGAGAACATTTTGGGTACAACTACGAGACCAACCAGAAACTGACTCAGCAGCCCTGTCCAACAGACAGACATTCTTTCCAAACCTAAAGCTTCTCCAGGAATGTATGGATTTCTCCCCACTCAGTGGCAACCCCAGCGTTCTCAGTGAAGGAAAACTGGATGCTCCGCTGGGACTGAGCACCTGTGCCATCCATTGCTGCAGGTGTCTGATTCTACAGGGGAGCCCCAAGGAGCCACACACAATGATCACAGAACTAGACCATCCACAGCCCAAGCGAGCAACATATGGAAGGAAAATCTTAGACACCTGTGTCTACTAAGTGCCCCCATCAGCATCCAGGGACTAACGACAGGCTTCGACACGATCCATCTGCCTGCCAGGAGCCCCAGGAGTCAACAGTCCCGGAACCCAGCCATACGGAGAAGTCCAAGATGGCCCCAGGAACTTCAGGGCTGACTCTCCAAGGACAGCACCAGTTGCTCTGGAGGATGCAGGATTCAGCTAAGAAAACTCTGTTCCTCTTGTCTGTACCAGCCAAGGGAGAAGGATTCGAAAGGACTGGAGGCTGTTGCTGGTTTTCCTCCTACAAGAAGCTTTCCCCAGGCCCTAGACAGATCCTCCGAGGCTGTGCCTTAGCTGTTTCAGGTCTTCCCAAGTTGGGCAAGGTTATCTGAGGTCACCCCAAGCGGGAGAGGTATAGAAATCACAAACAACTCCAAATAAGGCATGGTTTGTCCCCAAACCGTCCCTGGACGCTTGGACAAATAAACCCAACTAATGCAGCCGTTTTCTCAATGCCTGGAGCTATGTCCCTTCGTAGCTGAGTATAAACCAAGACACCCACCGGAGGAGGAGAAAAACTCGGTGCTCCTGGTAACTCCCCACGCTAGCAGAACTCAGCCATGTTCCGTACAACTCAGTCTCAAATGGGGAATGTTGAGACTGATGCTTCCGGCTTACAGGCCCACACTGTGTCCTGAGAGGTGTGCGTCAGAGTGTGCCTGTGAGACCCCTGGTCTGCAGGGGTCCCCACTGCTCGTGTGTGTTACCGCAGGGACACCAGCCACAGTGGAGGGCGGGCGCTCCACAGGAAGTACCGCCCCTGTTCCAGCAGGAGAGATCCTGTCTCCCCCTGCCCTTCGGGCACCTCTAGGGGCAAGGGAAGCGAGAAGGGCTCCTGGACCTTGCATGAGACGCCAGCCTTCTGCCAGTACCGGGTTTCTAGAAAGTGACCCGACAGAGGTTTCTTCGAGACAGGCAGGTCCCCGCAGCGCCCTGGGCTGGTGACTTCTCCTGGGGGTCAGCAACTCTACAGTTGCTGAAGGCTCTTTGGGGCCCTGTGCCCCAGAATCTCTCTCGCAGGGTGCTCAGCTCCTCTGAGAGGAGACGTCTGTGTTTCCAGCCTAAGCCACTACGAGTTTACATCCAAGCAAAGTGGTGCAGACTCAGCAGCTTACTGTGAGACATCTCCCATCTGCTAATTCACCCCCCAAATGGCTGGAGCAGCCAGATCTGTGCAAGGCTAAAACCAGGGGCCAGGAACTCCATCCGTGTCTCTCACATGGGTGGCAGGGGCCCAAGTACTGAGGCCATCTTCCACTGCTTCCCAGACGCATCAGCAGGGAGCTGGATCAGAAGCAGAGTAGCTGGGACTTGAACCGGCACTCTGATATGGGATGTTGGCAATGCAGACAGAGGCTTAACCTGCTGGGGGCCACAACACCAGCCTGCAGAAGCACCCTTGGACCAGGAAAGCATCAGGTTGGATCAGAGATGGATGGGGTTGAGGAAGCGCAAAGCTGGCTGTAACTGATAAAAAGACGCCATGGCTGCCAGGGGCAAGACATTGCTTCCTTTATGAAGATTGGAGAGGGAACAATTAGAGAGACAGCAGTTTAGATGTTACTGGGACACCCACATCCCATGGCAAAGTGCCGGGATTTGAGATAGCTCCGCCCCCAGTTTCAGCTCCCTTCTTTTTTTTTGTTTTTTGTTTTTGTTTTAAAGATTTATGTATTTGAAAGGCAGAGTTACAGAGTGGCAGAGGCAGGGAGAGAGAAAGAGAGAGAGAAGACTTCCATCTGCTGGTTCACTGGTTCACTCAATGGCTGGAGCTGAACTGATCCGAAGCCCGGAGCTTCTTCCGGGTCTCCCACGCAGGTGCAGGGGCCCAAGCACTTGGGCCATCTTCCACTACTTCCCAAGCCACAGCAGAGGGTTGGATAGGAAGTGGAGCAGTCGGGACTAGAACTGGCGCCCATGTGGCATGCCAGCACTACAGACTGGGGCTTTAACCCGCTGCACCACAGCGCTGGCCCCTCAGCTCCTTTCTAATGTACACTCTGGAAGGCAGCTGAGGGCTCAAGTAGTTGGGTCTCTGCCACCCACATGGGAGACCTGGGATGAAGTTTACAGCTCCTGGTCTGGACTGATCTAACCCCAGCCACTGTAGGCAACTGAGGAGTGAACCAGCAGCTGGGAGAGCTCTCTCTCTCTCTCGCTCTCTCGCTCTCTCGCTCTCTCTCTCTCCCTCCCTGTAAAAAACAATTAGAGATATCCCATCAGATTGCTGACAACATAGCCAACATTATTGCATGGCGTGTTTGGCCAAACACAACTTCAGCCAGGACCTTGCATCTGACCCTAACGTGTACATCCCTGATAACTTCTCAGAGAGGCTACAATGGGGCTAGATGGAAATCCTTCCCCCGGACCCCCAATTAGCCTAGAAAGCCTGGGTTACAGACGCAGGTGGTGAGCTGGCTACAGGTTGGGGACAGGACACCCATGTGGCCACATAGATCCCCTACACTATTCTGATTTGCAAAGAGCACCGGGCTCCCAGGACATTAGATATGTGAGACTCCTTTGCCCCTCTGCACTGATATAACCACACAAGGCCTCTTTAACAGACTGATGTGTGTCTGCTCCAGACTTGGAGCTCAAAGCCCTAACCCACAATGTGACTGGATTCAGACACAGAGACTGCAGGGAGGCAGTTAGGATAAAACAGTTTGGTAAGGGTGACAATCTGATAGGGACTGGTGTCCCTATAAAATGAGGGAGAGGGGTTAGGCACCTGACCTGACACACACTGTTTGGGACATCGCATCGCATATCAGAGCGCTTGGATTTGAGTCCAGGCTTTGCACCCAATTCCAGTTTCCTGCTACCTGGGAGGTAGCAGGTGATGGCTGAAGTTATCTGGGTTCTCGCCACCCACGTGCAAGACCTGGATTGAGCTCTGGGTTCTTGGTGTCAGCTTGGCCAACTTTGGCTGTTGTGGACAACTGAGGAGAGAGTCAGCAGATGTAAGATCTCTGCCTGTCTCTGTTTCTCTGCCTTTCAAATAAATGAATGAAATTTTTTTAAAAAAATAGGCAGGGCTGTCAAGAGTGTACAGAGAGAAAAAAAAAATGAGTTAGGACATTATATTCTTGGAGGTGTGGGGCCAGGAGTGTACTGCAACAGGTTCAGCCACCGCGTGAGAAGCCAACACCCCACATGAGAGCACCAGTTCAAGTCCCAGCTCCCTGCTAATTCACCCGAGAATGAAGATGACCCCAAATAACTGAGCTCCTGCCACCCATGTGGGAGACCTGGATGGAGTTCCCAGCTTCCGGCTAGGACCTGGCCCAGCCCTGGCTGTTGCACCATTTGGAAGCAGATGGAAGATCTCTCTCTCTCTTTCTCTCCCTCTCTTGCTCTGTTGCTCTTCCTTTCAAATAAGTAAATAAACCTTTTTTATAGACACTGGAGTTTTCTGAAGTGGCATGGCTTATCGTTTTTAAAATTCAGAGGCTTTTTCTATAATAACTTTATTATGCACTTTACAAATGTTATAGCAAAACATTCAATGAACTGTTTAGAGAGAGAAACGCTACTGCCACGGCTCTGGAGACACAATCACAATCTAGCTGCTGCTTGAAAAGCAGCTATTAATCTCATTTTTGAGACTGCGTATGCCCCACCAAAGCATGTTTGTTAGTGCAAAAAGTCATCAAAAATTATAATTAGCTCTTTTAAAAAGAAGAAGAAGAGGAGCTCTCTGCCTCTTCAGAGGAAAAGGTCAGCTGATGTACAGTGAGAAGGCAGCCATCTGCCAGCCGAGGAGAGAGGCTGCAGCGAACTTGAGCTTGGATTGTGGCCTGCAGAGCTGTGAGCAGACACACTGCTGTTGTTGAACCCTCCAGGGATTCTGTGAGGACGGCCCTACAAGAGTGACACACCTCCCTTGGGGTTCAAAACCTGACTTGCCCCATCTAGCCAAACAGAGGCCCAAGGCACTGGGGACAACTGTAATGTGCTGGAGACAGTTCTAAGGCCATGGTCGGGGCCACACACAAGTTTCCCATCTCTGCTGTAACAGATCATCACAAACTCAGTGGTGTAAAATTATACAAACATATCCTGGAGGTCAAAGGTCAAAAGGAGTCCCATGGGGATAAAAATCAAAGTGGTGGGAGCGAGGGTGCCTCCTGGAGGCTCCATGGGAAAAGCTGTTCCTTGCTTCTTCCAGCTCCTAGCTGCTGCTCATGGTCCCTTTCTCCACCTGCAAAGCCAGCTATGTGGCATCTTCTCTTGACATAAGCCTCTGCCTCCCTCCTAGGAAGATGCTTGCAATGCCATAAGGCCCACTCAGGTAATCCAGGAGACACCCTTACATACATCTATCAATCCCTTTTCCTTTTTATTTTTAAGGAGTTTATTTGAAAGACAGAGTTACAGAGAGACAGAGAGAGAGAAAGATCTTCCACCCGCTGGTTCACTCCCCAAATGGCTGCAACAGCCAGGGCTGGGTCAGGATTCCAAATACTTGGGCCATCTTCCACTGCTTTCCCAGGCACATTAGCAGGGAGCTGGATCGGAAACAGAGCAGCAGGATTCAAACCACTGCCTATATGGGAAGTTGGCATTGCCACAATGCTGGCCCCTATCAATCACCTTTTCCACGTGAAGTCACATAGTACAGTTCTCAGGATTAGGACATGAGCTATAGGCAAATACTGGTACAGAATCACCCAGGGAGAGATTCTCTGTACATAGTCATGGCCAAGCAGAGCAAACATCTACAAGGTCACTGGGGTCCAGAGGCAGGTTTCGGTGCGTAAGCAACAGATGTGGCACAGGTTTACCAGGTGGTTGTGGATCATGCTACAGGGAAGCCAAGAAACAGCACAGCTGCAAGCTGACCACCTTGGATAAGACAGGCATGACTGCTCGGAGAAGGCCTCCCACGTGAGGGATTGTTGAGATCATCCTGTATCTTCAGACCACACTGTAGGGGGCGCTGTTTGCAGCATCTACTCACAAGCAGACCGGCTGATGGAGACTGGACAGTTGGGCCCACAGCACCAGGACTCAGGCTATGGAATCCTGGCCAGTGGCCAACACTAGCAAGCCTGGAGGCAAGAGTCCATGGCCGTCATTATTGTGGGAGGCCAGCAGGCAGCTAGCCTCACCCAACACCTAGGGACACACCCACCACCATCCAGCCCACTCCATCTGGGACAGAGTGGTCTACCTGCTGATATTCTGGATGGTGAGAGTCTTCTATCACTGCTCCAGGATGACAGACCTACCCATCACAACCCCCAGCACCATACTGGCCCTGGCCCAACATCCGGGGCCTACAAGCCTCAGAGGCATAGACATCAATCACGAGGCATTGAATGAGCTCCTACATCTGCATGAGGGGTTTTGATGGGTTTTGAGAGAACCCCAGGATCAGCAAGACATGGCTTCTCCCCCTAGGGAGCTGTGACTGCCATGGATGAGTTGGGTATTTATGGAAATAACGTAAATACCAGCCAAGGGGCTGGTGCTGTGGCGTAGCAGGTAAAGCCACTGCCTACAGTGCCAGCATCCCATATGGGCACCGGTTTGAGTCCCAGCTGCTCCACTTCCGATCTAGCTCTCTGCTATGGCCTGGGAAAGCAGTAAAAGATGGCCCAAGTCCTTGGGCCTCTGCACCCGGGAGGGAGACCCAGAAGAAGCTCCTGGCTCTTGGCTCCAGAACAATGCAGCTCCGGCCATTGAGGCCATTTGGAGAGTGAACCAGCGGTTGGATGACCTCTCTCCCTCACCCTCTCAGCTTCTGCCTCTCTGTAACTCTGCCTTTCCAATAAATAAATACATCTTTAAAACAAACAAATAAATACATACCAGCCAAATTGACAGGAGGATAAAACAACACACTCATTTGTTAATGAATATAACAGCAGAATGGGCACCTAAATGAATTGGGAGCCCACCTGTCCTAGTGGGAGTGCTTGATTGATGACATAAGAACTAGTGATCAGAGCTAATCCACTCATTCATTTGCCCATCTGGCAAATACTGACTGAACATACGCCAAGTCCCACGCTCCGCAGAGGACTACAGAGATGAATGGGACAGGGCCGGTGTCTTCACGCACCCCTGACCTAGGCAGGTGAACACACCCATGGAAAGACGGCAATGAGGGCCAAGGAAGCAGTAGTGGCTGCACACAAAAACTGCAAATCCATGGAAAAGGGGTGGGGGGAGGCACTCACATGGGAAGACCAGGAGGAAGCTCATGGCTCCTGGCTTCAGATCGGTGCAACTCCAACCATGGTAGCCAACTGGGGAGTGAACCAGCGGATGGAAGCTCGCGCTCTCTCTCTCTCTCTCTCTCGCTCTCTCTCTCTCTGTGTAACTCTGATTTTCAAATAAATAAAATAAATCTTTAAAACAAATTATACGCTTTCCATAGTGAGTTGTAAGGAATGTGAACTGTATGTCAATAAAGCTGATCGTCTTCTAAAAATCATGATAGTAGAGAAGCACAGTGTTTTCACAGCATGGGACAGCTTCCAAGGTGGAGAGGTCCAGGGTGCCCTGGGAGGTACTCAGGGGCTTCCCACAATGCCAAGGGAGAGAAAAGTCTGGAAGGCGTCCCAGAGGAGGGGGCATTTCAGCTGAAATGTGCTTCCAGGGGAGGGTTTAGTTAGTCAAAGTGAGAAGCTAAAACAGTCCTAGGCAGATAGAGGGAAGGTAATACATGGTGTATCTCAAAAACTGAAGAAAGTTCCAGAACACTGAAGAGGGGAAGGAAGGAAGGGGAGAGGCGACAATGTGGGCACAGACCGCTTCACAAAGGAGCTTGCAGGTGAAGCTCAGAAGATGGGACTTCAGCTTGGGGCAAAGGAGAGATTTTAAGAGAGATGATGGGCGGGGCTGGCATTGTGGTGCAGTGGGTAAAGCCACAGCCTGTGACACCAGCATCCCATAGGGGCGCCAGTTCAAGTCCCTGTTGCTCCTTTTCTGATCCAGTTCCATGCTAATGTACCTGGGAAGCAAAGGGAGATGGCCCAAGTGTTTGGGTCACTGCTCCCCACAGGGAAGACCCGGATGGAGTTCCAGGCACCTGGCTTCAGACTGGCCCAGCGCTGGACACTGCAGTCACTTGGGGATGGAACCAATGGATGGAAGATCTCTTCTTCTCTCTTCCCCCCTCCTCCCTTTCTCTCTCTCCATCTCTCTTCTCCCCTCCCCTCTGCTATAACTCTGCCTTTCAAATAAATTAATCCATCTTTGGTTCAAGAGGTGAATGGCAAAGTCTGAACCGCAGCCATGCATCAGGCAGCCCGGCCATTCTGAATGAGAGCCTGGGATGCTGGAAACCATACTCTGGGGAACACAGCACGCACAGGACAGACACGGTCTCCCCTCTGCATTTACATTATTATGACACAGGCTGACAATAAACATCGACATATACACATTAGCAAGGTAATTACATATTTTGGAGGAAAAAAAACCCTTCCGGCAATAGTAACATGGATAAAATGGGTTGAACAGGAACAAGGCGAGAAACAGGGAGAAATAGTAGGAGGCTCTGGCTAGAGTCCAAACCAGAGACAAGTGTGCCTGTAGCAGATCCTGTTGAATGCCTTCCCCCAAACATTTCCTCCCTGATGCACCCTTCCATCCCAACCCTCACCCTGGCCAGCACAACCTGCCTTACACCACACCAGGCGAAAATACCAATCCCTACCTCCCCACCCTTCTTCCACTACAGCATGGACAAGTGACCCCATTCCAGCCCCAAGGGACCTGAGAATACAGCTGCAGAAGGACTTCTTAGGGAGATTCTGCTTGACCCACCACGATACGCATCCTTCCTTTTGGCGAGTGATTGGGCCTACAAGTGATGCCGAGAAATCTGAAGCCATTCCGGAACCCTAGGGAGTCCCACTGTTGATGCATGCGGTGGTCGGGTGACAGAGCTGAAATCCCCCAAGTCTGGAGAACATCTCTGATTCTCATAAAATGAACTCTAGAATGACTCCATCACCTACTTCTCTCTCTCTCTTTTGTTATAGATTTATTTATTTGAAAGTCAGAGTTACAGAGAAAGGTTGAGACAGAGACAGAGAGAGAGAGAGAGAGAGAGAGAGAGATCTTCCATGCACTGGTTCACTCCCTGAATGGCTTCAACAGCCGGAGTTGAGCCAATCCAAAGCCAGGAGCCAGGAGCTTCTTCCAGGTCTCCATGTGGGTGCAGGGGCCCAAGGACTTGGGCCATTTTCTGCTGCTTTCCTAGGCACATGAGCAGGGAGCTTGATGAGAAGTGGAGCAGCTGGGACTCAAACTGGCACCCCCATGGGATGCCAGCACTGTAGGACAGGGCTTTAACCTGCTGCCTCACAGTGTCGACCCCCATAGCCTACTTCTTACAATTTCCATTTAAAAGGAAACAAACAGAAAACCTCTTACAGATGAAGCCACTGTTTATTGGATTTTCTATCAATGGCAACTCAAAACAGCTTCAATGATTCTCTGTGCAATGCTAAAATTGAAGTGGGTGGGTGCAAAAAATATTTGGAAGAAATGACAGAGTGTGGTGATGGATTGTCACTGGAGATGATGGGGACAGATGTCTTTCAAGCTGTGACCACCCATCTCAACAGGTGGACTGTCAATCATGGTGTCAGCAAACACAGGAAGAGGAGTAGTACAGTAGGGCATGTGAAGATTCCTTTGAGATTTCTAAACCAAGGCAGGGAGGAAATGGACGGAAAGTCCTGGGCTGGTCTGAACAACCAACCAACCTGAGGAGCTCCACCTAGCATTTCCTCTCCTGCCGTAAATGACCCAGTGACGTCAGAGAACAACACGGTCTTCTATTGTGTTAGCAAGAGATGACGCTATTGTGAAACTCTCTCTCCTCTCTGAGTCCGCACAGCGGCCTCCCAGAACAGGAAGTGTCACTCATAATCACCATCACCCAAGAGCTCTTTATTTGTCAACCCCTCTAAGGCTTAGTAGTGACTCCATGGACAGTTTTGATCCATTTCAGCTGTAGTAAACAACAGAGCAGATTTCTGTATGCATTCATGAATTATTCTAACAAAGAGCTACTTCCGGCTTCCCTCCAGTCTGAGACCCCAAGTGATCTGGGAGGTGCCAGGTAGCAACGTGGGGAAACGGGCAGCCCCACTGCTGGGGAGGCACTGTTCTTGAGCAGACCCCACCAGGAGTTAGAATTGTGCCAGGGGATTCCAATACAATCCCATCAAGGTGGCATGTACCAAGGCCATCTCACTAGTCCAAGTGATCATCTTCAGTTCATAGTTGATCACACTGATAGGTCTAAGAGTCAAAGGGATCACACAAACCAGTCATCCTAACACCTGCCTCCCACAGTTCTGTGCCACACAGCCAGCAGCCGAAGAGGCCTCACTCTCACAAGCCTCCTTTGCAAGACCCTGGGAACCCAGTCTTGGCCAAGGCAAGCAGAAGCTGGGATGGCTTTTGTTTTTCTTAGGAAAAGGACAGACCAACCTGGACGCCTCCTTCTCCCTTTTCCCTCCCTCCTCAGTCACTGCGTCTGGAGCCCCAGGAACTGTCCTGTGGCCCTGAGGACAGGAGAAAATGCAGCTGGTGGAGTAGGACAGAAAGAGGCCTGAATGGTGCCCTCGATCCTGGGTTAGTTGTATCCCAGAAAATGACTTTTTGCTCTGGATTTCTCATATAAGACTAAAGCATCCTATTTGTTTAAGGCACTGGTGTTTTCAAACTGACAGTTAAACATATACTACATTGTCCAGAATTTGGTACTTAAAATGGTAACTGGAGGTGGCAACCCCTAAAATGCAAAACTGGACGAATAAAGGAAGTAGAATTCTGAGCAGAGAAGACACAACGTTTTGGAGCTAAAAAAAAAATTGGTGATTCTTGGTGTGTCATGGAGACAACTCTAGGAGCCAAAGATATGTTTGGCGGTGCAACACATAACGGTGTTAGGTCAGCAGGGGACCATGTTTACAAGGGTGGCCCCATGAGACGATAACGGAGCTAAGAGTTCATGTCACCTGGTGACACCGGGCATCACATTTGTGAGACGCTCATGTACACACACCTGCTGCACTGCCAGGCTACAACATCCTAATACACGTAACTCTAGACAGGAAATCGGGCTTGACAACCACAACTAACAACTACGTGACTGGCTTGTGTGTTTACTACATTATACTTTTTGTCATTATTTTAGAGGGTACTCCAAGTAAGACTTATACAGAGGTCGGCACTACAGGCGGTGTAGCAAGTAAAAGCCACTGCCTGCAGTGTCGGCATCCATTTGGACCCCAGTTCGAGTCCCAGCTGCTCCACTTCTGATCCAGCTCTCTACTATGGCCTGAGAAAGCAGAAGAAAATGGCCCAAGTCCTTGGGCCCCTGAACCTGCGTGGGAGACCCGGAAGAAACTCCTGGCTCCTGGCTTTGGATCAGCACAGCTCTGGCCATTGCAGCTATCTGGGGAGTGAACCAGCGGATGGAAGACCTCTCTCTCTCTCTCTCTCTCTCTCTCTCTCTCCCTCTCCTCTCTCTGTATAACTCTGACTTTCAAAATAAATAAATCTTTACAAAAGAAAAAGAGTTCTAGCCAATGAGACAGAAGGGTAGGAGACAGGTCAGGCACCAAATGGATTGCAAATAGACCAAGCAGCCCTCAAAGACTAAATAGATCTAAGTTCCTTTGTTGGCAACTTCTATCATGAAAACATCAAAGAAAAAGCAAAGTAGTTAAGAGCAAAAACAGGAGGACAGGAAGTAAAATAAGAATTACTAATGTGTACCGAGAGCTTACTGGGTTCTTCGTGATTTGTATGCACTGCATTGCCAATTCAGATGGGCTCCCTTGCCCTATGATGTTGCCAAATAACAGCATCTGTAAGTTTGTTAGATCAGCCAAGTATCTGGGACTGCTACTCAAACTGTGTTATAAAGGGTACTGGACTGGGCCGACGCTGTGGCATAGTAAGCTAAGCGTCTGCCTGCAGTGCCGCCATCCCATATAGGTACCCGTGTTCGAGTCCCGGCTGCTCCACTTCTAATCCAGCTCCCTGTTAATATCTTCCAGTTGCTTATTCTTCCATTAAAAGCAGATGTTGGAGAGAATTCTCCATAGGGCCCACCTGACATGTAGCATTCTCATCCCCACCCTGTTTAGTCTGCCTCGGTCAATTCAGTTGGATCTCTAAGAATTCATAAAATGTTTATGAAACATCACCATCATGCCAACAGGGCTACAACAGTGGCCTACAGCAAGCTCCAAACTCTTGGCATAAATGGTCAGGACAGAATACAGAAGACAAGACTTAGTTAATAAAGATGATAACTTCCAAAGTGCTCTCTGCATGCTAATACAGTAGCCACAAACTTAATGAGCAAATGATCATCCAAGTAAGATGGTTTGTTGTCACACTGAAATGAACGGGCTTCAAAAAGTTCATGGAAAAGGGATACTATGAAAGAACTATACACGGATATTAAAAAAAAAAAATCTGTACCTGAGACAGGTGTGCACCTACCAACTATATGTCAGTTGAGACACCCATACCCCATATTGGAGTACCTGGATTCAATGTCCACCTCCAATTTCTGGTTCCGCCTTCCTGCTTCTGCAGACTCTAGGTTGAGTTCAAGTAATTGAGTTCCCGCCAGCGCCATGGGAGACCCTGGGTTGAGTTCTTGGCTCCTGGATTCAGCCCTGGCTCAGTTCCAGTCACTGGAGGCATTTGGGGAGTAAACTGGCAGACAGCAACTGTCTCCTCCTTTCTTTCTGACTCCCTGTGCCTCTCTTTCTCTCTCTGTCCGTCTCTCTACCTTTGAAGCACCCTTGTGCAGTGTAGAGTAATGGCCAGCAGCCATTTTTATTTGATCTGAGAATATGCTGACAGCATTTTGAGCAGCAAAATGTCCCTTCAAAATTATTTCTTCCCCCAAGTTGGCACTAAAATTAATTTGCATTTTCTCAACACACCCTTCCTCTTTATTTGCAAACAAACAAAAGAGAGTGACTTGGATCATGAATTGGGAAGAGGCCCGAATGAAATATTCTCACAGACAATCCACAAAGTCGATAATCTTCGGGGCGGAGAAGCAAAAGTTGATTACTTGTGAAGTAGACTGTGAATAAATTTTTTTATAAAGTTATTCAAGCTGTAGAAAATTACATGGATACATATTTATGTTTGGAGTCAGTAGTAAAATTACATTTTCTAGTGAATCTATAGCTCAGGGCTTTAAATTATAGATCTTTTAAAATGCACCAAGCAAAATTCCAAGGATTACACGATATGTTTTATTTATAATGTGTGTGTGAAGCTAGACGTTGGGCCCATCTGTCTCTTCCAATGCATTGTCAAAACCGGATTTACAGACTATAACCAGGAGAGTAAGAGATACACTGTTCTGACTCCTTCCCAGTCTAGTTCAGTTTATTACCACATTTTTATTTGTTATAAACTGTCAATAGAATTTACCTCACCACCCTTCATTTGCCAGTTTTATGCTGTTAACGACTTTTTAAAATAAAGAATTATTTATTTATTTGAAAAGCGGAATTACAGAGAGAGAAGCAGAGAAAGAGAGAGAGAGAAGGGTCTTCCGTATGCTGGTTTACTCCCCAAATGGTTACAACAACAGGGGCTGGGCCAGACGGAAGCCAGGAGCCAGGAACTCCATCCAGGTCTCCTACATGGGTGGCAGGAACACAAGGACTTTGGCCACCTTCCACTGCTTTTCCATGTGTATTTGCATACAGCTGGATCAGAAGTGGGGCAGCCAGGACTTGAACCGGCGCTCGTATGGAAGGGATACTAGCATTGCAAGTGACAGCTTTAACAAGCTGAGCCACAGCACGGGGCCCCTATACTACTAAGTTTTTTGTCCCGTTTCTGACAAATTCTTCAAGGATGCAGACCTTGAGGTGTGCTCATTCTTTACTATCCTCTCCCTTATCTGCACATACTTGACCTGGTGGGAGATAAATCCATGAATTTTGAAAGACCAGAGCTCTCCTTACACCACATCTCCCTCTCTTGTGAAACAGTCTTGAAAGAGAAAAAAGAGAAAAATACACCAAAAAGGTGAAATTGGTTATGCATTATCTTTGGCTCTTCCTTGTCTCTTGTCCAGACTCTCATTCTCATTCTCTCTCTGCAATTCCTTTTTTTTTTTTTTTTTTTTTTGGCCAGGCAGAATTACAGTGAGAGAGAGAGAGAGAGAGACAGAGATAGAGTTATAGACAGTGAGAGAGAGACAGAGAGAAAGGTCTTCCTTCCATTGGTTCACTCCCCTAATAGCCGCTACGGCCGGCGCTGCACCGATCTGAAGCCAGGAGCCAGGTGCTTCTCCTGGTCTCCCACGCGGGTGAAGGGGCCCAAGTACTTGGGCCATCCTCCTCTGCCCTCCCGGGCCACAGCAGAGAGCTGGACTGGAAGAGGAGCAACCGGGACTAGAACTCGGGGTGCTGGTGCCGCAGGCAGAGGATTAGCCTAGTGAGCCTTGGCGCCGGCCTCCAATTCCTTTTTAAAATCTGATTTTCATTATTATTTTTCATATTGTTTCCAGAACCAATCACATCTTTTGCTCTAACATGTAAAACCTACACACAGATTAAATCAGACTGTTAGCTGTTTCACTCCCTTGGTTATTTTCTTTCTTTTTTTTCCCTTAGATTCATTTATTTATTTGAAAGTCAGAGTTACACAGAGAGAGGAGAGGAGAGGCAGAAAGAGAGAGAGAGAGAGAGAGAGAGAGAGAGAGAGCGAGCAAGAGGTCTTCCATCCACTGGTTCACTCCCCAGTTGGCCACAATGGCTGGAGCTGCACCCATCCAAAGCCAGGAGCTTCTTCCAGGTCTCCCACGTGGGTGCAGGGGCCCAAGGACTTGGCCTATTTTTTACTGCTTTCCTAGGCCATAGCAGAGAGCTGGATCAGAAGTGGAGCAGCCAGGACTCGAACCGGCGCCCATGAGATGCCAGCACTGTAGGCAGCAGCTTTACCCGCTATGCCACAGTGCCAGCCCCTCCCTTGTTTATTTCCTACCAGCTCCTCTCTCCCGGTGCTTCATATGACACAGAGCCCATTTTTGGGAACTACTGTCCACAGTCTCTGTGCTGTGCACCTTGCAACGTCTGTCACATTCCCTCAGTCTCCTCGCCCACCATTCCCAAACCTCTAGCAATCACTATTCTAAGCTGAGATCAAGTTTCTTTGGCTGCCATGGAGCTCCACTGCCCTGTCCCACTGTGACCTTCAGGATTCTGAAGTTAGTTAACAAGGCATTGCCCAGTTTTTGGCAATCACCACTCTATATGTCCCCTTTGAGCCAGCTAGACCAACAGTACCTGCAACCGTTTGCAAAATAATCTTTAACCGTATTTGGAAAATAATGACTCCACTTAAGTAACTCAATGGAAGTCTCAGGAATGTCAAGCTGGAAGTTGGACCCAGGGGCCATGTTCCCCTTAGAAGAGAAATGACCAAGCCCAAGACACAGTCCTCGATGCTAAGACCCAAGATGCCACCGCTGGGTAACTCGCAGCTGAATTTAAGTCCCCTTTCACCACCATGTCTTCATCCAGAAGTCAAACCAATGAAGAAATCAGATTATTCGAGGCACAGGACTCAGAGAAAGAGAATTGCTATCTGGCCTATTTTACCATAGAGTTGACATGAGCTGAATTACTGAACTAAGAAGAATAACTACCGGAAACTTACACCTCGGGAAACTGGTGGAGAATATGATAAGCAATGACTAAGATTTCACATAGTCAAAAGCACGTATGTACTGCTTTCAACTTGCTATCCCAATACTCAGGAGACGACCTTGTTTCTATTCAAAGCCAATTTGAGAGTCAAAGACTCAGGCATAAACTAGGCTACAGATCACCAAATAACTGCAAGTCTCCTAAACTACAAGGATACCTCAAAAAGGGAATGAGAAGATGTTTATTTGGCTGCCCTCCCCAAAAAATTAAATCTTCCACTGACTACTGAACACTTCCAGTGTGCATGGATTTTCAATTGTTTGCACCAAAATAAACTTGCCTCCATGAACTTTCTAGAGTATATTTTTACAAAGCATGGTGAATGTATAGAGATGATTTACACAACACAACTGGTCAATGAGTGAGCACATCAATGAATGAAAACCTGTGTTATTTAGCCTACTATTTCCTCAGTGCAATTTTATTGATATGCAAAAAATGCCGATAAGCAGACATAAAAAGTCAAGCAGGAAAGGAGAGAACAAAATGAATTTTCTGAGGCTTTATTGTCTGCCAGGCATGGTTACTTCATTCTAGTTTTGCAATAACTGCGGGACCATCCTCACTTTACATATTATTCTATATATCTTACACACGCATATGTAAGGTTCAGAGAGATTAAACACGATCATAGGGGTTGAGTATTTCTTATTGAAATGCCTGGAATCAGATCTGCTTCAGATTTTCTATTTTTTATTTAAATTTGGAATTATTTGCATTCACAAGTAGAGATAACCTGAGTACAAGACCCAAGTCTAAACATAAAATTCAATTATATTTCAAAATTACTTTAAATGCGTATGTAGTCCAAAGACCATTTTATGCAACATTTTAACAATCTTGTGCATGAAACAAAGCTTCGCGGTATGGAGGTCTCCATGGGGTGCATCCTGTTGGCACAGGAAAAGTTTCAGATTTTGGAGGATTTCAGATGAAGGCTGCTCAACCTGCAGTAGTAATGTCTACCATTCACACACACACACACACACACACACACACACACAGGCCCTCCTACCATACACTCTACCTTTGATTCGTCCAACCTTCCCAGGAATGTATCTTATCTCACTTGGTGTTTCTTTTTTTAAAAAGTTTTATTTATGCATTTGAGACTCAGACAGAGAGAGCTCCCATTCCTGAATTCACTCCCCAAACTTTTTGCAGTAGCCAGAGGATCAAATCTGGGAGCCAGGAATTCCATCCAGTTCTCCCAAGTAGATGGCAGGGACCCAACTACTTGAGGCATCACCTGCTGGGTATACATTAGCAGAAAGCTGCAATCAAGAGTTCAAGCCAGAGATTGAACCAAGGTTCTCCGTTATGTGATGTGGGGATCCTAGCCCAGTATCTCAACTGCTAAGCCATACACCCACCCTCTCCATGTACCTTAAGTCATCTATAGCTTCCTTACTCTACTTAACACAACACAAATGCTATGTCAACCACTATCATACTGTATTGTTTAGGGCACAATGATAAGGGGGAAAAAGTCTGTATATGATTAGTAAAGACAATCATTTTCGTTAGAAAATCTTTGATTTGGTTGCATCCATGGATGTGGAATCAACAGACACAGAAGCCAACTGTAATTTTTGAAAATCAGAATAAATCAGAGGAGCAAATGCAGTCGAGGGTGAGGAGGAGAGAAAGTGTACCACTGGGACATAAGTGAAGATTCTAGGGGAACATGATCCTTGCCCTTAGGTGTCTGCGGGGTCATCGGGAGCAAGAGTCAGCTTCAGCGCGTGAGGACAGCAAGCTTCATCGGAGACCACAGATTGAGGTCTCTAAGCCAAGAAGAGTCATGCACAGTCAAGGCCACGTGTGCTAGAGAGGGTGTGGATGCGTGAGGAAGACCAGGTTTTGCAGGAACATTGGGAGCAAGGCAGAAATCATTCCTGAAGGCCTCCTCCAACCTGACAATTCGGAAATCCTTCCAAGACGGGAAGCCCCCTGATGACTGCTGTGGACCTAGAGAAGCCCAAAGTTCAAACGGCATCTCCCTGTAGAAGCTAACTCTCCCTAAACAGAGTGGAAAATGTCAGACTGGCACTGAAGAGGAATTTTCCACCCTCTCAACTTGGTATCTCATCCTATTCTATCTTCCAGCTTGGGAACACTTGTACTGAAGGCAAATGGTGTCTGGTTTTGCTTCTTTCCCAGAGCTCATACTGTAAGGAGTAATTCAGGCTGAAGTTAGCACAAACACTAGTGGCTGAGTGGAGACGACCACTGTAATTTGTGGCGTGCTGGTCCCAAAGTCACCCTCGTACTACATCTCGCTCGTGTCCTTGGCCTCCTGCTGAGTGGAGGGGAGGAGGGCTGTGTGGGCGGGACCCCGGGCCTCAGGACAACCTAGCAGAGCTGCAAGAGCTCATTCATTCATTCCCTCATTCATTGATTCAATGAACATATCAACCCTTTGATAGACCTCTTCTGGCATTGCTTGACTTGCCTTAGGGAGCAGTAGATCCATGAAGGTGGATGAACAGAAATAAGACCACACGGCCTTCAGTGAGACTCATGCAGACCTGGCCAGAGGGTCGATGCCAGGTTAAGCAGAAGCTTATATCAGATTATATTCAAAGGGTTCAGCACTCTTACCCTCAACCAAACTTGATACTAAAATGAGACATTTGCTGAAGATCTGATTTTCCTGTAGAGAGGAAGTGTTATTCTCCAGGACACCAATGATCGCAACAGTGAGGATACTGGTTCTTTCTTTCAAAAAGAAAAAAAAAGCTATTTCTTTATTTTCAGTTTATTTGAAAGAGAGAGAGAGAGAGCCCAGAACTCAATTGGAGTCTCTCACGTGAGTCGTGGGAACAAAAGTACTTGAGCCACCCACCTGCAGCCTCCCAGAATATGCATGAACATGAGGCTGGATTGGAAGCAGAGGAGCCGGGACTCTAACCAGGCGCAGCCCAGGTGGCATCGTACCCACCGCATACTGGCTTTTTCTTGTCACCAGCCTTGCTGTCTCTCTTGTGGACAGGCCAAAGTTTCTCAGCCACTCCATGTGGTGCCGAGCCAGGACAACCGGCTCCACCACCTGTTTTCCAGCCAACAGCTCTTGCTCAGAGAATGAAGGCAACAGTTAAGCAGGCCTGGGGCTTGATCTGAGGATCTTTACTGGCCCCGATCTCAGTTCCCTCTGCAGGCTGCAAGGACAATAGGAGGGCATGCTTGTAGCTAGCTCTTACAGCCCACAGCCCGGACATGCAATAGGAAAATTCACAAGCCTTGCACAGACAGAATGAAGTCCAGCATGGTGTCCGGGATGAATGGACAAGCAGGACCCCTTTTGAAGACAAAGGCAGAGACAGGCCCAGGCAGAATGGACCCTTTCCTACTAATCCACATCTGACAAAGGTCAGCACTGGCAATTACCCTAGGTCTACACTCGAAGGACATGCTTATTTAAAAAAAGGACTAACTGTGCTAAAAGACTATGCCTGTGCAAGACAGCGCAGGGAAGCCCAGCCCCAATGAGGGGACTTCAAAAAGTTCACGGAAAACTGGAATTGCAAGATAAGTTTAATTTGGTGCACAAACACTACTCACAATCCATGGATTTTTTTTTCATAATGTGCATTTTCAATGGAATTTTTGAGGTTTCCTTGTAACCAGTGTGATTGCTAGTTTGAAACTGGGTCTTTTGACAAAGTCTCACTTCAGTTTTCATTTGGTTAGTGTTTCTTTTCAGCAAATTATAGGTGTGCCTACTTCAATTATGGCCTACAGAAACCCATTTTCCCAGATGTAAAGCCCATTGAAAAATAAACAGGAAACTTTAAAGTGCTTTTTTTTCTGGGATCTTGTATCAAATTTGTTTGATAAAAACTAAAGGCTGAGATTATATATGTTTTAAAATTTTACTTTGAAAGGCTGAATTCAAAATAATATATGGTTTCCTTTTTAAAACAAAATAATTACTTTGTGTATTTGAAAGGCAGAGCAATTGAGAGCAAAGGATAGACAGAGAAAGAAAGACATCTCCCAACTGCTGGTTCCTCCTGCAATGGGCACAATGGCCAGGCCTAGGCCAGGCAGAAGCCAGGAGCCCGGCGCTCCATCCGGGTATCTCACATGGGTGTCAGGGGCTCAAGCACTTGGGCCATCATCTGCTGCCTCCCAGGTGCATGAGCAGAGACCCAACCACTTGAGCCATCAACAGCTAAAGCACACGGAGCAGCCTGGACTCGAACTGGCACTCAGATAGGGGAGGCCAACATCACAGGCTGGGCCACAACGCTGGCCCTGTGATGTCCTTTGCAACAAGCAAAGATCCTAAAAGAAAATTGGTGACCTTTCTTGCAGACTAAATTAACAAATAGTAAAAGTTAGACATTTCCCCAAGTGCAAATAAGTTTATAGTTGGACTCGACACCTCCACTGGATTATTTGAGTGAAAGTTGTCTTGAATAGGAGACCCTTGAAAATGAATTCAGTATGATAACTTTCAAGGGCATTCAATAACAAAAGAAAGTAGATTAGAAGAATATGTTATTTGTATAGCTAACCAGGACAGCTCTGAGGACTAAATAGATTTCACGGGTAATTAGTATCACTTCCATTAAGACTAATATGCCTGAGATTAAAAGGTTGTTGTTGTTGGTTTTTTTTAATGTCATACAATTCAGTTGAATGCCTCTTTTCTGACTCAGAGTAATGAGTGGCCTTTGTAAACACCTTTGTCCCAGAAAACCAAACAGGTAAAAGCAGGTGCTATTAAACTCTTTAACGAGGGCAGGCATTTGATGCAGCTACAGAGGTCCGCATCTCATCTCAGAGTGTCTGGGTTCCAGAGCCAGTTCCAATTCCGATTTCAACTTCCCCTAATGCACACCCTGTGAGACAGCCAGGGACGGCTCAAGTACTTGGCCCTCTGCTAGTCATGTCTGAGATCCTGGTTCCCGCCTTCAGCGGCTGGAGGCTTTTGGGGAGTGGACCAATGGAGACCTCGCCGCCTCTCTGCCTTTCAAATAAATAAAAACTAATTAAGAATTTTTAAAGATTTATTTATTTATTTGAAAGTCAGAGTTACACAGAGAGAGAAAGAAAGGCAGAGAGAGAGAGAGAGAGAGAGAGAGAGAGAGAGAGAGAGAGGTCTTCCATCTGCAGGTTCACTCCCCAGAAGGCCCCAATGACAGGAGCTGCACTGATCCAAAGCCAGGAGCCAGGAGCTTCTTCCGTGTCTCCCACGCGGGTGCAGGGGCCCAAGCACTTGGGCCATCCTCCACTGCTTTCCCAGGCCACAGCAGAGAGCTGGATCAGAAGTGCAGCAGCCAGGACTCGAACCAGTGCCCATATAGGATGCCAGCACTGCAGGCAGCAGCTTTACCTGCTACACCATAGCACCGGCCCCTAAATAATTTTTTTTGAAAACACTCTGTTGCCCACTCCCAAGCTTCCATCAACAGAAACTGGAAAGTTTTGTCTAAAGGAGATTTAATTTCATTACACATTTGTTAATTATTTAACTTATCACCATGGAAAATAAAACTGAACTAGAAAATAAGCATCGTATGTAGAAATATATACCCATACACCTGTGCATACATATGTATATAATGTATATAGTTTTTTTTCTGACATGCTCAAATTTATAGACAATGATCCCCCACTTGTGAATGTATTTCAAAAAGTCTGTTGTTAACTGGAAATAAAAGGTAAGTTTGGGGCCGGCACTGGTACCGTGGGTTAAGCCACTGCTTGCGACATTGGCATCGCATAGCTCAGCACCATTAGGAGTCCCGGCTGCTCTGCTCCTATCCAGCTCCCTGCTAATGCCCCTGGGAAAGTAGCAGATGATGGCCCAAGTCCTTGGGCCCCTGACACCCATGGGGGAGATCCTATGGAGTTTCTAGCTCTTGGCTTCAGCCTGGTCCAGCCCTGCAGCTGTTTGGGGAGTGAACCAGTAGATGGAAGATGTCACTTCCTCTTAAAATAAATACAAATAAATGCAATAAATAAAGAGTGACACACACAGAGAGAGAGAATTTTCCAGCTGCTGGAAGGTTCCCAAGTGACCTCAACAACCAGGGCTGAGCCAAGTTCAAGTTAGCAGCCAGGAGCTTCATCAGGGCCTCCCATGTGGGTGGCAGGGGGGCCATCCTCCGCTGCTTTGCCCAGACCATTACCAGGAGCTGGATCAGAAGTGGAACAGCCAGGACACACATCAGTGCCCATATGACATGCTGGTGTTGAAGCTGACACCTTTTCCTACCATGCCAAAACTCCGGTCATTATATAAATCTTTTTTAAAAAATAAGTTTACTGGGACCAGCGCTGTGGAGTAGCAGGTAAAGCCGCTGCCTTCTCCACTTCCCATCCAGCTCTCTGCTATGGCCTGGGGAAGCAGTGGAAGATGGCCCAAGGCCTTGGGTCCCTGAAGCCACGTGGGAGACCCACACGAAGCTCCTGGCTCCTGGCTTGGGATCAGCACAGTTCTGGCCATTGCAGCCAATTGGGGAGTGAATGATCGGATGGAAGACCTCTCTCTCTGTCTCTCTCTCTCTCTCTCCCCCTTACTCTCTGTAACCCTGCCTTTCAAATAAATAAATATATCTTTTTTTAAAAAAAGAGCTGATAGAGCCCAAATATTATTCTGAGCCCTCGGAGTCCTATGAATCAGGTTCTTTTAAAAAGATTTTATTTAGATGCAAATTTTCCTTGAAATCCATGCACAGTTTTCTTGCAACATGCATCTTCCATGGACTTCTGGGTTGATCAATCTGATCAATAGTTTGCTACTTTTGCTCCATCTTCTTTTTCCCCTTTTCTGTTAAAATATTTCAGAGTTTGTCTCAGACACCTCATCGCTTCATCCCTACCTGTTCCAGTGAATCTGCAGAAAAACAACGTTAAGCACTTCCTGTTGTGACAGCAACAAAATCTACCAGAATTCTCTACCACGCCGCCCACCCCAATGCATCCCGTAGGCAGAAGGCCACAGAAAGGACACAGAGGGAACGTCGAGCAGTGCCTGCAGCAGTGTGCGTCATTGATCAAGAGTGTCAGGATGTGCAAAGATTCTGGTCTTGGCGAGAAATGTGTCATCAGAGGACTCCAATCCAATGTGATGTGTTCTCACAGCGCTGCGAAGAATAGAAATGAGTCTGAGTCTCACCACTGTTGATGCAAAAGACAAAGGGACAGAGATTTCAGCTTCCGCAAAGGGACAAAGATATGCCACTTAAACAGACAACGGCGAAGGCTTTGTGTGTCCAGAAGACAGGATCTGTTGAGTGAGCGGCTGACAAATGTTGGATGGGGCGTTGAGCGAAGGCACTGAACGCCATGACAAGGAGTCTAAATGTGATTGGCTGTAGGCAGCCATCCAGGTTTCTAAGCAAAAAGGCTATGATCAGATTTATGTTTGATTTTTGTTGAAAAGCAGAGAGACAGAGAGGAAGGGGCTAGGAGAGCGCCTTCATCTGCTACTTCACTCCCCAGATGCCTGCAACAATCAGAGTTGTGCCAGGTCAGAGCGGGAAGCCCAAAACTAAATCCAGGTCTCCCACGTGATTGGCAGGGGCCCAAGTGCTTACTCCATCGTCTGCTGCCTCCCAGTGTGCACATTAGTAGGAAGGTGGGAACTGGAACAGAGCTAGACATCCCTATATGAGATGCAGGCTTCCCAAACGGTGAGACTTAACCCCTGGGCCAACTGCCTGCTCCCAGACCTGTGTTTTAGAGCAATAACTTGGGGCCAGTGTGACGGTACGGCAGGTTAAGCTGCTTGTGACACAAGCATCTCATATAGGAAGGGTGCTTTGAGTGTAACACGGGCATCCTATAGGGTTCCCACTCTATAGATGGCTGCTCCACTTCCGATCCAGCTCCACGCCCCAAGTACTTGGGCTTCTGCCACTCATGGGGTGGATCAGGATGGAGTTCCTGCCCCCTGGTTTCAAACTGGCCTGGACCTGGCTGTTGTCGCCACTTGCAGAGTGAATGAGCAGATGGAAGATTCTCTCCCCACCCCTGTCACTCTGCCTTCCGAATAAACAGATCTTTTTTCCAAAAATAAATAAAATAATAACTCCAGGGAGACGGGAGGGGAGGAGGTGCCTGGATCAAGATGGAGAGACAGTCAAGTTAACTGGGTGATTGGGAAGCCTGTTGTTCTCCATGTGGAAAATTATGGGGCCCACTATTGACGTCATAGATAAGTGTGTCAATTGTTAAATCAACAACAGGAGTCACTGGGCACTTACTCCCCATGTAGTATCTCTGTCCTTAATGTGTTATACTATGCGAAATAACAGTAAAACTATTCTTCAAGCAGTACTTTATACTTTGTGTGTCTGTGTGGGTGCAATCTGTTGAAATCTTTACTTAGTACATACTAAGTCGATCTTCTGTATATAAAGATGATTGAAAATGAATCTTGATGAGGAATGGGATGGGAGAGGGAGTGGGAGATGGGATGGTTGCGGGTGGGAGGAAGATTATGGGGGGGAGCCACTATAATCCAAAAGTTGTACTTTTGAAATTTATATTTATTAAATAAAAGTTTAAATATGGATATATAAATTAGAATATAAAAATAAAAAAGTATGGCATCATAATCACGATGTTATAAACCACTGTTATGAAATCATAAACCACCACTGTTATGTCATAGGCAATTGTGATATCATGAAAGCCTTGTGATTTCATAATCAATGGAGATGTGATAAAACAAGATTGTTCTACCATAATCCTATCACTGTTACATAAACCAATATTATGATGTCATAAACCAACTACTCTGATGTAAAAATTTGTTGTGAGATCATAAACTTCCATTGTGATGTTCCACAATAATCAACTGCGATGTCATTAAAACATCATGATATTCATGCTGATGCTAAAATATATTTTGATATGATAAACCTACCATTCTGATCTCATACTCAGTTGAGATGTAACAAAATAGTTGTGCTATCATTAAAAAAAATTATGGGGCCCACAAGGATCCCTTGAATCAGGCAGGTGGAGAAAAGGAAGCAGCAATTGATTGAAGAAGCTTTCAAAGGTGAAATTTAAAGGACTTGGTGACAGGGGAGGTGGGAGGAGTCAGGGTAAAGAGGCGGAAGGAGACTGCTGCTGACTGCAAACAGGAAATCCTTGGATGCAATTCCATTAGCTAACTAGCAGAATGAGAATGCAAATTGATTAAGAATTAATAGCGAGTATATTTGCAAATAGGCAAGCCGCAGGAAAACATGGCAGGGAAATAAACTTCTCAGGATTCCCCTTAACAGCAAACACTGCAGGGCAGCCAACACGCAGAGGTTCCTCAATGTCAAATGTTACTGCTCCCTGGATAGTCAGCTGCGAATGTCCCGAGCTGTCAGGAGGCCCCCGCCAGAGTCAGAGAAGAGGCCCCAGTGTAAGGCGGGGGTAGCCCAGCAACCACAGTCCCCTAGAGCAAAGAGAAATTGACATTTATTTCCTCCCCTGGAAGTGTGGTCACCTCTCTAAAGCAGGAACAAGAGGAGAGGGTCATTAGAAACCAACTTGTGACTTAGGACTTGGGTTGAGTTCAAGAAAACGGAACAGACTCAACCAGCAGGGGGCATCCTGCCCTCTCCAAGAAATCTTCTCTAGAATCCTCAGTTAGTGCCAGTGCCCGTTACCTAGGGTCCTGGACTAATTCCAGCACATGCGAAGCTCTCCTTCCGCTAATCCCTGACTTCACTGATAGAACCCCAGAGCCAAGTGGTTACCTTGGCAGTTGTCTTTCCCCAGTAGCTTGACATGGCCGGGTTTGCATCCTGGCTCTGGCCTCTCTCACCCTTGAACAATTGTTTACCATCTCCTTGGCTCAGTCTGCCCATCTGTAAAATGGACATAGTGGTATTCGCCACCTTCCTTCATAATGGTGTTGTGAGCACTCTAGTGGTGATTCACAAGCAGTACGTGTTTACGTATTTCAATGGCTTGACACCATTCTGGCACAAAGCTAGCAGCCAGCAGCAGTTGGCTATGAACAGAACTACTCGACCTGACCTTGTATCCTCTGCTACATCTGGAGAGGCAAACAAGTCATACTCACTGTTAAGATAATGGGTGATTCTCAGGTTCTTTCCCCCATGGCTTCTAACTGTGGTCCATTCTGCAGCGCAATAATCTAATGAACCTCAGAGCTCCAGAGGAGCTGAGGAATTGTCTGGGAATTCAGCAGGTGCTATGGCTGATAAAGCAGTCAGGAGGCACCAGGGGCCCATCAGGAGCTGCTTAACAAGAGTGAAGAATCCGCAATTCAAATCTCTCTAGCAAAGAGAGAGAGAGAGAGAGAGAGAGAGAGAGATCCCACTGAGACACACAGAGTCTAAAGCTGACCTCAAGAAGACAGACTAAAGGAAGATGGGTCAGTGGGGAAAACGTAGATGGGCCTGGAAATACAGATTGTTCAGGAAGCATTCCTGGAAAGGCCCCAGGATGAGCAGGGAGAACATGGAATTTACCCCCCCCCCAAGGTCAGCCAACCAAGTGGTGGCCTGCAGAGTGATGGCTCCTCTAGGACATCTGTGTCTGTGACCACGTCATCTTTCATGGCAGATGGCACTTTGTGTATGTGATTGAGCTAAGGATCTTGAGATCAGAGTCGCTTCTAGACTATCCCTGTGGATTCAGGTTAATCACCAGGGTACTAAGAAGTAGGTGCAGGGGCTGGTGCTACAGGTGGCATAGAAGGCTAAGCCTTGGTCTGCAGCAACGGCATACGGTACAGGTGCTGATTCGAGTCCCGGCTGCTCCACTTCCGATGCACCTGGGAAAGTAGCGGAGGATGGCCCAGGCCCTTGGGAGACCCAGGTGGGAGACCCAGAAGAAGCTCCTGGCTCCTGGCTTCAGATTGGCCTAGCTCTGACCGTTGCGGCCATTTGGGGAGTGAACTGGCAGATGGAGGATCCCTCTCTGTCTCTCTCTCCCCTTCTCTCCCTGCTTTTCAAAGGCAGAGAGAGAAAGGCAGAGTTACACAGAAAGAGAAGGAGAGGCAGAGAGAGAGATAGAGAGGTCTTCCATCCGCCGGTTCACTCCCCAGATGGCCACAATGGCCAGAGTTGTGCCGATCCAAAACCAGGAGCCAGGAGCTTCTTTGGTCTCCCACGCAGGTGCAGGGGCCTGGGCCATCTTCTACTGCTTTCCCAGGTGCATCAGCAAGGAGCTGGATAGGAAGTGGAGCAGCCAGGATTCAAACTGTTGCCCATATGGGATGCCGGCACTGCAAACAGCGGCTTTTCCCGCTATGCCACAGCGCCAGCCCCAATAAATCTTTTTAAAAAGTGGGTGTGAGGGGCCGGCACCGTGGTGCACTAGGCTAATCCTCCGCCTGCAGCACCAGCACCCTGGGTTCTAGTCCAGGTTGGAGCGCCGGATTCTGTCCCGGCTGCTCCTCTTCCAGGCCAGCTCTCTGCTATGGCCCAGGAGTGCAGTGGAGGATGGCACAAGTGCTTGGGCCCTACACCCTCATGGGAGACCAGGAGAAGCACCTGGCTCCTGCCTTTGGATCAGTGCCTGGCCATTGGAGGGTGAACCAACGGCAAAAGGAAGACCTTTCTCTCTGTCTCTCTCTCTCACTGTCCACTCTGGCTGTCAAAAAAATAAATTAATTAATAAATAAAAAATTAATGATAACAAAGCCAGATTCCTGTCCATGGAAATGCTGATCTGTAGCAGCCACTGGAGTGCAGTGGACAATCCCGTTTCACCTTCATAAATCCATAAACGCATGCCAGCATTCTGTACATGCCTATACCTGTGTGGCTCTTGTACTTGTCTTCCAAACTGGTTATATCATTTTATGGCTCCCTTGATTGACAACTTAAATAAAATCTCTGATCTACATGTGTGTTTTGCACCTGTAGGAGAGTCATAATTCCATAGTTTTCAAACATCCATCCTGTAACAATTGCTTAGAGCAAGGCCTCAGAAGTGGGCACCTCCAGGGGGCCAACCCTGTGTGCCCAGAGCAGTGCTGTAGCAGCAGGGAACACAGGGGCCAAGACTGTGGCACCTGCTGAGCAAGGTTGTCACTGGGCTCCTCTGGGCAAGGGAGACTTGGTACAGCCAGATTACTGCTGCTTCTTGGACTGTAACAGACCAAAGACTTGACAGTGGGACAGGGTGGGTGTCTTTGTTTTCTGTTACTAGAGTGAAATACCTGAGCCTGGATACTTAGTAGGTTTACAGGGGTCACAGTTTTAAAGGCTGAACATCCAAACAGCCCAGGATCAGCTCGGGCGAGGGGCCTGACAACATCCCTCGTGTCTGGTGACAGCATGTGAAAGAGGGGGATATCCCAATGACAGCCAGGATGCCAGGGTGCAGATTCGGAGCCAGGAAAGACCTCCCCTGGGCCCCACTTCTTAAAGGTCTCAACAGTCCTTAACCCCACCATGCTAAGGCTGAGTTTCCAATACATGATTCCTGGGGAGACCCCTCAAACCATATGGAAACCACAGGACAGTGCAGGCAGTGGCACCTGCTGTAGAAAGTGTTGCTTCGGGGCCGGCACTGTGGTGCAGCGGGTAAAGTCGCTTCCTGCAGTGCTGACATCCCTTATGGGCACCGGTTCGAGACCTGGCTGCTCCACTTCCCATCCAGCTCTCTGCTATGGCCTGGGAAAGCAGCAGAAGATGGCCCAAGTCCTTGGGCCCCTGCACACGTGTGGGAGACCTGGAAGAAGCTCCTGGCTCCTGGCTTCAGATCGGCTCAGCTCCGGCCATTGTAGCCAATTGGGGAGTGAACCAGTGGATAGAAGATCTCTCTCTCTCTCTCTCTCTCTCTCTCTTTCTTTCTCTCTCTTTTGTCCTCTCTTTCTCTCTCTGTCTCTCTTTCTCTCTCTTTTTCTGCTTCTCCTTTTCTCTGTGTAACACTTTCAGATAAATAAATAAATCTTTTTTTAAAAAAAAAAAAAAGAAAGTGTTGCTTCTACAAGTCCCTTCGTCCTCATCCCACCCCACCTACACCAGCACATGTAAAGGACTCCCCATCATGGCCAAAGCACTTACCCAACGTCTACTCTCCCTGCCTCAGGACCGTGGGTTCTTGCAGATCAAGAAAAACAAAAGAATTGTGAATTGTGGTGTGTTCTTCAGGCGCTGCTATATATGATCAAGGCTAGAAAATGGTTTTTGTTTCTCTATTAGCTAAATATTCAGACATCAGTTTTAAAAAGGCCTTTATATTAAAAAAAAAAAAAGTTGTTTTTTTTTTACTTGAATAACAGAGCATCAGAGAGAGAAAGAAAAATCTTTCACCCATGGGACACTCCCCAGATGGCCACAAAGGCTGCAACTGGGCCAGACTGAGGCCAGGAGCTTGGAACTCCATATCCGGGTCTCACGTACTTGAGCCATGGCCTGCTGCCTCCCAGGAAGTGCACCGGCAGGAAGCTGGATTGGAAGCAGAGGCAGAACTTGAACCCAGGCTCTGTGATACAGAACGCGGGTTTCCCAAGAGGTGGTTTAACCCGCTGCACCACAACACCCAGCCATCAAAGACTGTGTTTTCAGATCAGAGTTGTAGGGCTTTCGTTAGGAATATGCGTCACACTTTGTCATCTCATTTCATCAGGTCTGAGAACGCTTCTCATCCTCTCTTGCTAGTAATAAGACGGACCAGCTTAATCATTTCCCCACCTTCTCTGTGGTTGGAGGGCATGGGATTCAAGATTGTGAATGCAAAGATTCTGCCTGTAGGTAAATTCTGTCGCACTTCTTTGCTTATGTCAGCGTTTTCCACAGTGTTCAGAAAGATATTATTACGTGTGCAAGGATTTTTAAAGAGGGTTTATTCTCCAGCTTGCGCAATGCATGGTGGGTTTAAAAAACTGCAGTGGGTTTGAGCATGCAAAGGCTGTAGGAGGCTAGCTTTAGAGAGAGAGAGAGAGAGAGAAAAGCAATCCCAAACTCATTCCCCTCCAGAACTCTCCCACAACACATCTATTTGCATTTCCCAGGGCACCGAGATCTGTGGGAGACCAATTTACAAAATGCTGACTGATGAAAGAGTGAGATTTATCTATTAATGTTTGTTTGCTTATTTCTGAAATACATTCATGGAGATTTGGATCCAAGATGATCTTTGCCTAGCAGGACAAATTGAAATGTTAATTTGTCCATGCTTAAGTCTGTTTTTTTTTTTTTTTAAGATTTACTTATTTGAAAGAGTTACAGAGAGAACAAGAGAGAGAGAGAAGAAAGAGAGAGAGAGAAGAAAGAGAGAGAGAGATCTTTCATCTACTAATTTGCTCCCCAAACAAATCTGGCTGGGGATGGGCTAGGCCAGAGCCAGGAGCCAGGAACTCCACCTGAGTTTTGGTCTCCCATGTGGGTGCAGGGGCCCAAGCACTTGGGTCATCATCCACTGCTTTGCTAGGTGCATTAGCAGGGAGCTGGACTGGGAGTGAAACAACTGGGACTCCATCCACAGCTCCTGTGGGCTGCCAGCGTCATGGCTGACACCTTAACCCACTACACCACACCAGTCCCCCAGAATGGTTGTTTTTTTTTTAAGTACTTGACTGTTGCAAACGCTTCACCCTCATTCCCCAGATGCTTCACGGAAATGAGCAGATCTGATCTATTTTGTAAATCCTCCCTTAGTTCTTCTTCACTCTGCCCGATTCAAGTATCCGCTTCTGTACATGGAAAATATTTTCAGGAAAAACATGGCTTTCTTTCCCTAGAGATTAAAAAGCATTTGGCATTCCGCTGTACATTCTCCTGTTTGCATATCCTTCACAGCTATTGTTAGACACACATTCTCATCTCCAACTCTGTAGTATCCTTGGCATTCATTCTGAACAAAGAAACTCAAGAGGTCTATTGTGTAGCAGGACCCAGGCATGAAAAATGGCTACGACATAGTGACTGCTTCTGTGGAAGTCAGCCGGGTTGAGGGTCGAGGGACAGACACACAAATAATTGCAATACCCTGCTTAGAAAAGGGGGGTGTATGGAAGAAAGTCATGCAGATAGGGAGAGAAAGTGATTGACAGCCTGTCTGGTGACTTCTGCCAAGTCCTTTAAGATGAGTGGGGACCCACACAACAATTTAGGAGTAAGTTACTGACTGTGCAAGGGGGGAGTGAAGAGTGGTGCTGTGGTTTGAATACACCTTCTCCTTCTAAACTCAAGTGGGGGTTTAAAGTCTTCAGTTAACGGTATGAAGAGGGTAGAAACTTAATCTGGGGACCAGTGCTGTGGCCTAGCGGGTTAAGCTGTCAGCAGCATCACTGGCATCCCATATGGGCACCAGTTCGCACCCCCACTGCTCTACTTCCTATCCAGCCCCCTGCTAATGCTCCTGGGAAAGCAATGGAGGACGGCCCAGGCACTTGGGCCCCTGCACCCACGTAGGAGACCTGGAAGAAGATCCTGGCTCCTGGCTTCAAATCAACGCAGCTCTGGCAGTTGCAGCCAATCAGGGTCATAAACCACTCCCCTTTGGAAGTGAATTAAAGGCCTGGGACATGGTGGGCCTGGGGCCTTTTTCCTTTTGCCCTGGGCCCACTGGCTGCCCCTGTGCCTTTAAGCCACCCTCCTCATGCCTGATGGCCGACATGCTCCTCCACGTGGCTGGCTCCTGCTGCTCAGTATGAATCCAGATTTCCCTCTCTCCTATAGATATGGCCCTCACTCTCCTATGCATTTCTCCCACTGAATAAAAAGCTTAAAATCTATCAAGCTGCCTCTTTCATTTGTGCCAGGTTTCAGAATTCTTCTCTGGATATTAGGCAAGAACCCACAGGCTCATCAAGAGTTATGTCTCCCATAACAAATGTACTGAAATTACCTTTGGATAATTTTTTGAATGACTGTTAGCCATGAGTCCTTGGGACTGGACTAATTGTTGTTGTCTAAATAATGTGTTTTCCAATACGTGATTTTTTGAAAGATGTATTTTATCTATTTTAAAGGCTGACAGTGTGTGTGTGTGCGTGTGTGTGTGGTGGGGGGGAGACAGAGAGAAAGAGATAGATCTTCCATCTGCTGGCTCACTCACCAACTGGCCCTGACGTCCAGGGCTGGGACAGTCTGAATGCCAGCAACCTGGAACTCCATTTGGGTCTCCCCGACGTGGATTTTAAGAGTACAAGGACTTTCAATCACCCTCTGCTGCCTTCCCAGGAATATTAGCAAGGAGCTGGATGGGCAGTGCAGTAGCTGGGACTCTTAACCGGCACTCACACTGGCATTCGAGGCAATGGCTTAACCTGCTGTGTCACAGCACCGGTTCCCCCAGTATTTGATTTTGTTTGGCATGATCAAACGGGAGGTTTGTTTCTTTACACCTGTGTTACACGATGGCCACAGAATGTGGCTTCTGCACTGCAGGATTTAATACACTTCTCTTTGTGGTCTGAGGTATCAGCAAGTTTCGGAAGATTCTCCCAGAAAGAAAGTCCATTGTCTCTTTAGAGAGGAGGTGCCTAGCGCTCTCCTGAGATATTAAGTATATTTTATTGTGTAACAGCATTCAAAAAAGGAAGTTCCAATTCCTTCTTAGATTATTTTTAAAATAGCAATGGCCTTCTCAATAAAACATTCTTAACGCAAGCGGAAGAAAAGCCAGCAACGGGCCCAGCCCTTCGTAAACAGATATTTCAATACTCACAAGGCTTCAGCATGACAAATGGCCATGAAAAGATATAAACCAGCATGGGGAAGACTTGGCTCCCTCTGCTTTTTACATAATCAATTTGACATTTGAATGTTGGCAAAGGATCGCAAGTACCTTACTTTATTTATTACCTGAGATTAGATAAAAACATCACTGTTATCAAGCCATACCAGGCTTTTTCCTAAAATAAGGTGCAATTTTTCAAGCAAGGATCACTTTGTCCTGACATCAAAGTCTCCCAAACGGGACTTCCAAGTACATTACGCAGTGGAACCCTGCTCCTGCCCTCTTCCGTCTCTTCCCTGCTTGCCACGCCCCCGTAAAATAACTCATCCCCACCAATGCGCCTTCCCCCACATTTATAACCTGAAAAGAAAGAGGATTCGCTGTAGAATCCACCATCAAAACTAGGATAGAGGTAGGGGTGCCTCGGATGCCTGCATCCCATATCAGAAGTGCAGGTTCAAGTCCTGGCTGCTCCACTTCTGATCCAGCTCCCTGCTCATGTGCCTGGGAAAGCAGCAGGAGATGGTCCAAATTCTTGGGCCCCTGACACCCACATAGGAGGCCCAGAAGAAGCTCCTGGCTCCTGACTTCAGCCTGGCCCAGGCCCAGCCATCTGGGGAGTGAACCAGTGGACAGAAGTGCCTCTCTCTCCATCTCCTCACCCCCATTTCAAATCAATCAATCAATAATTTTTTTTTAAGTGGCCCACAGAACAGAAGGGTTCTCAGGCACCCACTCTGTCACTTTATGCTTTGAGTACTCAACACTGCAAGCCAGGGCTGCCTATGACTTCTGGTTTGTTTTCGCTCAGAATGGAGAGATATTTACCCCAAGGCGTGCTGCCACCCAAGACAGACATCCAGGCCATTAAGACCTCACCATCCCCACAGTGAGCTTTGTACCCAAAGAAAGCATCCCAGCGAAGGATCTTTCCAGAACCATCTAGAAAAGGAGTAGGGGTTTAACATGATGGGTCCCAATGCCCACTCTCCCAGCTGCCTTTGAACGGCTAAAATCCAAAAGGCAGGAACCAAAGCAAGCGCATCTTCTAATTCCGTTTCTCCACCCTGTTAGAAGTGCTGTCTAACTATCACCCCCTTAGCCTTCACATGGCAAGAATTAGACTTTTTTTTTTGACAGGCAGAGTGAACAGGGAGAGAGAGAGACAGAGAGAAAGATCTTCCTTTTGCCGTTGGTTCACCCTCCAATAGCCGCTGCGGACGGTGCACTGTGGCCGGCGCATCGCACTGATCCGAAGCCAGGAGCCAGGTGCTTCTCCTGGTCTCCCATGGGGTGCAGGGCCCAAGCACCTGGGCCATCCTCCACTGCACTCCCGGGCCACAGCAGAGAGCTGGCCTGGAAGAGGGGCAACCAGGACAGAATCCAGCGCCCCAACCGGGACTAGAACCTGGTGTGCCGGCACCGCAGGTGGAGGATTAGCCTAGTGAGCCGCAGCGCCGGCCAAGAATTAGACTTTGGGGGTTCCAGGGCACCCTGTTCCCCAATTCTCCCATGCTCCCCCCTCCCTGCTATTTCTCATCATCTTTCTCCATAAATCCTCATGTTCAGATACGTCAACTCACAAAGAGCCAACTGAACAGGAAAATTGGGGACGGTGGAGGTAGTGGTAATGATGCAGCTTTGAGGCAGTGTGCATGGTGGCTGACACAACGGGTAAGAAGCGACTCTCGGACTGGATGGCCTTGGTGAAATCTGGCATCGCCACCTGCACACAAGCAAGGGCAAGGGCCTTAACCTCTTAAAGCCCAGTTCCTCTCTGTCAGCTACAACTATTAATAGTGCCAACCTCCTCTTTTCAAATATGTGAAGTCTACAGAATTCTTGGCCACAGTGAGCACTCAGTAGACTTATTATTTCTGGATTTCAAGCACTTTGCAAACAGTTTCTCATATTGTCGCATTCAAGCTTCACAAACACGCCTTGAGCCCCATTGTATTGATGAACAAACTGAGGTGCAGAGAAGTTACGTTACTAGTCAGCAGTACTGAAGCTGCTAGGAACGGAGCTGGGATTTGCAATGAGATATGATATCAAAGCCAGATAAGGGGGTGGGAGAAGTGGTTAAGACACTGCTTAGGGGGTCGGCATTGTTGCTCAATAGGTTAAGTCACCACCTGTGATGCCAGCATCCCATATGGGGACTGGTTGGAATCCTGGCTGCTCCACTTCCCGTCTAGCTCCCTGCTAATGTGCCTGGGAAAGCAGCAGAGGATGGCCCATGTGCTTGGGCCTCTGCCACCTATATCAGACACCAGATGGCGCTCCTGGCTCCTGACTTCCGCCTGCCCCAGTCCTGGCTGTTGCAGGCATCCGGGGAGTGAGCCAGCGACAAGAGTTCTCTCTCTCTCTCTCTCTCTCTCTCTCTCTCTCTCTCTCTCTCCCCTCCCAGTTCCCCCTCTCTCCATCTCTCCCTCTCTCTGTCTTCCAGATACATAACTTTTTAAAAAGAGTCTCAAAGGAGGTATCTTGCAGCAACATCCTTGCCTAAAATTTGAAGGGAATAAAAAAAACCTAGGTAGGGCTCCACCAATACACCTAGCAACCCCCTTGAGGTCTGAGCCTTCCATGAGTAAAGAACTACAAATCGGAACGAATAAAGCACCGATCCGGGTGGCCATAAACGGGGTTGGCAGTTGTTTTCCAAGTGCTCCACTGATTTAAAGCAGGAGAGAGCCAGACAGTGGGGGGGAAAAGGACGAGATGTCAGCCATCGAAGCACTCACGGTAGTAGACGAATACCAGGTAGAGGTTGAGACTGACATTCAGGGCATCACATGTTGCACCTGCCTCCAGCCCGAGATGGAGAGCTGACCGGATGTCACCCAAGCAGACAGCAGGCACAGCCCGGAGCAAGCTACAGTCCCAGACTGCTGGCCAGCACCACATGGACAGCCTTCGTTTTGTCTGGCGCGCAAAGTGACATGAAGGTGTGTACATCTATTCCAGAGGCATACCCCAGAGTCCCAGGGGAAGAACAAGCCTCAAGACAGCCCAAGGACACTTGAGCTTCCCGAAACAGGAGCACAGATCCCCCAGGCGAGAACAGCCTCCGAGAAAAAACAAAACGGAAGGAGATAAAACGGGATGTGAGTATCAGAAGAACTGCACGACGTGGGGGTGAAGCAAGACCAAAACAGCAGGAAAATCCAATCACGGATGTAAGGGATGCACTTGAGAGGTCTCCAAGAACGTAGAGGAGAGGGATGGAGAGAGTCATGAGACGGAGGCCACGTGAAAGCCAATTTTAAAACCCCAAGATAAAGACAATGGATTTTGCAGAATTGAACAGAGCAAAAGCAGTGAATTAATGGGGAAAAAAAGAAACAGAAAACATTTTTTCTCCATATTCAGAAAATTCATGTTTGATGCAAAGAGAGGCTCAGGTAGCCATAGCCTGGCAAGATGTCCATTGAAACACTGGAAATCTTTAACTCACTGAAGGATCGAAGTGGATCAGATACACCCTGGCTTCTCTTCTACCAAAGAAAATTCCAGAACACACTAGGACATCATCAACACAGTTCAACAGAAGGAGCAGAGGCCCAAGGGGTGACCCCCGATTCTGAAAGCACACGTGTGTAGTCTGTATTCTTTGGAGACAACACCCTCGGTTGTTCCTGGTTTAAGAATACAGAGCACTGAGAATCAGCCTAAGAAAACCATTTAAGGGCAGGGGCTTGGGCCAGTGGTTGAGTCATAGCTTGCAATGCCGGCATCCCATATTCGTGAATCTGGGTTCAGGTCTCACCTCCCACTTCTGATCCAGCTTCCTGCTAGGTGCACACCTGGGAGCCACAAGATGATGCTCAAGTGCTTGGGTTCTGCCCCCAACAAGGAAGATCCAAATTGAGCTTCGGGTTCCTGGTGCCTGGCCCACCCTGGCTGTTGCAGGCATTTGGGGAAAGAACCAGCAGATGAAATATCTTTCTCTCTCTTTAACTCTCTCTCTGATTTATTTATTTATTTGAAAGTCGAAGTTACATAGAGAGAGGAGAGGCAGAGAGAGAGAGAGAGAGAGAGAGAGAGGTCCTCCATCCGCTGGTTCACTCCCCAGTTGGCCGCAATGGCCGGAGCTGCGCCAATCCAAAGCCAGGGGCCAGGCACTTCTTCAGGGTCTCCCATGCGGGTGCAGGGGCCCAAGGACTTGGGCCATCTTCTACTACTCTCCCAGGCCATAGCAGAGAGCTGGATCAGAAGAGGAGCAGCCGGGACTAGAACCTGCGCCATATGGGATGCCGGCGCTTCAGGCCAGGGCACTAACCCACTGTGCCACAGCGCCACTCTCTCTCTCTCTCTCTCTCCCTCTCTCTCTCTCTCTCTCTCCCCCACCCTTTAAAATAAAAATCGAGGAGATAGGTAGATAATCACCTTAAATTTATGCCAATCAATGAAAAGTTCGTGCTATAAGCAGACTTGCAGATTTCCCCTTAATTAATGTAGTTCCCAAACCGCAGCTTCTGGGTGGCTTTAGATGTTTCTGGAGGACCTGTCATACCTCCCTCTGTGCACCCTTGCCCTCTGCTCGCATCCTGGGACCGGGAACACTGCTCCTGGAATCACATCTCACACACTACAGCACACAGCAAGCTCTCCAACCATTTAAAACAAACACTGAAGGGGCCTGTGGCATAGAGGGTAATGCAGCCGCCTGCAGGGCCAGCATCCCATATGGACGCCGGTTCGAGTCTCAGCCGCTCCACTTCCCATCCAGCTCTCTGCTGTGGCCTGGGAAAAACAAAAGAAGATGGCCCAAGACCTTGAGCCCCTGCACCCGCATGGGAGACCTGGAAGAAGCACCTGGATCCTGGCTTCGGATCAGCGCTGCTCTGGCCATTGAGGCCATCTGGAGAGCAAACCAGCGGATGGAAGACCTCTCTCTCTCTTTCTCTGCCTCTCCTTCTCTCTCTGTGTAACTCTGACTTTCAAATAAATAAATAAACCTTTTAAAAAAAATAAAACAAATACTGGCCATTCTCTGCTTCCCTCTAATTAGCAAAGGCTAAATTATTTACACTGCTGGACACACAGGAGAATCACACACCCAAAACTCCAGCTCCCAAAGAAAAACATTGCTCGGACCAGCACTATGGCTCACTTGGCTAATCCTCTGCCTGCAGCACAGGCACCCCAGGTTCTAGTCCCGGTTGGGGCACTGGATTCTGTCCTGGTTGCCCCCCTTCCAGGCCAGCTCTCTGCTGTGGCCCGGAAGTGTAGTGGAGGATGGCCCAAGTGCTTGGGCCCTGCACCTGCATGGGAGACCAGGAGGAAGCACCTGGCTCCTGGCTTCAGATTGGTGCAGCGCACCAGGCGTAATGGCCACTTGGGGGGTGAACCAATGGAAAAGGAAGACCTTTCTCTCTGTCTCTCTCTGTCTCTCTCACTGTCTAACTCTGCCTGTCAAAAGAAAAAAAAAAGAAAACAAAACAAAAAAAGAAAAGAAAAATATTGCTCAGCATTTCCCATGCGTAGACTTCACATATGAGTGCTGCTTTTCCTATCAATGACATTTAAGCATACGTGGTTCGTAGCTTCCTTTGTGTAGGAAGTACTGTAAAATTCTCATAGCAATACATTCTTCAGTGGAAGGCATCTGGTGCAATCATTGAGTTACCACTTAGAACGCCCACATCCTGTATCAGAGTCCTGGTTTGAGTCCCAGCTACTGCACTTCCTATCCAGCATCCTGCTAGTGCACACCCCAGGAGGCAGCAGATGATGGCTCAAATACTTGGGTCAACACCACCCACAAGGGAGACCCAAATGGATTTCAAGGTTCTGTGCTGTGGTCTGGCCCAGCCCTGGCTGTTGTGGGCATTTGGGGTAGGAAACCAGTGGTAGGAAGATCTCTCTCTGTGACTTTCAAATAAAATGAACATAAATTATTTTTTTTAATTTCTTAAACTATTATTTTGAATGGTGGTACAGCATTCCATCTCATGAATGCAGACTCACAGTTAACAAATCCCTGACCACTGGGCAATTATTTTCAATATTATAAGAATTACACTACACATCTTTGCAATCTACTATGCAATGGAGTGATTACAAATTTAGTTTGGGAAATCAAATTTCCTGAGATCAAATCCCCCTTCTGCCACTTATTAGCCGTGCAATGTCGGGCAAATTAATTAACAGAAATCTGAGCCTGTTTTCTCCGGAGCTGAATGGGAAACAGAACAGTGCCCAGCTCGGAGCTGTGTGGGTTAGTGAATTCACACGCACAGGCAGTGGCTCACAGACCTGTAAACAGCGGAGTCCCACCATGCAGAGCCGTGTGTCCGACAACAACGCATTACACGTACAGCAGTGGTCCCATGAGATGATCTGTCCTCGTCTGTGTAGCCGTTCTCTAGGACATGCACACAACAACCAAACTGCCTAACGACCCAGTTCTCAGAAGTGATCCCTACCCATGAAGCAGCCCTGCAGGACGTACACAGTGAGGCAAGTATCCAGTCTTCACTGCCGAGTGCAAGGAGCAGCCTTCCTTCCGTACTTTGGTTTAATTAGTACAATTATTTTTAAGCAAAAGTCCTTAGACATGAAATTCCTTGGTCCAGACGCAATTCATAGTTTCAAACTTCTGTGTATACCACCAGCTGTCACACCAAAAATCTGTGCAACTTCAAAATCCTGCCATCCTTGAAGAGTGAAAATGCCTATTGGCACATCTCCTTGCCAACACTGGTTATTTTTTTCCTCAACTCTACTAAGAAAGTGGATGAACACTAACATTGTGGGGATGGCGCTGTAGTGCAGTGGGTTAAAGACCTGGCCTGCAGCACCAGCATCCTATATGGGTGCCGGTTCGAGTCCCAGCTGCTCCACTTCCCATCCAGCTCCCTGCTAATGCACCTGGCAAAACAATGGAAGATGGCCCAAGTCCTTAGGCCCCTGAACCCATGTGGGAGACCCAGAAGAAGCTCCTGGCTCCTGGCTTCAGATCAGCTCAGCTCTGGCCATTTCGGCCATTTGGGAAATGGATGGAACATTCTTCCTCTCTCTCTCTCTCTCTCTCCCCCTCCCTCCCTCCACCTCTCTCTATAACTCTGCCTTTAAAATAAATAAAATAAACCTTCTACATTTTTTTAAAAAGAAAACTGACAGTGCATTGCTTTACTTCGCATTTGTATTACCAGAAAAGCTGGCCACACCTTTCTGCAGGCTTATTGATCATTGTGACTTTTTTTTTTCCTTTTTGTGCAAAACCTGTCTAGTTTTCTTAAAGAGTTATTTATTCATTTGAAAGGCAGAATTACAGAGAGAGAGGGAAAGACAGAGAAAAACTGTCTAATTTTGTTACAGCATTCTTCTACTGATTGCGAAAAAATTTATATACTATGAAATATTTTATTCTGGTTTATCATTAGGTTTCCAGGTTTGCTCATAATGTTTTGAGTTTTTAAAATGCTCTAAATTTTTAACATCAAATGTACCTTTTTTTTAATAAATTATGGCTTTGAGATTATAGTTGGAAACATTTTTAGGCAATCACATACGTTGCAGTATCTTTGTGATTTTCATATTTAAGGTTTTTTTTTAAAAAAAATATTTATTTGAAAGGCAGAGTTAGATAGAGAAGACAGAGAGAGAGAGAGAGAGAGAGAGAAAATCTTCCATCTGCTCCTTCACTCCCAAAATGTCCCCAAAGACTAGGAGCCAGGAACTCCATCCAGGTTTCCCAAGTGGGTGGCAGGTACCCAAGCATTTGGGCCACCTTCTGCTACCTCCCCAGATGCATTAGCAGGGAGCTGGACCAGAAGTGGAGCAGCCGGGACTTGAACCGGCACCCCTATGAGATGCTAGCATTGTAGGCTGCAGCTTAACCTGCTACACCACAACTCTGGTCCTGATAGTTAACTCTTTAATCCAAATTCAATACTTTGTATTGTAACATGAGGAAAGAAACTGACAATTTTCTTCCCCAGATATTAACAAATATCCCCAACCTTGTGTACTGAATCTTCTTTGCACAGATGTGGGATTTTTGCCATGTGTTAACCTTATAAACTCAAATACATCACCTGCTCTCTACTGTGTCTTATTGCTGTGCCTGTTCTGACACTGGCACCTGTTTTCCACGACAATGGCTTTCAAGTGAATTCTAATATCTGCAAGAGCCAAGTATTCACACACCATTTTGATTTTTGTTGTTTTTATTTTTAATGACTTCATTGGCTCTTCTCAACAATTTATTCTGCAAATGAACTTTAGAATTAATTCTTGTCACATTCCTCCAAAAAAAAAAAAAAAGCCCTGTGGGAATTTTGTTGTGGTTGTTCTATTTGAAACACAACAGCTGCTGCTCTATTTGTTTTGTAGTCTCCTTCAGAAATATAAATGATCCATATGTTGGATCTCTGCTGTCCGCCCTCTGTGCTTGTAACCTCTCCAGTCACTTTTGGTTCCTTGTCCTGGTGCTAGACGTTCTGGGGTTTTCTGAAACTCACCTTCCTGAAGACTGAAGCGAGTCACTCTTTTTTTTTCCCCCTTCTTGCTACCCCTTCCTGCTTCTAAAACCACAAGCAACCTGTGCATTACGACCTGGCCTCTAAATGTTATCAAATGCGTCCTCATCGGAGCCAGTTGTCCGATCCCATACATATGTCATCCTTACATTTTCTCTCATTTCACAGCCCGTGAAGTTTCCTTAGGACTAGACCAGATGGTGATAAAAATTTGTTTTGTTTTTTCAGAAGAGTCGTTAAAAAAAAAAAAAAAAAAAAAAAAAAACCTGCCCTTTCTTCACTTCTACCAGGGTAGGTTTATCTCTTCCCGTGTTGCAGCTTTGTGGGTAGGTCCCATATTCAAGGTTTTGCTTGTTCCCGCCTACTCAGCGTTTAATGGGAATTGATCTGTTTCTTGATGATATTTGTCCCACCCGGCCGCTGGGAGCTGAGATGTCTACACCACTGCCATCACCCTAAGGGACGGAGGTTTCTGTGTTCTAAGAAATACGAACTGTTTGTCTGCCCAAATGTGGACATGAGCAGTCACAAAGCTCCTTTTTATGTAATTGTAGCAAACATCATCTCTGAATCAACCCATATGATAAAATTTTTAATATTTGATAAAATATCAAATATTAAAACACACCAAAAAGAAAAATACCCAAGGGAATCACTCAAACTACTGAACCCTGCTGGCAAGGACTCACATGAGAGTTTCCCACCTGGTTTTCCTTCTAATCTCCCCCGCGCTCACTGTGCCCCTGCCACACAGTCTGCCTGCTCTGAGCTGGAAGCCAACTTACACCCAGGCTGAGTTCAGGGCCAAAAGGAATTTTTTCTGCTCCTTGCAGAGAACCTTGATGTTGACACCCACCCCCCTCTTCAAAGGCCCCAGCCCAGACCACCCTACGTCACTCCTCTGCCACCAGCCTGCTGGATTTTCTGGACAGCACTTACAAGTAGCTAAAATCATCTAGTGTTGCTTGTTGTCTTATGTCTCCATCTATCAGAAAAGAAGTTCGTAGGGAAGTCTTGCTCTGTCTTTGCATCATGTCACTCAGAATCCAGAACTGCTTCATGCAGATAGTGTCCCCCCCAATAAATGTTTGTTGAGTGAATGATATGATGTTTACTTTCCTCTTGTTATTTTCCTATATTTTGCAACAAATATAAACCCCAAAAGCATAGGCAACAAAAGCAAAACTAGACACGTGGGATTATATCAAACCCAGAAGCTTCTGCACAACAAAGAAAATACTGAATAAAGAAGCATCCGACAGAATGGGAGAAAATATTAGCAAGCTATTTAACTGACAGAGGACTAACATCCAGAATATGCCAGGAACTCCAAAAAATCGAACAATTAGAAAAAAAAACCAACTAATCCAATTAAGAAATGGGCAAAAACCTTAATAGACAATTCCGAAAAGAAGAAATACGAATGGCCAACTAGGAAATTTTAAAAATGCTCAACATCATTCAAGAGAGAGAGAGAGAGACCCACCCACTGGTTCACTCCCCAAATGCTTGCAACAACTCGCTCTAGGGGCTGAAGCTGGCGCCAGGAACTCCATCCGGGTCTCCCACGTGGGTGGCAGGAGTCCCACTACTTGAACCCTCACCACTGCCTCCCAAGATCTGCATTAGCAGGAAGCTAGAACAGACAGCAGAGACGGGACTTGAACCCAGGAACTACAATACAGGACAGGCATCCCAGCTGGCGACTTAACTGCTAGGCCAACCACCCACACCTAATTTAGCTTCTTTGAATTTTCATCGAGAAAACTCTTGATTCCCGGAGTCTAGTTGCAAATAGATACAGCTTTTAATCAGTCCCTTGTTCTTGCGACACTCTTAAGGATTATGGGGGAAAAGTTAAGTTTACATAATCTACAAGTTAACCAAGCTACACAAATGTTCACACTGGTGGTTTCTAACAAATCTAGTGGACAATGTACTTGTCTGTGATTTTGTATCATAACTCTAAATACATTAGAATATATTTTAAATACTGCAAGGGGATAAAACACTTACAGTTACAATGTGTCCATAGAAGATGACACTTTCACAAAAGGTACTGAAAACCACAGGGCCAGGTCTGCAACTGACAACTGGGCAAAGTTAACATGCAGAGAGATAAGGGTTGACAGAAACACCCCAGGATATTCACAGTGGTGTCTGCACAGCTTGGAAAGCTACCTCCATTCCTTCTTCTTCCTTCCCTCAATTTTTCAGGGGCTTTCTTTGTATGATGACAGACGTGTATGAATTTGTGATGGGAACAAAAAGAGCATTCTATGTATGTTTCATTTTATATTGATTTATTTGAAAGGCAGGGAGACAGAGAGATCTGCCATCCACTGGTTCACTCCCCAAATGTCCACATCAGGCAAGGCTCAGTCGGGCCCCAGTCAGGAGCCTAGAACTCCATCCAGGTTTCCCACCCGAGTGGAAGGGGTCCAAGCAGTAGAGGCTGCATCGTCTGCTTCCTTCCGGGATGCACAGTCAGGAAGCCTGGAATCAGAAGCTGAGTAGCCAGGATTGGAACCAGGCACTCCCCCTGGGGATGCAGGCATCCCAAGTGTCTTAATGCTTGGGCCACAAAGCCTGCCCCTGCCCCCTTGTTCCTAGAAACACCAAGGGCAGGAACCATCTGGATGAACCTCAGCAACAGAGTTGGACTACAGAAGTCAGATACAATAGACTATTTGGTTCCCTAAGCATGGAATGCAAAAACACCAGAGAGGCAAGTGCACAATTAGAAGTAAAGATAGTGGCGACTCTTGGGGAAGACTTCGGGATGTCGCTTCCAGGGCACTGAAAGGCTGGTCCCTCCCTCCCTCTCTCTCTTTGCAGACATCAAGATGTGCACACTGTCAGCAGTACAACATTTCCTTCACCTCCCAACAAAACCCCGTACCCTGTAGCGACCATGCCTTACTCTCCAGCCCTTGGCAAATCGCCTTCGGTTACAGATTCGTCTGTCCGGGACATCTCACAAGAACAGAATCGCATGCCACCTTCTGTGTTGGGATTCTCTTGGTTGTCCTCATACTTTCAAGGTTCAAGCTCCATTTCCAGGACCAGGTACTGGTCAACCCCACTTGATAAAAACACTGAGCTGGGGCCAGTGCTGTAGCATAGTAGGTTAAGCATCCGCCTATGGCACTGGCATCCCATATGAGCACTTGTCTGAGTCCTGGCTACCTCACTTCCAGTCTAGCTCCCTGCTGATTACCTGGGAAAGCAGTAGAGGATAGCCCAAGTGCTTGGGCCCCTGCACCTGCTGGGAGATCTGGAGGAAGCTCCTGGCTCTTGGCTTTGGGTCAGCCCAGTTCTGGCCACTGGTGGCCATTTGAGGAGTGAACCAGTGGATAGAAGACCTTTCTCTCTGTCTCTCTGTGTAACTCTGCCTCTCAAGCAAATAAAAAAAACCTTAAAAAAAACCAAGCTACGTGTCACTCTTCATGCACTTTGCTATGTGTATGTGACACTTCAAGTATAAGGTCTAAATGATGAAAATGTGGGGGAAAAAAATCAAAGGAGGGTGTTCCAGCAGTGTCTACTGAGGCCCTGGTTTCTGAAGATGTTCTTCGTCCCTGTGGTCACCTTTCTGGACCCTTCCAGCCTCTCATTCACCGTCTGCCCCTGTCTTACTAAAAAGGACGACAGCAGGTGCATCAGGTTTGCCCACACCCACCCCCTCCCTGTGCCCCTTCCAGCCCTGGGTCCCCCTGCTGTGCAGGTAGCACCTCTCTGAGAAGACACTCCCTGGGTGCCTCTGCAGGCACTTCATTTATCACGCTGTCCCCTACCCCACCCTCCTGCAGCTTCCCTGTTGTGTGTTCCATCCCCAGGATGTCTCGCTGAATGCGAAGAACACATTAGTTTGGGGTTAAGAGATTTTGTGCCATCGGAGTCATCATTCTAAAATGAAAATTGCACTGTTACGCCTCTGATGAGGCTCTTCCTGGCCAGCAAAACTAGCTCAGCCTCCCCTTTGCCTCCCCCTCAAAGGCTGTCCCTCGACCAGACCCTTACCCACCTCCCCACATCACAGCCTGCACCTCTTTTCCCACACTGACCGTGCTCCAGACAAGTGGAGCGAGGGAGAGCTCCCCAAATCCATGATGCTGCTGTGCATTCTCTTGTATTTGCCAATGTTGTTCCTTCTGCCTAAAATACACTTCCCTTCCATTCTCTTCCCATCAAGCTTTTGGGGCTGGGTCAGAACACTGACTCCTGACTCTCTAAGGCAGTGTGGACTCACCCTCCGTCTACACCCTGAAGAGCTCCTGTTCTTTGAGTTGAGCAGCTGAGAGAGAGAGAGACCAAGTGCAAAAGCTTCATGTGTCTCCCAACTCTAAGCAAGGTGCCTCCATTCCCCCACCCCACCCCTGTGCCTCAGTGTGTCCATCAGTAAAATGACAATAACAGAAATGTGTGTGCAGCAAGAGTTAAATTGTAGAATGCACTTGAAGTAGAAAGATGGCGCCTTGGCACATCACAGGCATCCAGACAATGCGAGCTGTTCTCATCAAGCTTCATGAGTATGCTTGTTCATCTGTGCTGCACAATTCGAACACAGGAGCCCCTGGATGGGCTTATGGTGCAATGGCTAAGCCACTGGTTAGGACACTTGCAGCCTGTATCAGAGTGACTGGGTTTGATCTCCAGCTCTGGCTCCTGACTCCAGCTTCCTGCTAATGTAGACCCTGAGGAGATGGCTCAAGGCATTGGGTTCCCACTGCCCACATGGAAAACCCAGTTGAGTTCCTGACTCCTGGCTTTGCCATGGCCTAGCCCTAACCATCACTGGCATTTGGGTAGTGAACCAATGGATAAGAGCTATATCCATCATCTAACTATCTACCAACCACATATCTCTGTGCCTCAAGTAAATAAAATAAAATGGGAGCCCATTGAGTACTATCTTATTCATCCCATTAACCAGTTGATGATGTGCAACGGCCCACAGTGGAGTCAGGTCGGTGTTTTGGACAGGCCTGGCTTCGAATTATTATTACCATTCTGTCACCTATTAGCTGGGCCAGTTTCCACCTCTCTAGGATAGAATTATGATAGAGTTTTTAAGAGGATTAAAGAAGGTCATCGTATATGATTTAAGATCAGACTCATAACCGACACTTGATAATAACATTTTATAGTCCCAGATAGCTGATTGTTTTATATTTCAGAACCACATCTTTTTTTTTTCCATAAATACCCGAGTAAGCACTGAACTTATCCACAAGAAAAATGACCTGGAAGAGTCCAAGCACTACAATTTAGGGGCAACTCGTCCCCTTCTGCAGCTATTCCAAAATAGTCTCTGCATCTTCAGCCAGGCATTGGGGTTAACGTGCTGAAGACCTATCTTTTTCTTTTTAAAGATTTATTTATTTATTTTTGAAAGGCAGAGTAACAGAGGGAGAGACAGAAAGAGAAAGAGATTTTTCCATCTGCTGATTCACTCCCCAAAGGGCAGCAACAGCTGTGGCTGGCCCAGGCTGCAGCTTGAGACTGGAACTCCACCCTGGTCTCTCGCATGGGTGTCAGGGGCCCAAGCATTTGGGCCATCATCGCCTGCTTCCCAGGTGCATGAGCAGGGAGCTGGATTAGAAGTGGAGCAGGCCGGCGCCATGGCTCAATAGGCTAATCCTCCGCCTGCGGCGCCTGCACACCAGGTTCTAGTCCCAGTCGGGGTGCCAGATTCTGTCCCGGTTGCCCAGGGAGTGCAGTGGAGGATGGCCCAAGTGCTTGGGCCCTGCACCCCAAGACCAGGAGAAGCACCTGGCTCCTGCCTTCAGATCAGCGTGGTGCACCGGCCACAGCATGCCGGCCGTGGCGGCCATTGGAGGGTGAACCAACAGCAAAGGAAGACCTTTCTCTCTGTCTCTCTCTCTCTCACTGTCTAACTCTGCCTGTCAAAAAAAAAAAAAAAAAAGAAGTGGAGCAGCTGGGACTTGAACTGGCGCTCATATAGACCCCTGGCATCATGGGCAGCAGCTTGGCCAACTGTGCACAACACCTGCCAGGAATACTTATCTTGAAATGAAGATGTTTCTGAAGCAGGTGGCACCTGTGGGTCACCCTTAGCACACAAGATATCCATGAGGGGAACTATTAACTAGGAAGTCAAAGAAATAGGAAGTTCAGATAGGACTATCCAAGAAAACCTCACCTGGGGACCCTCACTGCTCCTGGCACTGTCAAGCACTATGCCAAGACATACGACCAAGCATTGAGAAATTTCTCTGAATGAAAGTCACTCTCATAGGAGTGGCACCGTGGGGCAGCGTGTTAAACCATCACTTCCGACACCAGCACCCTGTATCAGAATAGAGGTACAAGTCCTGCCTGCTCTATTGCCCATCTATGTCCTACTAATGTGCCCGGGGGAAGCAGAAAAAGTGCTTGGACCCCCTGCTACCTATGTGGGAGACCCAGGTAAGAGTTCCTGGCTCCTGGCTTCCGCCTGGTGCATACCTGGCTGTTAGGCTATTCAAGGAATGAATCAGCAGGTGGAAGATTTTGCTTCGGAACCTCTTTGTCTCCCCCATTCTTGCTCCATTGCTCTGCCTTTCAAATAAATAAATAATCTTTGTTTTTTAAAAAAAAAAATCACTCCCAGGAAACGGATCTGCCATGGTAGCACTCTTTCCCCCACCAAGACACGTCCACTCATGCCTTGTTACTATAACCGTTAATGCATCTCACATTCTAATTAAAAATAACGAACACTCTGTCAACACATTGTCCTTGTTCTTCATCCCTAGCAAGGTGCCCAAGATAGTCCCTCTTGCCTCCGAGTCAGCGAGGCCATGTGGCTGAGCCCTTGGAGATCAAGGAATTTTCTGGATCATTTGCTATGTGTCTAAAACTGGGTTCTCAGAGCCGGAGGCAAAAACTCACAGTCCAGGGAAGGCAACTGGATAGAAGCAGGAAGTGAATTAGTGGTTGCTTAGGGCTGAGAGTGAGGGCAACGGGGAATGACTGCAGACGGGCCCGAGGGGTGTTTGGAGGAGGGGCGATGGAAAAATTCTAGAACTGGGTTTCGGTGATGGTGGTGCAGAGCCGCCATAAATTTCATGGTATGCAAATTATACTTTAATAAATTATATTTCAATAAAGCTGTTTGGGAGGGAAAGAAGTTTATGGGCTGACACATATCTGGGGAACTGAATCCCAGGGAGGCGAGAGGGAAGATGAAGGGGACGAGGCTGGGAAGGGGCCCACAGCGAGGCTGAGTCTGCCATGCTGGGCATAGCTCATGAGCAGTGGATGGGGTCAGCTCACACACCACCTACACAGAGCTGCACAATCCCAGAGCTCTGTCCCAAGCAGGGAGGGAGAAGAATGTGCCCTCTGGCTCCAGTGTCCCCTGCACTGTTGGGTGCACGAGAGCCCAGAGAGAATCCAGCAGCTTCTTAGGCCTGAGAGGCTAAGTGTGAGAGACTGAAGTGCGATGCCAGTGTGGGAGGGGAAGCCACGGCAGCGATGTTTGCTCAGCAAGCTGAGAGTCAAGGAGCACCTGGCCCAGGGAGCCCCGGGTCTGGCGCAGCAGGAGAAGTGGAGGAGACGTCTGACGTCACAACTGTAGGAGACACATTCAGGGCGACTGCACAGAACCAAGGCTCCCCCAGTGACTTCCTATGGCTTCTGGAGCAAACTGCTGCACACTTCACTGCTTACGACAGCCCCGAACACAAGCTACCTGAGCGTTCTGGAGCTCAGAAGTGGAAATGGGCCGGCACCGCGGCTCACTAGGCTAATCCTCCACCTGCGGCGCTGGCACCCCGGGTTCTAGTCCTGATTGGGGCACCAGATTCTGTCCCAGTTGCTCCTCTTCCAGTCCAGCTCTCTGCTGTGGCCCGGGAGTGCAGTGGAGGATGGCCCAAGTGCTTGGGCCCTGCACCCTCGTGGGAGACCAGGAGGAGCACCTGGCTCCTGCCTTCGGATCAGCGTGGTGTGCCGGCCTAGGTGGCCATTTGAGGGGGTGAACCAACGGAAGGAAGAGCTTTCTCTCTGTCTCTCTCTCTCTCACTGTCTGTAACTATCTCTGTCTCTCTCACTGTCTAACTCTGCCTGGCAAAAAAAAAAAAAGAAGAAGAAGAAGAAGAACTAGAAATGGCTCTGGCTGAGCTAAAAACCAAGGTGTTAACAGAGCCAGGGTCCTTCTGCTGACTGGTGTTGGCAGAGCCAGGGTCCTTCTGCTGATTCCGGCGACAGAGTCTGTTCCGCTGCCTTTTCCAGCTTCCAGAAGCTTCCTGAATCCCTCAGCTCCTGGCCTCTTTCTCTCTCCAAAGCCAGCGCCGGCTGCTGGCTTCTTTCTCGGGCTGTATCTCACTGCTCCCCATTTTCCTGCCTCTTGCCTTTGCTTCTACAGGCTCTTGTGATTGTATTGGGCCCCTGCAGATAATCCACGGGGATCCCCTTATCTTGAGGTCAGCTGGCTGCGACCATAATTCTACCCGCAACCTGACCCCCAGGGATGAGGAGCTGGGCATCTTTGGAGGAGCCATGAGTCTGCCCAGCACAGGGCACATCCCCGGTGGACAGCGCCTTGATCCTTGGAAGATGGCAAAACAATCACGTGGAAGCTTGCACCTGTTAACTTTCACCTTCCATGCTGTCTTTCTCAACTGTCTTCACGCTCATGAGATCTGACAGAAGCTGGGGTCGAGGGTCTGTCTGGAGTATTTGGACCATAAGCCCCTCTGACTCCCAAATAAAGCCGGGGACAGTGCAGCTGAAGGGTCCCCAGAGCTCCTTCTCCAAAGAGGCACTTGTCAGCAATTTTGCAAGCAATGTAAGAATAGGACATGATGTCATAGGACATAGTGAGAAGGCAAAAAAAGGACTCAGAGGGGTGGCGCCAGTACATTTTTTCAAATGTTGTCTTCTCCATGGATCAAGGAACAGGCTTTTCCCATCTAAGGCCACTGCAGGACGTGGCTCAATAGACCAGCGGATGCCAGGAGGCCACGCACCACGCAGCCGACTTCCCAGGCAGGACAGCAGGTGCATCCATGAGTTACAGAGCTTAGGCGCTGCGGGGTGGCAGCAGGTCTGAGAAGGGGCATCCTGCTCCTTGTAGTAGGGCTCACACCAGCCCCACACATGCTACAGAAAGCCCTCATCCACGCCAATAAAGCGCTCTCCCAGGCCCTGACATCACCACTTCTATGGCAACCAACGTACTTCAAAGAGCAAAATGTGGGAGCCTGCAAAGCACACTCGAAACTGAAGGCTCTAAGCCATGTGCCAAATGAGGGAACTGGCCAGAAAGCCAAGTCCAAGGTACAAAGCCTCATCAGAGTAGGTTTGGGGGGAACGAGAAGAGATTTCCAGGTATCTCTGGAGTCCAGACCAGAGTGTCCTAATCCAACGGCCACGTGTCCTGCACAGTGGCCTGTGGTCTCCGGTTTTCGCATTGGTGGGGTAAGGGATCCAGTGGGAATCTTTACCCTGAACCGACAGAGAACAGAACGCTCAATGAAGTTTCGAAGAAAACAAACATCTTTCTGCAGTACACGCTGTCTGAGCAACACTAATCGTCCTTCAAAGAGACCACGCATCAACCCACTTAAGGGGAGTACTGGGAAGAGAAGGGACAGCGTGGTCATGAAGTCCTTTTTATGGACATGAACAGATGTGGCCCTGTAGAGCAAACTGACAAGGCACTGTGGTCACTGGCTCTCCTCTGTACGAGAGGCACACCCATAATCCATGCAGTAGAGCTTTGAATTTAGTTCTAACTTCATTTCATCCGATCTAGCCTGCAGGTGAAAACTCACAGGGCTCACAGGGGTACAAGAGGAGTGTTGTGTGGACCCCTGACAGCTCGGTGGACAGAATTGCAGAGGTCAGAGGTCACCCACACCAGACATAGGACACTGCACCCACCCTGGCTTTGTTCACCCAACTCTAATCCTAGTGACACGCACTTTTAATGAATATACATTCATTAAGCAGGCTCTCAGCTATTCCATTTCCTAATCATCTTTTAGTTAACTCTGGGATCTGACCATCAACACAGCACATAAAATATTTCTCTCTAATGACCAGTCACTTGGCCTTTTGTAAATTGAGTCGAACGACCTTCATTACACAGTCAAGTGAATCTTCCGAGTGAGTACTGAGATCAAGAGCAAAGCCTAGAACGCAGTGAACCAACTTGGCATTAAAATCCATGAAGGCAGGGCTGGCGCCATGGCATAGCAGGTAAAGCCGCTGCCTGCAGTGCCAGCATCCCATATGGGCGCCGGTTCAAGTCCCGGCTTCTCCACTTCTGATCCAGCTTTCTGCTGTGGCCTGGGAAAGCAGTAGAAGACAGCCCAAATCCTTGGGCCCCTGGAGGAGGCTCCTTGCTTTGGATCAGCACAGCTCCAGCTGTTGCAGCTAACTGGGGAGTGAACCAACAGATGGAAGACCTCTCTTTCTCTCTCTCTGCCTCTCCTTCTCTCTCTGTGTAACTCTGACTTTCAAATAAATAAATAAATCTTAAAAAAAAGAAAAACAATCCATGAAGGCATGTGCACACATGTGAGCGCACACACACACACACACACACTGAACATGAAACTAGAATATAAGAGGAGAATATAAGAGAACATCTATGAGAGTCCCATGTCTAAGCTGTCGACAAGGTTGTTTTGAGAAACAGTGTCCTGGAACATGTGAGAATTACCTTCTAAACCAGAATAGTACAGATGGTATTCAAGAATGTAAGAAAACTGAAAAGCAAAAACTGAACCTAACTAGTGATCAAAGTAAAAAAAAAAAAAAAAAAAAAAAGGCAGCATAGTGTTTGGGACAGGCATTTAGCCCAGCAGTTAGGATGTCTCTGTCTCTCATCAGAGTGCGTAGGTTTGATACTTGCCTCTGGCTCCTGACGCCAGCTTCCTACTAATGTCGATCCTGGGAAGTCCCAGTGTTGGGACAAGTAGTTGAGCCCCTGCCCCCATCATGTGGGAGACCTTGATTGAGTTCTGGGCTCCTGATTTCAGCCTGGCCCAGCCCCAGCTGCTGTAAACATCTGGGGTGTGAAACAGTGGATGGGAACTCTCTCTCTCTCTGCCTCTCAAATTGATCATATTTTTGAAGATTTACTTATTTATTTGAAAGGTGGAGTTACAGACAGAGAGAGGGAGACACAGAGACAGACAGACACGCACATACACACACAAACACACACACAGAGAGAGAGAGAGAGAGAGATCTGCCACTTGCTCATTCACTCTCCAAATGGCCACAATGACCAGAGTTGGGCCAATCTGGAGCCTGGAGCCAGGAGCCAGGAGCTTCTGGGTCTCCCACGTGGGTGCAGGGGCCCAAGGACTTGGGCCATCTTCCACTGCTTTCCCAGGCACATTAGCAGGGAGCTGGACAGGAAGTGGAGCAGCCATATGGAACGCTGGCACCACAGGTAGCAGCTTAAGCTCCTTTGCACAGTACAGGCCCAAAATTGATTATACTTAAAAAAAAATAAAATATCATAGGCACTCAAATTGTCGGTAATTTCTAAAACTATAAACACAACATTAGTGTGAGTGTGGTGCGTGGGAATTTTCATAAACAGCTGATAGAAATGGAAATCAAGACAGCTTGTGGGTAAAGCATTTGGTAATCTAGAATAAGCCCCCACCCACCCCTAAAAAATGGTAAACCTCTTTGTGTCTCCACTTATACCGGTTGTAGGATTTTACGAAAGGATCACAAACACAGGCAAAGATTTCTCCCCCAGGAGCTCAGCACTGCATCAACTACGATCAGACGAGGCTGCTAAGAGGAAGAGTAAATACAGAGAGGTGAGAGCAGTTCTCCTACGGGGGGGTGGGGGGGGGGGTCCTGGTTCCAACCTGCTATTAACCCATGACCACCCCACGAGGCGGCAGACGACCCGCATCAGCCTCCTGCCCCCCAACACCACACTGCACAAGTCCTACCAAGACCAGGAGTTTATCCGCCGAGAGTAATGTGAGTGATGAAATCTGCAGCCAAACATCCAACAGGAAATGAGCAAGGGAAGAAAAAGGAAGGATGCTACTGAACAGGCCAGGAAGTCTCTCGCATCCATTTAGGATGTCTACCCTTCCCTCTGTGCTTAGGGCTACACATTCTTAGACGCAATTTGCCCTGTAAAACCAAACCCACCAAATAAAGAGAACTATTAAAACTAAGGACAGAAAGAGAGAAAGAGGAAAAAGAGGCAGAAAAATACGCGCTCCCAGACAGCAGGGAGTGACTTAATTATTACAATGGAGGGCTGAATTCGCCACTGTGACTCCTGACAGCTTCCACAGAATGGGAAATATTGAGTAATGAGTTCTTATTGTCTGATTTTTTTTAAAAGAGACAAAATATTTCCTTTGGAGAGGTTACCTATTATCAGGATGGGAATAAAATAGTGATTTCATGCTTTGTTCATATATGGTTTTATAGGAAAGGACTTCAAAAAGTTCATGGAACATGCAATTCGATGGTAAGTTTATTTTGGCGCAAAAAACATTTTCAAGCTCTATCCATAGTTTTTCCATGATATACATGAATTTTTCTGAAGGCCCTGCATGACTAACGAACGGAACAGGAGCCAGCACTGTGGCACAGTTGGTTGGGCTGCTACTTGTGAATGCTGGCATCCCATATCAGAGGGCAAGTTCAGGTCCCAGCTGCTCTGCTTCCAATCCAGCTCTCTGCTAATGCTCCTGGGAAAGTGGTGGAAGATGGCCCTGCAAGGCACATGGGAAACTCAGATGGAGTTCTAGGCTCCTGGCTTTGCCTAGTTTCAGTCCTGGGTGTTGTGACCATTTGGGGAGGGAACCACAGATGATGGAAGATTTACCTTCTCTCTCTCTCTCTCTCTCTCTCTCTCTCTCTCTCTCTCATCTTGCCTTTCAAGCAAAATAAATAAATCTTAGAAGAGAGAGAAAGAGAAATGAAATGGGCCAAGCTCCCATCCGGCCTCCCCTCCCATGAGGACTTGCTGGTGCCTTCTCAGTCTTTGGGTTTCTCCTCCCCTAGACAGGAAGTCCTCCGGGGACAGGCCCTGCGGAGTTCACTTCTCAACCCTGTGCCTTCTCATTCATACCCTAGGCCTCCTTGCTGCCATCGTGAGCATTCAGTCCATGCAAGTTGGCTCCACTAAGAGACAGCATCTCTCCGGTTCCCACTGGAGGCCCATGGAGAAACAAAGACCAGACCCAACCAAGAGACATATCTGCTCCCTGAGGCTCAGATCTCCCCCGTGGCAGGTGTGGGGTAGGGCACAGACTGGAAAAACATGGCTGGCACATTCGTGCTGACCATGACAAAGGGAGCCCCAGTGAGGGTCGTCCCTACCAAAGGCTTCCGAATGTCCCCACCCAACACCACACCTGCCGCAGGGGAGATATATGAGTTCTGTGCTCACCAAAATGCTGAGAGGACCTCTTAGAAACAATGGTTTGGGCCAGCGATGTGGCTCACTAGGCTAATCCTCCGCCTTGCAGAGCCAGCACACCAGGTTCTAGTCCCGGTTGGGGTGCCGGATTCCGTCCCGGTTGCCCCTCTTCCAGTCCAGCTGTCTGTTGTGGCTCAGGAAGGCAGTGGAGGATGGCCCAAGTGCTTGGGCCCTGCACCCCATGGGAGACCAGGAGAAGCACCTGGCTCCTGCCTTCAGAACAGCGCAGCGCATCGGCCGCAGTGCACCGGCCGCAGCGGCCATTGGGGGGTGAACCAACGGCAAAGGAAGACCTTTCTCTCTGTCTCTCTCTCTCACTGTCCATTCTGCCTGTCAAAAATTTTAAAAAATAAAAAAATGCATATGAGGGGAGGTCAGCGTTTTTGGCTGAGAGATAGAAGATCTCTCTCTCTCTCTCTCTCTCTCTAACTCTGCCTTTCAAATAAGTACCTGGCTGCAATGGCCAGGATTGAGCCAGGCTGAAGGCAGCAGCCTGGAACTCCAATCAGATCTCCAGCGTGGGAGGCAGAGGCCCAAGCACTCAGCCATCTTTCTCAGGCGGATTAGCAGGAAGCCGGCTCAGAAGCAGAGTACAATGGTCCTCATACGGGACGCCAGCATTGCAGTTGGCAGCTTACCCTGCAGCACCACAATCTTGCATAACTAGCTAGTCCCACATGGTATGAGACAGTCCCAGGTAATTCTCCCTAAAGAACCTGTGTCTCTCACCTGGGTGCCTTGTGGGAAGATCCAGTGCTGGCTTCTCACCCAGTTCTGGGGACTTCACTTTCTACAACCACCGAGAGACCTCAGGGCCTGAGAACTCAGGTAGAGAAGCCGGGAAAGGTTGAGGTCGGGGATCCGAGTTTAGCAGTCGGCACAGCGACAGGAGCAGGGGATGCTGGTAGCAAAACACAATGAGCATACGGGGACTCCGGTGCCACTGCTTCTATGTGCAGACAGAGGAGAGAAGATAGGATTCTATCTCAGGACAGCAGAGCTGAGCTTACTGAGAGTGAGGCTGGAGCCAGGCACACCGGCAAACTCCCGGGAGACTTAAAATCTGCAGGAATGACCTCCACGTGGCTGGGGGAGGCAAAACACAGAGGAAATCTCATCTTGTTTGTGGAAAACAGGTGCGGGAACCAACAGGAAGAAACAGCTCCTGGCTCATAAGTGGCCTGGAAGGTGACGGGTTTTTGATCAAGGTTTCGGGGTACAATGAGAAACAGCTGGCTCTTTCCACCGCCTCCACTCCTGCTAAGAATTAAACCCAGGCGCCAGCACTGTGGTGGCTTCAGTGCCGGCATGCTATATGGGCACTGTTTTCAGTCCTGGCTGCTCCACTTCTGATCCAGCTCCCTGCTCCACGTGGGAAAGCAGCGGACGATGGCCCAAGTGCGTGGGGCCCCCTGCACCCACGTGGGAGACCCAGATGCAGTTCCTGACTCCTGACTTTGGCCTGGCCCAGTACCAGGTCATTGTGGCCATTTGGAGCGTGAACCAACAAATAGAAGATTCTCTCTCTCCTTCTCTCTCTCTCTCTGTAATTCTGCCTTTCAAATAAATAAATAAATCTTTTAATAAAGAGAGAGAGAGATACCCAGCAAACTGAAGGAAGGTAGATTCAGCTTTACTGCTTACAAAAGAGCAGGATGTTCCCGTACCGCCTCTGAACTTGGTCTCCCCTAGGCCCCAAGCAGTGCCTCACAGACCAAAGTCATTACCAAAAGCAGCTGGCTTGGGCTTTGAAGTCTCATCCCACATGAGAAGGCTCCTTCACTGAGAGTACCTGAGTCCCCCCAGGAGCCAGCAGGGCAGGGCAAAGCTCAGGCCAAGGTAATGTGTCCCCCCCTTGGCCCCCACCTCTACCCCCACCCCCACCCCCACTGCCTGGCTGGATCCTTCAGTGTCAATCACTAGATCCCAGGGTGGGGGTGGGGCCCTGATGCTTCAAAAGGCCCATTCACAAAGAAGTGGGGGTGGGGGATGGGGATGTAAGTCACTTTGGTTGATTGATCTTCAAAAGGAGCAGCGTTTCAGGGAGAGAGGTCAAGTTCAGTTTTCTGTGCCAACAGCAAGCAGCCCACAGGAAGATCACAGAGAGCCCGGTGTCTGAAGGCATGCCAGGCCCCGCGTGTTCTATTTTAAAAGCGAAGCCCTCGGTGCTACCTTGATGATTTTGTAGAATTTACACTGAAAGGGCAGAAAATGTCACACCAGCTTGTGTGTTCCCCACTTCCATGCGCTCTTTGCTGGAAAATCAAACTCGGCCGTCTCTGAGCTCATCAGCCAGCACCCACAGCGGCGGAGGCATGCGATTTAAGCTCTGCATAATTCCTGCATGGCCAAAGGGTATAGGGAAAGACACAGCAGTGGAAAACGCTTCGTGTAGCCAGGATTCTTCTCTGAACCCCACATCCTCCTCTGTACGAGGATTCCACCTGTCTCACAGGGGTAGCATAATGACACAAGGCATGGAAGCACCTGGCACAGAGTCCAGCCCCTCCCTGGGCCCTTTCTCTGCTCTTCTCTGGTCTTCAGTTCCTAAAACTGCAAGGAGAAAATACACACACACACACACACACACACACACACACACACCCCTACACAAACACGCACACACACATGCACATGCATTCTAGAAAGAGGACAGGTGTTTGGTGCAACAGCTAGAACACCACTTGGAAAGCCTGCATTCCACATCAGAGTGCCTGGCTTTGAGTTCTGACTCTGCTTCCTAACCCAGCACCCTGCTAATTCTGGGGAGGCAGCAGGGGACTGCTCAAATACCTGGGTCCCTGATACTCCAGGGAGAGACCTGGATTGAATTCCTGGTTCCTGGCTTTGGACTGGCTGCTGCAAACATTTGAGAAGTGAACCAGTGAATGGAAGATCCCTTCTCTTCTCTTCTCCTCTCTTCTCCCCTCTCCTCTTCTCCCCTCTCCTCTCCTCTCCTCTCCTCTCCTCTCCTCTCCTCTCCTCTTCTCCCCTCTCCTCTCCTCTCCTCTCCTCTATCTCTCCTCTCCTCTCCTCTATCTCTCCTCTCCTCTATCTCTCCTCTCCTCTCCTCTCCTCTCCTCTCCTCTCCTCTATCTCTCCTCTCCTCTCCTCTCCTCTCCTCTCCTCTCCTCTATCTCTCCTCTCCTCTCCTCTCCTCTCCTCTATCTTTCCTCTCCTCTATCTTTCCTCTCCTCTATCTCTCCTCTCCTCTCCTCTATCTTTCCTCTCCTCTATCTCTCCTCTCCTCTCCTCTCCTCTCCTCTCCTCTCCTCTCCTCTCCTCTATCTCTCCTCTCCTCTCCTCTTCTCCCCTCTCCTCTCCTCTCCTCTCCTCTCCTCTCCTCTATCTCTCCTCTCCTCTCCTCTATCTTTCCTCTCCTCTATCTTTCCTCTCCTCTATCTCTCCTCTCCTCTCCTCTATCTTTCCTCTCCTCTATCTCTCCTCTCCTCTATCTCTCCTCTCCTCTCCTCTCCTCTATCTTTCCTCTCCTCTATCTCTCCTCTCCTCTCCTCTCCTCTATCTCTCCTCTCCTCTCCTCTATCTCTCTTCTCCTCTCCTCTATCTCTCCTCTCCTCTTCTCTCTCCTCTCCTCTCCTCTATCTCTCTCTCCCCTCCACCTCCCTTTCCCTCTCACTTCTCTACCTTTCAAATAAATCACATACACTACAGAAATCAGATGAGAGAGAGAGAAATTGCAAGGAAGGGTCAAGAGGGGGGACAGTTCCATGAGATGACCCAGCACCAACACTATATTATTAGGATTTCGCCTTAGACGATGCATCATCAACGGTCAACTCCCATCGACCAAGTGCTTTCAAGGATCAGACAGACAAGGTGAAAAGCTATTAGCACCACTCTCAACTTCTTATCCCACTGAGACAAGGCCAAGGGCAGAAAGCCTCTGCCCCCTTAGGAAGATGAGAAGCGGGAGTCCCCAGGACACAGGGACAGCTTCCCCGACGCCACACCATGAGTGCCATGTTGAGGATCTTCAGCCATTGGCCTGACAAGGTCTCTATCCCGGAACCCACGCTGTCTTCTGAATGGCTTGGCTCTCTGTGACCCCTGCTCTCTTTTCTGCTGGTCTCTTCCAAGGTCAAGTGTTAAGTGCATAGCACAACAGAAGAGTTCAGAGCAGGTCGTGGAACAATGGATGAGCTCCAGCACTGACCACCCGCTAAGGTGGCCTTGCCTGAACATTCACCAATGTAACGGCCTGTCAGTCAATGAGGTGGCTGTATTTCTCATCCAATCAGATGGCCAAAGACGCAAAGGAGTGCTTCCAGGGACCAACAAGCTTTCCTTGATCATCCTTTCCCCCAATGTTCCTGATGTCTGTGTTCCTCTAAGGCACATACATAGGTCTATTCCTGACTTTAGCACCGGTGTGATATTCTGTTTAAGCATCTGGCTTTGGGGCCAGCATTGTGGTATAGCAGGTCTAGCGGCTGCCTGTGACACCAACATCCCACATTGGTACAATGATTAGGGTCCCAGGTGCTCTGCTTCCGATCCAGCTGCCTGCTAATGTGCCTGGGAAGGCAATAGATGATGGCCCAAGTATTTGAGCCACTGCCACCCACTTGGGAGTCCCAGATGGAGTTCCTGGCTCCTGGCTTCAACCTGGCCTGGTCCTGGCTGTTATGACCATTTGGAGAGTGAAGCAGATAATGAAAGATCTCTCTCTCTCTTTTTCTCCCTCTCTCTCTCCTTTATTTATTTTGAAAGGCAGAGATAGATGGATCGATCAATCGATCGATCGATCCTCCATTCTCTGGTACACTCCCCAGCTATCCACAATAGCTGGAACTGGACCAGGCCACAGTCAGAATCCAGAAGTGCAGGGGCCCAAGGACTTGGGCCATCTTCTGCTGCCTTCCTAGGCACATTAGCAGAGAGCTGGATTGGAAATGGAGCAGCTGGGACTTGAACCAGTACCCACAGGTGATGCTGACACTGCAGGCAGAGGCTTAACCTGCCCGCTATGCCACAGCACCGGCACCAGTAAACCAATCTGTAAAAATATAAATGTCTGGCTTCCCACTGGGCTGAGGTGTACCCTACAAGTCTTTGGGAGTGATGGATATGCGCTAAGCATAGATCCCAGTGATGTACATTTACCAAAAAAAAAAAAAAAATCGTTGACCACAGGCCCATAGACTAAACTTCAACAAAGAGTTTTTTAAAGCCTTCACCACTCACTGGTGCATGGCCTTGGGTAAATTACCTCTCATCTGTAAGCTGGGCCAACAATGACTGAAGTTACACAAGCGTTGTGAGGTTATGCATGGAAAGAAGGTGGTTAACAATGCCCACAGTGTAGCAAGCACTCAGTGTAGCCTGCCATTTTCAATTGTTCTCCTTATTATTTCTCCAACACAAAAGACACATTTGGAGAAAGGGAAACCCTAATACAGAAGAAAGGTTGGGTACTATGGTAGGCAGAAAAAAATATATAAATGGCTCTCCATAGATATCGCATGTCCTAAGTCCCAGGATCTGTGAGTATGTCTTCTTACATGACAAAGGGACTTTGTAGATGCGACTTAAAAAGGATCTTAAGACGTGGCTATTATTTTGCATTATCCAGGTGAATCCATTGAATTCTCAGAAGCTGGAAGAGAAAGGCAGAAGAGCAGAGAGAGAACAGAAGATCCTGTCTGTAGGCTTTGAAGACAGAGGAAGGGGCTATGAGCCCCAGAATGCAGGTAGGTGGGCTCTGCAGAACTGCCAAAGGCCAGATAACAGATTCCCCCCAGCACCTCCGGAAGGAAGGCAGCCCTGCCAACAGACAGACGTTAGCCCAGGATGCCCCCTTTCAAACTCCAGAACTGTAGATAATCCATTTATATTACATTTAACCCCTACACCTGCAGTCAACAGTGAGCGTTGCAATAGGAAAGAATACAGGGACTATCTGTATCTCACACCCTGACTGTCAGTGTGAGAAGGGGTTTGAAGGAGAAACGGGATGACGGGGACTACAGTATTGTAAAGCTGATTCTTTGAGCAGTGTGGCAAGCACGAGGGAGCAAGGGCGCCTGGAGTCAGGACGCTGCTCTTAGGGAACAAGGCGGTGAGTTGCCGAGGAGCGGCGCAGGTGATGAAGGAGGTACAGAGGATGTGTGAGCTGTGAAACCACATGGCTGGGGAAACCAGGCACACCATGCACCTCTGAGCCGTCATGTGCAGCTGTGGCCAGAAGATTCAAAGGGCACAAAATAAAGGATTATGGGGATTAGAGGATGCTGGTTGCAGCGAAGAATACAAAGAACTCAAGCAAAGGGGTTTAACGTGGGGTTGAAAGTTTAGGATCACAGGCAAGGCTAACAAAACCATGTGGGCACGTTGGAGTGCAGATGACAACGCCAGAAGCCGCAGGAAGGAAGCAGATGACAATGTCGCAAGCCATCGAGGTCCAGGTAGCAGGCAGAGAGCACAAAGAAAAGCCCTAGATGGGTAGAAGAAGGAAAAGATGCAGATCTGAAGACAGAACAAAACCAAGGGAAAGAGGGTCTGGAGCAGGTCACCTGTGCCCCCGCCCGGCCCCAAATTCAACAGTGTAGAGATGGCGACAGTGAGTGGGAGCAGGAGGAAGGGCCAGATGAAGAGGGAGTCAGTGGTGGCCCAGCCAGACAGCAGAGTGGAAGGAAGGGTGTCGCCTCTTACAGGCAGGGCGCTCCTGGGCACACCTGCAGGAGTTGAGGAATGATGGACTGGGGGTGCTTTAAGGGGAGAGAAGGAGGCAATGTTCCCAAAGGGAGGAGATATTTCCTTGCACGAGACACAAGTGAAGGGAGGGAACAAGACAATACAAAGGGACACAGAAACTCATGGGGTAAGACTGGTGCAGAAGAGTTCACCTAGGACAACCCCTATCTTCTAAGGCAAAAGGTAAAACGAGAAAATAGGGTCCTTCGCTGGGAGTTGACAAGGTAAAGGCGGGGCAGGAACTCCAGAACACGGAGAGAAGCCAGGAGCTGTGTTTCGAACACTAACGAGGTAAGACAAGACGCTCTCCTGGAGAGCCCAGCCCAGGTGAGATGCCGCCCAGGCATCGGGTGAAAGTCTTTTGCGTCCTGATTTAAAGTCTGCTTATCTTGCATCCTGATTTAAAGTCTGCTTATCTTCCCGGCTTCCTAAGGACAGAGACCACCTCCACCTGAACTCTGCACACAGCCCGGATCCTGGGTTTCAGTGTATCCCCAATAAGTATATAGTGGTGGCTGGGAAGAAACAGAAGGGAGGTAGAGAGGTAACTTCAGGTTGTGACCGCATGGTTTCCCAACATAGGGGTTAGCTCCTGTTAACGCTCCTGGAATGGTATCGGATGGTGACCCAACCGGTCAGGCCATTACTACCCATGTGGGAGGCCGGGTAGAGTTCTGGGCTCCTGGCTTCAATCTGGCCCAGTCTTGGCTGTTGCAAACATTTCGAGGGAGTGTGTGAGCTAGAAGATGGAAGGTAACTTTCTCTCTCTCTCTCTCTCTCTCTCTCTCTCTCTCTCTCTCTCTCTCTCTCTCTCTTTCTCTCTCTCTCTCTCTTTCTCTCTTTCTCTCTCTGACACTCTGCCTTTCAAACAGAATCCAACCTGCTTGAAAGAAGCAAAATGACTGAAAATTTATAAAACAAAGCAGACTGTGTCCATGTCTCACAGAATTTCTTTAACTACTGAGCTCCCTTAGCGTGTGTTAAAATATATCTTCCCTATAGAAACCTATTTTGAAGGCAACTCCTAAACACGGCGCCACGGGTTCCAGCTTATTTGCTACCAGTAAGCACAGGCTTGCAAATGAAGCCCTGACAGCCCCACCAGAAACAGCCCCTCTCACCCACTGTGCTGTGAAGTGGCTGTCACTGGGTAGGCTGCAGAGTGCTGAGGACTCCGCTCGGGGGTTGTGGCACATTTCTAAGTGTGTGAGAAAGCTCTCCATCCCCACGAACCCCGGGCTCTGGACATCACTCCTTCTGCTGTCTTACATCCTCATCAAATCTCTGCCTCTTCTCCCCAGCCTGGGACTGTAATCCCAGAAGGTCAAGTTACAACAGCTCTCCCTCTGATTCCAGCTCACCCCCTTGCCCCATATTCACACACCTGTACCTGTACTACCTACAAGTTAAAGAGCGAGCACCAAGGCAGAAAGGGCGTGGCCTGATCAAGACTAAGGACCTGATTTCCCAGCCCGGCCCCACCCCTCACTAGCTGCAAAACTTCAGAAATGTCTTCTCATCTTGGGGGTGGTCATCCCGTACACCCACATCCCATGTTGGGGTGCCTCTTTGGAGCCCTAGGTTTCCTTGTTTTGGTTCCTGTTAATGCACACTCTGAGAGGCAGCAGGGGATGGCCCAAGTGCCTGGGTGCCTGCCACTCACATGGGAGACCCACATGGAATTGCAGGCTCATGGCTTCGGCTTGGCCCAACCCAACCCTGGCTGTTTACAAGCCTCTGGAGAGTAAATCAGTGGATGGGAGATCAATATCTCAACCTCACTCTCTCCCTGTCTCTCTGCCTTTCAAATAAAATGAAAATAAACAAACAATTAAATTAGAACAGGAGAAAAATAACCTTCTAAAAGGGAGACAGAGGCTGGCACTATGGCATAGCAGGTAAAGCCGCCACCTGCAGTGCCAGCATCCCATATGGCGCTGGTTTGAGTCCCGGCTGCTCCACTTCCAATCCAGCTCTCTCTGCTATGACCTGGGAAAGCAGTGGAGGATGATCCAAGTGTTTGGGCCCCCGTTTCCATGTGGGAGACCTAGAGGAGGCTCCTGGCTCCTGGCTCGTGGCTCCTGGCTTCAGATCAGCACAGCTCCAACCATTGAGGCCATTTGGGGAATGAACCAGTGGAATGGAAGATCTTTCTCTCTGTCTCTCTGTCTGTAACTCTGCCTCTCAAATAAATAAATAATCAAAAAATAAAATAAAATAAAAGGGAAGCAGTGGTTGTGCCCACCTTGAGGTGTTGTTATGTTCACGGTGCCTCTCAAGTATGTAGGACTCACTTTGGTAGGGATTTTTATCAAGTGCCTAATGTTAATCAATGGATTACAGGGCTAGAAAAAGAAAAAAAAAAACATTAAAATGCCCAAAGTCAAATACTCCTGGAGTGTTCTGTCTCACTCACCTGGCTCACCCACTATGCAAATGAGCTACAGAAGAGACCAATACAATGGGACAGTGGCTCACCAAAGAGGTTCCACTGTAGATACCTGGTACAGCGGCTTCAGTATTTCTGACAGATCGGGAAATCGGTTACAAAATGCTGACCATAAAGACAGCAGCAGAGACGAGACACGAGGGAAAAAAATCCTTTCGTTCATCTGCACGCGTTGAAAGTTCAGAGTGGCAGATTTTTTTTTCCCTATCGCAGAATGCTGTAAGATGCTAGCCTCACCCTAAAATCAAATTATCCCTCCAAGGCTATGATCTTGAACCGAAACTCCCAGTGCTAACTGTGTTAACCGACTGCTGGGAGGAAAGAATGGGGGGGGGGGTGCCTCACTGATTTCCAGCTTCAATGATGCAACGCAGGTGTTTGTACCTGTGACCTGGAAAAGACCCAGTAAATGTTATTGTATTCATAAGCACTGTTCACGGTCTTCCTGTTGATACCCTCAGCTACCTTTCAGACCAGGATCCTGCACAATCTTGTTGATGTGCAGAGGGAGGGAACTGCTGTGGGAGAAGAAATCTGACCTAGTTGGGGATTTCTTCCTATGCTGGTGAGAAGAAATGGGATGGATTTGCAGTATCACTAAATGGCAGTCTCTCAGACACCCTGCAAACATCTGCGGCTCCCAATTCTGCCCTCCCAATCAGGAGCTGAAGTCAGGGGTCCTTGTTCCGGATGAGGAGACAGGGGGAGAGGATGAGACCAGCGAGGCAGACTGCACCTGACACTGAGCAGGGGGACCGGGAGAAGCAGAGGTGGGCACTGGAACCACAGTGAGGACCAGAAGACAAAGCAAGGAGGTGAGATGCCAGGACCAGGCAGGACCCACCTGCTCAGGAAGGCAGGGGGAGATCTACCTGGCGAGGTAGCTGCGGTTTTTCAGGTGCTGGGGGATGATCTGATCTGTGGTTTGGCTTCACTCAAGAGCATCACTTCCTAGCTGGATCCTTGAAGAGTTGACCAAAAGGGCTAACACAAAGGCAAGATGGAGACCTTTGCAAGCAGCAGCTCTTTGGGCCACTTACATGGAAATCTACAGGCTGAGACTGTGACCATCAAAGGAATGAGGAGCTTCCAATAAAGCGGGCCTAGGAAATGCGACCGTGGGGGCTGGCACCGTGGTGCACTAGGTTAATCCTCCGCCTGCGGCACCGGCATCCATACGGGCGCCAGGTTCTAGTCCCGGTTGCTCCTCTTCCAGTCCAGCTCTCTGCTGTGGCCCGGGAGGGCAGTGGAGGATGGACCGAGTGCTTGGGCCCTGCACCCGCATTTGGAGACCAGGAGGAAGCACCTGGCTCCTGGCTGCAGATTGGCGCAGCGCCGGCCATAGTGGCCATTTGGGGAGTGAACCAAAGGAAGGAAACCCTTTCTCTCTGTCTCTCTCACTTTCTAACTCTGTCAAATTAAAAAAAAAAAGAAAGAAAGAAAAGAAATGTGACCGTGAGAAATGCAAGTGCCTGCAGCATCACCATTCTCTCTGCCTGGCATCGGACAACAACAAATGCACAAAGGGCAAGACTTATTGCAGGTGTGTAGCATCGTGAAGCATTCTAAGAACAGGGGTGGCTCCCAGAAGTATCTGAAGGGGACGATTCACAAAAGGAGGCTCAGGGAAAAACACATGGGCTTGGCTGGCGCTGTGGCATAGCCGCTAAAGCCACCACCTGCAGTGCAGGCATCCATATGGGCACCAGTTCTAGTCCCGGCTGCTCCACTTCCGATCCAGCTCTCTGTGGCCTGGGAGAGCAGAAGATGGCCCAAGTGCTTGGGCCCCTGCACCCACATGGGAGACACGGAAGAAGCTCCTGGCTCCTGGCTTCAGATCTGCGCAGCTCCTGCCGTTGAGGCCAATTGGGGAGTGAACCAGCGGAAGGAAGACCTCTCTCTCTCTCTCTCTCTCTCTCTCTCTCTCTTTCTCTCTCTCTCCCTCCCTCCCCCCTCCCTCCCTCCCTCTGCCTCTCCTTCTCTCTGTGTAACTCTGACTTTCAAATAAATAAATAAATCTAAAAATAAAAGAGAAAAATAAAATAAAAAGTAAACATATGGGCTCGACCAAGCTCCAGGTGAAGGTTGGCTGTCCAAGGTCTAGGTGCGTTGACCTTGGGAAACATTCAAACTTCTGCTCACGGGGAAATATTCTTCCACGAGAAAATCATGAAAGATGGTGATGAGCACACACTGACGTAGGACTGCAATATTTCTACTTTCCCTCCTGACTTTTACATTTTTAACTAGAGCCTGCTCCACTGTGGAAAACAAATGCCTACGAGAATGAGCAGCAAGAAGCCTGAGCTACTTGCACTTGCTCCATAGAAATGGTGTCAAGAAAAATAAAAAGGATTATAGAGGCTGGCACTGTGGCGCAGTGGGTTAAAGCCCTGGCCTGAAGCACCGGCATCCCATACGGGCACCGGTTTGAGTCCTGGCTGCTCCTCTTCCAATCCAGCTCTGTGCTGTGTCCTGGAATAACAGCAGAAGATGGTCCAAGTGCTTGGGCCACTGCATCCACTTGGGGGACCCGGAAGAAGCTCCTGGCTTCTGGCTTCGGATTGGCGCAGCTCTGGCCATTGCATCGATCTGGGGAATGAACCAGCGGATGGAAGACCTCTCTCTCCTCTCTGTCTTGACCTCTCTCTGTAACTCTGTCTTTCAAATAAATAAAATAAATCTTTTTTAAGAAAGGATTATAAGGAGGTAAGGAGTCATCACAGACAACCCCCACCAAAGTGGACAAGGCTATGGAACAGGAGAGAGGCTGTTGTCTCAAGTTCTGTTGTCTCAAGTTCTTTTTTATTAAATATTTATGTGTTTATTTGGAAGGTAAAAAGAGTTAGAGACACAGAGAGAGATCTCAGTTCACAGATTCCTTCCCACATGCCTGTACTGGCTGGGGTTGGGCCAGGCCAAAGCCAGGAGCCAGGAACTCCATCTCGATCTCCACGTGGTGGCCCAGGCCCAAGTAATGGGGCCAGCATCTGTTGCCTCCCAGACGCATTTATGGGAAGCTGGATCAGAAGTAGAGGTGGGATTGGGTCCCAGCTCTCTGACATGGGATGCAGGAGCCTCAAGCAGTGGATTCACAGTGCTCACCACTGTCTCAGCTTCTACACACACTCCGAGTGCAAGATCACACTGTTGTTAGTTCTGTTTCATTCTGTATGCCTGGCACGCAAAGCGGTAACATCAGCATATCATAAAAACTTTAGTGTACTACTATATTTTATAGGAAGACATCAAGTTTTTTTCTAAATTCTCTAAATATCCCTTTCCTAAGGTGTTAATCTTATTTTTTTTTAATTTAAAAAGCAGAGAGACAGAGACAGATGACAGAGAGGGAGCCGTCTTCCATCCTCTGGTTTACTTCCCAAATACCCTCATCAGCCAGGACTGGGCCAGGAGAAGCCAGAAGCTGGGAACTCAGCCTGAGTCTTCCATGTAGGTGGTGAGGATTCAAGCACTTGAACCATCACTGGCTGCCTCCCAAGTGCATCTTAACAGGAGGCTGGAATCAGAAGCAGAGCAGGGACTCAGATCTAGGCACCGGATGTGGGTGTCCCAAGCAGCACCGATTGCCCAACCCTAAGGCATCGATCTTCTAAATTCCCACGGTGCATGGACCTGTAGTTCAGTTGGCTCTACAGGCTAACATTGGATGCTATAGATTCAGACTCCCCAGCTAGCTCCTAAATGAGCCTTCGGTGCAGGCCGAGGTTGGGAGGAGACGGTGGGCCAGCTTCAAACAACCCCACATCTTTACTGCAACCAACAAAACAACTCCCATCAGAGAACCTCCTCTACACAAACAGGCTACTCTTGCCCACTGCAGAGCAGAAGAGGTGGAAATGCAAACCCAAGCCCCGGGGTGCAGGCCAGGAGGGTGTCCAGCCAGTCCCTATGCTGAACTCATACCAAATGCAGCAACGAGTCTCCTGCAAGAGCTTGTCTTCCTGCACGCTAACAACCTTAGCACCTTCCCTGTGGAGTTCTGACTGCAATGACCCGAGAGTGACATTTCTCACGGGCCCAGCAGGCATGTGGGGAGTCACTCTGGGCAGCCTCACAGACCAACTATTGCTAGCGTGGCTCAAAACACTTGGGGGACCTTCTGACTGTCCTCCAAACCCAGGAACACAAATCAGTCTCATTATCGTATAATCACACAAGCGGTGTTCCCAGTTCAATCAATCAAGCAAGTCCACACGATTTGACCATAAACAGCCACCAGCTATTGCTGCAGAACTACACTTGTTCTCCAAAGAAAGAGATTTGTCACTGGCAAATTTATTCCTGAGGATGGCTCAAGGCCTTGTAATCAGCTCCCCTAACCTCCCCCCCTCCCGCCAAAAAAAAGAGAGAGAGAGAGAGAGAGAGAAATCCCATCATTCATTGTGCACGGGCAGCTTTCTTGGAGGAAGAATGGCTAATCTGTGGGATCCACCGCTCCCACAGGACTGAACTATGTCTCAGAGTGACGTCTACAAATCGAGTTAGTCCTGCCTCCCTGCTGACATCTCTGCCTTCAATGCCCTGCCCCACACCTGTTGACGCTGCACAAATACCTGGTGCTCTGTCATCAGACCTTCCAGAACCTTCCCTGCGTGCTCCCTGCCAATCTCCCCCAGTGCAGGACCTCGCTCCCCCGTGGCTTTGGCATGCGTATGCACTCCGACTGCAGGGACCACACTTCAGTCTACTACTGTCTCTTGTCAATGTCTACATTCTCCCCTCTCAGTGGACCAACGCTGACCGAGCGTGAACTTCACTCTCAGGCACAGAGCACGCGCTGAGTTAATACGTGCTGGGCTTGAATGTCAGCACAAACAGGTTAGCGTGAGAATCACTCGCAATACTTTAGAACCATGACAGCCCTCACCCATTTGATAGGCACTTATTGGGAGCCAAATTCGTGCTACATAAAGGGCCAAGGGAAAATGGTACCATTTCTTAGAGGTGTCCACTGAGGGGTTTCTGATGCTTTTTTTTTTAAATTCTGCTTTTAATGATTTTAAAAGTCAGAGAGGCAAAAACACTGTTGTATTTGTCCCTTTACATATTTACTTACACACAGTGTTCAAATAGATCTGACATTATCCGTGTCCAAAATGCTAGAGACTGATTCAACCATGTCCCCGTCTTCCCATAAAGGCAGCATATGGTATCTGAAATGTACAAGCCACTGTGATGCAAGTTTAGGCTTTCACAACCTCTCTCTCTCTCTCTCTCTCTCTCTCTCTCTCTCTGTTACCATTTTGATTTTTAAGTGTATGCTTCAGCAGCATTAGTAGGTTCACATTGTTGAGCTACCATGACTGCCATCCATCTCTAGGACTTCTTCATTATCCCAGAATGAAACTCTATAACCAGGGCCAGCGCTGTGGCATAGCAGGTGAGACTGCCACCTGCAGTGCTGGCATCCCATATGGGTGCTGATTCAAGACCTGGCTGCTCCACTTCCCTTCAATGGCCGCCGCGGCCGGCATACCACGCTGATCTGAAGGCAGGAGCCAGGTGCTTCTCCTGGTCTCCCATGGGGTGCAGAGCCCAAGCACTTGGACCATCCTCCACTGCACTCTCTGGCCATAGCAGAGAGCTGGCCTGGAAGAGGGGCAACCGGGACAGAATCCAGCGCCCTGGCCGGGACTAGAACCCCGTGTGCCGGTACCTCAAGGCGGAGGATTAGCTTAGTAAGCCGCTGCGCCGGCCTGCTCCACTTCCAATCCAGCTCTCTGCTATGGCCTGGAAATCAGTGGAAGATGGCCCAAGTGCTTGGGCCCCTGCACCCACGTGAGAGACCGGGAAGAAGCTCCTGGCTCCTGGCTTCAGATTGCACAGCTCTGGCCATTGTGGCCATCTGGTGAGTGAACCAGCAAATGGAAGACCTCTCTCTATATTTTTCCTTTTTTTTTTTTTGACAGGCAGAGTTAGACAGTGAGAGAGACAGAGAGAAAGGTCTTCCTTTGCCGTTGGTTCACCCTCCAAATGGCCACCACGGCCGGTGTACTGCGCCGATCCGAAGCCAGGAGCCAGATGCTCCTTCCTGGTCTCCCATGTGGGTACAGGGCTCAAGCACTTGGGCCATCCTCCATTGCACTCCCAGGCCACAGCAGAGAGCTGGCCTGGAAGAGGGGCAACCGGGACAGACTCCGGCGCCCTAACCGGGACTAGAACCCGGGATGCCGGCACTGCAGGTGGAGGATTAGCCTAGTGAGACGTGGCGCTGGCCTACCTCTCTCTCTCTCTCTCTCACTCTCTCTCTTTCTGTCTCTCTCTCTCTTTCTCTCTGCCTCTCCTTCTCTCTGTGTGTAACTCTGACTTTCAAGTAAATAAATAAATCCTTAAAAAAGAAAAGAAAGAAACTCTATAACCATTAAAACAATGGGTAAGACACTTACCCATTAAACAGCATCATTTTCTTTTCCTACCCCTTAGCAACCTCAATGTCACTATGAATTTGTCCTGGGTTCCTCATTTATCTTTCTGCGTCTGGCTTCCATGTAGCATGGGGTTTTCAACACTCATCCACATTGTATCATGTTAGAATCCCCTCCTTTCTTTTCTTTTTTTTTTTTTTTTTATTTTTGACAGGCAGAGTGGACAGTGAGAGAGACAGAGACAGAGAGAAAGGTCTTCCTTTTGCCGTTGGTCCACCCTCCAATGGCCGCTGCAGCTGGCCTGGCGCGCTGTGGCCGGCGCACTGCGCTCATCCGATGAGCCAGGTGCTTCTCCTGGTCTCCCATGGGGTGCAGGGCCCAAGCACTTGGGCCATCCTCCACTGCACTCCTGGGCCACAGCAGAGGGCTGGCCTGGAAGAGGGGCAACCGGGACAGAATCCGGCGCCCCGACTGGGACTAGAACCTGGTGTGGCGGCGCCGCAAGGCAGAGGATTAGCCTGTTGAGCCACGCCGCTGGCCCAGAATCCCCTCCTTTTTAAAGGGTGAATGATACTCCGCTAAGTAGGCAGCACACTTTTTCCACCTATTGACTGCTGTGAATATTGTGGAGGTGAACATGAGTGTGCAAATGCATGCTTGATCCCCTACTTTCAAGTCTTTTGAGCACATACCTAGGAGTAAAATTGCCGGATTAGATGTTAAGTCTGTGTTGGAGTTTAAAAGCTGCCTTTTCAGCCCTCATGAGCAAGCAGGACCAACTCATAATCCATGCACTGTAGAGGAAACAAAATTCATTCTGCTGGAAGGCATCAGGTTTTGCACACACCTAAGCAATTCAAACAGACTAAATAACCACATCTTCAGTGACTTCTAGAAACATTCACTAAATATGCTTGAAGTAAATAATAACAATGCCAGGAAAACAATGCCAAGATTGGCAACAATATCTGACATTATAGATATACACTAAGGTATTCCTGAAACCCAGTTTCTCCCAACTGTTTGAACCTAATCAATACCCCAGATGGAGTGAAGGTAAGGGCTAATTATTTGTATCTACGCAGATTTCACATGCTGAAGCCCTCGTCCCCAGTGTGATGGAGATGGGAGGATCTTTAAGAGGTGACTGGGTTCAGAGCAGACCTTACAAGGGAATGAAAGTACCTGAGCTCACTCTCTCTGGCTAGGTGAGACTACAGCAAGAAGGACCCTAGCGAGAACTGAATCAGCTGATCCCTTGACCTTGCACTTCCAGCCTTCAGAACGGGAACAAATTTCTGTTATTTAGGCCAACCAGTAGATCATCTTTTTCATAGCACCCCAAACTAAGAAGTAAACTTGATATTTTTTTCCTGCTCCCTCCTGACTCATGTCCTTGTATTGTTGTTCATGCTATCCCTGGATCAGGCATTTAGCCTAGCAGTGATGACGTTGGCATCTCTTAGAGTGCATGGATCTGATTTCCAGCTCCAACTCCTTACTCCATATTCCTGCTCATGCAGATGCTGGGAGGCAGTGGTGACGGCTCACATAATTGGAATTCCTGCCACCTGTGAGAGACCCAGATTGAATTCCTGGCTCCCAGCTCTGGCCCCAGACCAGCCCTGGCTAATGCAAGCATTTGGGGAGTAAGTCAGTTCATGAGAGCTTACTCGCTCTCTCTCTCTCTCTCTCTCTCTCTCTCCCCCTCTAAATAAATAAACACAATTTAAAATAAAAACAAATTAATGGCTACCCCAGTAGTCAGAAGTTGGCTTCATCCAGGCGTGCAGTGCTAGGGACCCAGAGTTGCTCCAGCATAGGGAAGCTAGAGGGAGCCCACAGGCCAGCCCCCCCACAACTGGCCCTGGGACTCCCTGGCGGGTCCCCGTAGGTCTCCTGGCTGCAGTGAGAGACCCTGGACAAAGCCTCTGCTCACTCCAAGTCTGTGGAACTGGTGAACCAATCTAATGAGGTCCCGTATGTGGTCAGAGTGGCCCACTGAGTTGTAAGAGCTGACCAGCCCCCGGGAAAGAATTCATTGTAGCTAAGTGGAATTTCTACCTAAGGTCCAGAGATTGTTCTTGACAATAAGATTGAAGTGAAATATTTCCAGAACATAAACATATTTCTCTTTCAGGTCACTTCAATTTGCTGGTCAAGGTCATCACGAGTGTCCTCTTCCACCCCCATGTACAGCAGTCTTGTCAGCAGCTGCTGGGGAGTCCGTGTCTTGAATTCTCCCATCTCATTGAACCGACAGAGGCCCCTCTGAAGGTTAAATCTCCTTGCTCAAGACCAAAAGAAGGTGTAAGAGACAGGCTGAACCTGCATGAACTTCACAAGAGAATCTGAAGCTATTTATCAGAAAAAAAAAAAAATTACAATCTTGTGATGTTGGTCATGGAGAGCTTGACTTTTTCTTACTGCATCCCCAGTGCCTATCACACTTGATAGTCAGGAAATATTTACTGAATTCTAACAAAATGATAGGGTACAGATCCTCCAAGCTCTGTTTATTACAACAACATCCTGGAAATTTGGTTTCAGTTAATTCAATCCAAAGCTATGCAGCAAGCCCTCAGAGGTCTGTTAAGTTCATCCCATGGGGAAGGCTCCATTGCGAACATGATGAGGGATTCAGAAATAGGGCCAGCGTCATGGCGCAGCAGGTTAAGCCTCCATCTGAGATGGTGGCATCCCATACTAGAGCACTGGTTTGAGTCCTAACTGCTCCACTTTTGATCCAGCTTCCTACTAATATACCTGGGAAGGCAGCAGGTGATGGCCCAATTACTTGGGCCCCCACCACCTATGTAGGAGACCAGCATGGAGTTCTGGGCTTTGGCACCAGCCTGGAGCAGTCCCCGTCCATTGTGGCCATATAGAAAGTTAACCAGCAGATAGAAGATTCTCTCTTTCTCTCTCTCTCTCGCTCTCGCTCTCACTCTTGCTCTCTCTCTCTTTGCCTGTCAAATAAATAAATAAAAATTTTTTAAAAATAAATGGCTTCCTATTGTCCAGGTATAATCTAGTAGAGGAAACAAAATCCACAAAAGAAAAAAAAAACTCTACAATGTGTCTTCATAATATAAATGAGAAATAATCCAAGTAAGAGCATGGAGAATGAGTTTTGCTGACTTGGAGGGTGGGGTTTGGAAGTTTCTATGGAGGATGTATGAGGCCATGGAGAATGGAGGCTGGGCAGGATCTCAGCAGGGAAAGAGTGGGCAGAAACTGCTTCCTTGGCAAAGAAAACATTTTTATAAAAGCCTGGCTTTGCTCTATTATCACCCAATCCAATGACCCTCTTCCTTCTCAACTCCATATCTGGCATAACTCACATCACCTAACTTTGAAGAGATGGAAAATTCAAATTCCAGTTACTCACATCTGAGCACACACTGGGTTGTTGCTCCCCGTGACTCACAACCCTTCATGTCGACTCTCACTCCCCCTGCCCTGGTGTGGAGTGGGAGAGGTGCCCATCCCAGCCTCTGACCTCCCCAAGGGCAAATCAAGAATGAAGTCGTGGGGCCAGCACTGTGGCAGAGTGGGCTAAGTATCCGCCTGCAGCCCTGGCATCTCATGTGGGCACAAGTCTGTCCTGACTGCTCCTCTTCGGATCCAGCTTCCTGCTAATGGCCTGGGAAAGCAGTGGAAGGTGGCTCAAATGCTTGTGGGAGACCCAGAAGAAGCTCCTGGCTCCTAGCTCCAGATCAGCCCAGCCCAGCTCCAGTCATTACAGCCATTTGGGGAGTGAACCAGCAGTTGGAAGACCTTCTCTCCTTCTCTCTCTCTCTCTCTCTCTCTCTCTCTCTCTCTCTCTCTCTCTCTCATTACCTCTCTCTAGCATTACCTCGGCATCCTTGGCTCCTCCCCCCATCCCAAAGCACCGCCTGTGCTGGGTTCCCTGGGAGGGAGGAGCTCAGATGAGGTGAGGCAGACAGAACAGTTACCCACAGGGGCTGCTGTGGGGGTGATTGCTTTCCCCACTGCCTCTGAGCTGCTGACATGGTCACATGTTCTCTGGGTCAGCCAGCCCAGGCCAATCACGGGAAGGACAATCGTTATCTTAGCCATCACTTACTGGGTACCAGTGATGTGCCAGGTTCCCTCTGTGTCCCTACATGGCATCCTGTCCATAACCCATTTATTTACTTATTTATTCTTTACTTGAAAGACAAAGAGTCAGAGAGAGAGAGAAAGACAGACAAGAAAGATCTTCCATCCACCGGTTCGCTCTCCCAAATGCCCACAAGTGTTTGGCTGTGCTAAGAGGAAGTCAGGAGCCTGGAACCCCATCTGGGTCTTCCGCTTGGGTATTAGGGACCCACATCCATGAGTCAACCTCTGCTGCCTCCCAGGGTGCCCGTTAGCAGGAGGCTGGATCAGAAGCAGAGCCGGGACTTGAACCTGGCACTCTGATACCGGATGTGGGAGTCCCAAGCAGTGACTTTGCTGCTGAGCCAAACACTGGTTCCTGATATCACTCATCTGAAAGCTGAGTAAACCAAGACCAGAGACTGAAGAACCAGCCAGCATCCCTGTGAGGTCCAGGCCACACTGGGGTTCTCATCCAGGGTTATGCATCTCTGGGGCCTGTGACCTTGCTTTGCTGGTCCCTAGCAAAGATTCAAAAGGCGAATTCTTCTCTAACAGAGACCAGGCATGACTGTTTTTCTGGTCAGCATTTCTAGAGTTCTGTTGTTTTTGTTTTTTGTCCCTGGAGCGATGCTTCTACCGTTGTGCCTGCTCCACAGTTTGGCACTGAAAAGGGGTCACAGTGACGCTAAACTCAGAGCCGAGGTGCACCAAGACTCTCTGCTTCTTCCTGCTCTGAGTGTGCTGCCTGATGTCACTGCGATCCCCATGTTTCTTCCCCTTGCGGTGACACGCTCCACTTCCTGTCTGGGACTTGGGATGACACAAACAATCCCTTCTGCACTGTGTCCCTGGCCTGTGCACCCCCTACCTCCACCTCAAAGGCATCGCACAGCAGGTTACCACTGCCTGGGACACCCGCGTCCCACATTGCCATGTCCGTTTCAGTCCCAGCTACTTTGCTCTCAATCCTGCTTCCTGCTGGTGGACCTGGGAAAGCAGCAGCTGATGTACCAAGTGCCTGAGGCCCTGTTACCCACGTGGGAGACCCAGGTGGAGTTCCAGGCTCCTTCAGCCCACTTGTGGCTGTTGCAGCCATTTGGGGAGTGAACCAGTATATGGAAGATCTCTCTCTCCCTAATTGACTCTCCTCCCACCCCTTCTTCTGTCTTTCCCTCTCTCTCTGCCACTCTTTCAAATAAATAACCTAAATAATTTTTTAAACGCCCCTTCCCTTTTAAAAAAAGACCAGAAGTTTCTTCTTTGGAAATTAGGAACCTTCGAATGATGACGCCATCAAGAGGGGTGAGGTCTCCCGGACACAGCTCTGGACTGAGGCCCAGGGGCAAGAGCTGGGCTCTGAGACGTCGCTAACAACCTGTGGCGCACAGCAACCAACGTCCCTTGTGAGGGCTATGCTGGTGAGACACAGAGTGGTCTCCCAGGTTTTCACCATTACAAGAGAGAGAGAGAAAGAGAGAGAGAGAGAGAGAGATTCCATCCACAGGTGTACTCCCTAAAAGCCCAGAACAGCCAAGGCTGGGCCAGGCCAAAGTCAAGAGGCCAAAACTCCATCCAGATCTCCCACACAGGTGGCAGGAATCCAAGTGCTTGAGCCAGCACCTGCCGTCTCCCAGGGTGCGCATTGGCAGGAAGCTGGACTGGAAGAATGGTGGGCACTCAAATCCAGCCACTCCAATATGGGAGGCAGGCATCCCAAGCAGTGTTCTAACCACTGTGCCACACCACCCACCCAGATCATCTTTTGTAAAAAGATTTACTTATTTATTTATTGGAAAGGCGGATGACAGTGAGAGAGAAAATGAGGAGGTAGGGGAATCTTCCATCTGCTGGTTCACTCACCAAAGCCTGCAATGAGTGGCTGGTCCAAGCCAAAGCCAGGAGACAAGACTCCATTCTGGTCTCATACGTGGGTGGCAGGGGCTCAAACACAGAGCATCCTCCACCCTGCTCTGCTTTCCCAGGCACATCAGCAGGGAGCTGAACCTGAAGCAGAGCAGCAGGACTTGAACCAGCACTCCCATTTGGGATGCAGGCATCACAAGCGACCGCTTCGCCTGCTGTGCCCCAGATGGGCTCCTTAATGAGAGATAAATGATGGCCTTGCACCCCCTTGACAGATGCGGCAACTTCATCCCCCGGTAGACACCTGTGTTACTTCCCTGTGGCTGCTCTGAGAAATGATCACACACTGAGTGACTTAACACAGCACACATGGGCTCCCGTCCAGCTCTGGAAGTCCGAAATCCTCAAGTCAAGAGGGCCGTGTTCCTTCTTGGCAGCTGTAGTGGGCAGCCCGTTTCTTTGCCTTTTGTGGCTTCAGGTTGCTTGCTTGCATGGTGGTCCCTGCCTGCATCTTCAAAGACATCTGTCTGTCTCCCTTTCCCCACCTAAATACCTCACTGGAGTAATCCAAGATAATCCCCTTCTCAAAATCCTTAATGAGATCACATATGCAATGTGTCCCGTTGCCATTTAAAGTAACATATCCACACCGGCGCTGCGGCTCAGTAGGCTAATCCTCCGCCTTGCGGCGACGCCACACCAGGTTCTAGTCCCAGTCGGGGCGCCGGATTCTGTCCCAGTTGCCCCCCTTCCAGGCCAGCTCTCTGCTGTGGCCCGGGAGTGCAGTGGACGATGGCCCAAGTGCTTGGGCCCTGCACCCCATGGGAGACCAGGAGAAGCACCTGGCTCCTGCCATCGGATCAGCACGGTGCACCGGCCGCAGTGGCCATTGGAGGGTGAACCAACGGCAAAAGGAAGACCTTTCTCTCTGTCTGTCTCTCTCTCTCTCACTGTCCACTCTGCCTGTCAATAAATAAATAAATAAAGTAACACATCCACAAGTTCCAGGACTTAGGAACATCTTCAGGGGACATCTTTCAGGGGTGAATACAGCATTCATTGCATTCCAATCCGAAGTTGTTTCTGATCCAATAGATTCCAACGTGAAACTTGCTGAAATTCTGTCATCTTCGTCACTCTTTGCTAATCAGGATGATCTAGAATAAGGTAAGGGTGTCTGAAGGTTTAGGGTTTTTTGAGGATATAAGAGAAAGGTCAAAAATTCAATCAGAAAGATAAAAGGAAAGTTAGGCAAAATAATGAAAAAGATCACGTATGCAGTGGTGAATCGCGGATTTCTTCATTAAGGACACATGGGTTGTGCCAAAAGGCAATGAGAAATCATGGGGTTCCAACTGACCTGATTAGACCCGTGCATGCAGTCATCATTCTGCCCTGGGGTGGGACTAAGAGGGACCCTTGTCTGGCTCAGCGTCACTGCTCCAGAAAAGCCAATGAATTTGCCTGCACCACGGCTCCAGCTGTGAGCGAGACAGGCACCATTTTTCCATGCAAAGCGTCGACCTTGCTCAGACACCAGACGAGCACCGCCACCCTCCTCTGCACAGGGCTCGGGATGCCCGTTGTACACAACATTTGGGCTACTGCTCGGGATGCCCGTTGTACACAACATTTGGGCTACTGCTCGGGATGCCCGTTGTACACAACATTTGGGCTACTGCTCGGGATGCCCGTTGTACACAACATTTGGGCTACTGCTCGGGATGCCCGTTGTACACAACATTTGGGCTACTGCTCGGGATGCCCGTTGTACACAACATTTGGGCTACTGCTGGGGATGCCCGTTGTACACAACATTTGGGCTACTGCTCGGGATGCCTGTATCTCAAGTCAGATTCCTTGGGCTCAAGTCCAGGCTCTGCCCCCCAACTCCAGCTTCCTGCTCATGTGCACCCTGGGAGGCAGCAAGCGACGGATCAAGTACCTGGGTCCTGTCATGCACGTGGGAGACGTGGTTGGAGCTGCCAACTTCCAGCTTCTACTTGGTGCAGCCCTGGCTCTGATGGGCATTTGGGGAATGAACAAGCAGATGGGATGGTAGATCCTCTCTCTCTCTCTCTCTCTCTCTCTCTGTGTGTGTGTGTGTGTGTGTGTGTGTGTGTTTGCCATTAGGGAAACTGAGGCCCTGCCACACAGCCTTACCTTGCCCGATGTGTGGCCCTCAGGCAGCAACTTAACCTCTCTGTGCCTCAATGTCCCCCTCTGCTTCCAATTCCAGCTTCCTGCTAGTGAGGGGTCAAGTAGTCAGAGTCCTGCCACCCACATGGAAGACCCGGATTGAGTTCCTGGCTCCTGGCTTTGGTCTGGCCAAAGAGACCAAAGACAGCAAGGACCCCGGCCACACATGGTCACGGGAACTGAACGACCCGACACAGCGCTTAACCACTGGACCTGTGACGTGGACTCATCCTGGAGGGCAGCCCTCTCATTCCTCTCTGAGGTCAAGGCACCGGCTTCCCGCTGACCAGGCTGCACAGGCTCTGTCAGCCCAGTGCTCCTCCTGCCCCAGCCTCTTCAAGACTCTGGGACCAACTCAACCTGCCCGGAGCCTGCATCACTTCCAAGCTCAGAAATCTTCAAAGATCCCCGACCCCCTGTCTCCTCCTGACCTGGCGCCCTGGGTCCCTGCCCTCACCCCAGCTTTCAGTCCTGCTTTCTGATGTCCCCACCCCCATCCTCACTCTTCCTGGGACCAAACAGTCCCCAGGACACAGCACACACTGAAATCCCTCATCCCAGGATATTTCTTCCTGACCACTCGTACCATCCTCACGCTAACACACTTTCTCCTTCCTCTGAACTCCTCTGATTGTTTATGAGAACTTCAGTATTCGATTGAGTTGACATGGATGAGTTGTGATGTTGGAAATGCTCTATGTACTGACCATAACGACATCCACACTCTGGTGGTTATCAAAACCTGGAGCCGGTGCTGTGGTGTAGTTGGTAAAGCCGCCGCCTGCAGTGCAGGCATCCCATATGGGCGCCGGTTCAAGACCCAGCTGCTCCACTTCTGATCCAGCTCTCTGCTATGGCCTAGGAAAGCAGTGGAAGATGGACCGAGTCCTTGGGTCCCTGCACCCGCGTGGGAGACCCAGAAAAATCTTCTGGCTCTTGGCTTCAGATCGGTGCAGCTCCAGCCATTGCAGCCAACTGGGGAGTGAACCAGCGGATGGAAGACCTCTCTGCCTCTCCTTCTCTCTGTGTAACTCTGACTTTCAAATAAATAAATAAATATTTATATTTATATAAATATATATATTTATAAATAAATATATCCTATGTTGATCTACAAATTTGCAAGATGTTATCACTGGGGAAAGCTGGACAAAAGGCCAGACTGCACTATTTCTTACAATTGCATGTGGACCTAGAGTATTTCACATTAAGTGTAACTATAAAAATGCATATATAAGGGGAGGTCAGTGTTTCTGGCTGAGAGATGGAAGATCTCTCTCTCTCTCTCTCACTATAACTCTGCCTTTCAAATAAATGTATAAATCTTTTCTTAAAAAATAAGTAATGAGTAAATCATTGCCTTTTTTAAAGAATATCAAAATGGCCAGCGTGGTGGCCCACTTGGGCCGGCATCCCATATGGGCACCAGGTTCTAGTCCCAGTTGCTTCTCTTCCAGTCCAGCTCTCTGCTGTGGGCCGGGAGGGCAGTGGAGGATGGCCCAGGTGCTTGGGCTCCTGCACCCACATGGGAAACCAGGAGGAAGCTCCTGGCTCCTGGCTTCAGATCGGTGCAGTGCTGGCCGTGGCAGCCATTTGGGGGGTGAACCAATGGAAGGAAGACCTTTCTCTGTCTCTCTGCCTCTCTCTCTCACACTGTATATAACTCTACCTGTCAAAAAAATACAAAAAAAAAAAAAGAATATCAAAGTTTATTATTCACTCAGCAAACATTTCCAGCACAATGACAATGTTTCAGGCACTGTTGTAAGCTCCTGGGCACAGCAATGAACAAAGAGAATTCCCAGCCCTCACTGAGCCTCTGCTGGCAGCAGACATCGTGTATTTACCTGGTGATGAGAGGTACAGAAAATAGCATCCACGGGAGAAGGACACAGGGCAGGCTGCACACTTCGGCAATAATCCCCATGACGGCCAAAGGCCAGGACTAGCGTGGTGGCAATGGGGGTGAGAAGGAGGGGTGGGTTCTGGATCCATTTCCAGGGTGGGTTTGTCAAGATCTGCTGATGGGGTGAGTGTGGAGTACAAGAGGAAGAGGAGTCGAGGTTGACTTCGAGGTGTTTAGCCTGATCCTAAAGGATAGAAAGTCCAAAATTCAGTACTGATGTGTTAGTCTGTGTGCATAGGCCACTGGGTCATCGACTCTGGAGCTCAGCACAGGATTAGGGCTTACACAGGTGAAATATCTGTGTGGTGTGTGTCAAAGATGGATGATGAAATGATCTTAATTACTAATTCATTATGAATAATTCTTCATCCATGTTCATTTTTAAAAAGATTTGTTTTATTTATCAGAAAGGCAGAGTAATAGAGAGAGAGAGGGAGGGACAGTGAGACACACACACACACACACACACACACACATATATATATTTATAGAGAGAGAGAGAGAGAGAATCTTCCATCTGCTTGTTTATTCCCCGATTGGCCACAATAGCCAGCATTGGGCCAGGCCAAAGCCAGGACGTGGTAGGAGCCATCTTCCACTGCTTTCCCAGGAGCATTAGCAGAGAGCTGGACTGGAAGCATACCAGGACTGGAACTGGCACTCATATGGGAGGCTGGTGTCCACAGATGGTAGCTTAACCACTGTGCCACAATGCCTGCCCCATTGCCTTATTTTTGTCATATTTTTATTTATGTGTTCATGTATGTATGTATGTATGTATGAGGTAGAGTTACAGACAGAGAGAGATGTCTTCCATTTGCTGGTTCACTCCCCAAATGGCTGCAATGGCCAGAGCTGGGCTGATCTGAAGCCAGGAGCCAAGGGCTTCTTCCCGGTCTCCCACGTGGGTGCAGGAGCCCAAGGACTTGGGCCATCTTCCACTGCTTTCCCAGGCCATAAGCAGAGAACCAGATTGTAAGAGGAGCAGCCGGGACATGAACCGGCTCCCACATGGGATACTGGCGCCGCAGGCTGATGCTTAACTGATGATGCCACGGTGCTGGCTCCTGTGGTTTCATTTTTACAAGTGGAGAAGCTGAGGTTCAGAGAAGAGGTTCTGGAAGGCCTGAGGGCCAGAAGTCTCCACTCCAACACTGCATTCCACCCACCCTGCTCTACCTGGAGCGAGTCTCTGGGGTGGGACAGAAGGGCAGGTTCTGCATCTGAGCAATCATTTTACGTTTCCACGTCGAGGCACAGACCCTGGGGTACTGCATGAATACCATGAACCTTTCAGTGTTTTCATTAAAATGTAATCAACCACGTCAGTTATGAATTTACTTCTCATTCACTGAGCACTTCTGTGCAACGGGTGCCTTTGTTCTGTCTTCGGTAAGACAAGATGGCAAGAACTCCCATTGTACTGGGAGACAAACTGAGGCCTGCTTTCTGGTCCCCTCTGTCGCTGACTCCCCTGCGGCACTGCCTAGCAGCAAAGCAGAGCCCCCAGTGTCTGGAACACAAAGCAGGCGTCTCCGGCCTCTCTGCGGTGCTGTCTCTTCAGCCCAGGGACACTGTAGACTCTTGCCACAGATTTCCTGAGCTTGGCAGTGAACAACACCTTAGCTGACTTCTTTACAAATACTTTTTCTCCGCCCCCTTTTGCTTAGAATTTGCTAGGGACCAGATCAATTCTGTTCAGCGCTGGAAAAACGCAGAGTGCAGGATTCTGAGCATGGAAGGTACAGTGTGATAGATCAATCCCTGCTTTAGATTGACAGCACCCTATCCCCATGCATCCAGCCCCTGGGGGAACCGGTAGCCATCTCGAGCCCACCCCAAGGCACTGCCTCAATGAAGACGAATGTGTGTGGCTGTCACCAGCAGTGTCTTAGACCCACAGAGCATATTACAATCAGAAACCAGCATCAGAGCAAAGCAGCTTCCCCGGGCCAGGTTTTTGCTGGGTGAACACCGTGTCTTTCCAAGCTCAGAGCAGAGTGCTACAGGCCCCAAGTCAACCTTGCACTTGCCCCGATGTCTCATCTCATCAAAGCAAACATTCGTTAGACATATGGGAGAGCTGGGTGAATTTCAAGAATTCACAACTTGTAGGGGACATTATTCGTAGTGTGTTAGAAAGCCAGCTTTATCACCACTGTCCTTTGAGACAGACATCTCAGCTTAGAGGAAGCCTGGCCCGGCCTCACACAAAGGTGGGGACAGGTGACACAAGCCCACTAAACCAAGATATGGGGCGGGCATTTGCCACAGAGGTTCAGGGCCCCAACTTTGCTTTTGATTCCAGCTTCCTGCTAATGCGCACCCAGGGAGGCATCAAGTGATGGCTCAAGGACTTAGATCCTTGCCACCCATGTGGGAGACCTGGATGGAGTTCTGGGTTCTTGGCTTTGGCTGTCCTGGGTATCTGGGGAGTGAACCAGCAGGTGGAAGATCTCTCTGTGTCTCTATCTCTCTGCCTTTCAGAATACAAATAGAAAATTTTAAAAATGAAAAATAAATCTGAATAAGCTCCCTGATTTCCAGACTCCTGCCCAGGCAACCTCTCTCCTACAGCACAGCCAGTGTGCTTCTGAGCTTAAAAGAAAGGGATGGAGGGGCTGGCGCTGTGGCGCAGCGGGTTGACACCCTGGCCTAGAGCGCCACCATCTCATATGGGTGCTGGTTCGAGACCCAGCTGCTCTGCTTCCAATCCAGCTCTCTTCTATGGCCTGGTAAAGTGGAAGATGACTCAAGTCCTTGGGCCCCTGCACCCACGTGGGAGACCCGGAAGAAGCTCCTGTATTTGGGTCCTGACTTGGGATCGGTGCAGCTGGGCCATTGCAGCCCACTGGGAAGTGAACCATCAGATGGAAGACACCTCTCTCTCTCTCTCTCTCTCTCTCTCTCTCTCTGCCTCTCCTTCTCTCTCTGTGTAACTCTTTCAAATAAATCTTAAAAAAAAAAAAACACCAAAGAAACAGATGGAGAAAAGGAGAGGGATATAAGAGAGAGCCCCTCCAGGGGGTAACAATTAATAATAGTACAAACACTGATGACGGACTTCAGTGAAGCAGCTTAGTAGATGCACTTGGCACAAAACACACGACAATGTGGACCCTCTTCCCTGATGTCCTTGCCTGCCCAGCCCAAGAACAACAGCAAAATGTTGCCAAATTCTGAGTTCACACAACCATAGTTTTTCAGGGGTAGAAGGGCCTTTGTGGTCCAAGGAGTCCCAGAGGATGAACAAGGCTCAGGGAATAAATCCCAGAAAGTGGGCTCTCAGCCCCTCTGTCAACCACACTCATACTCACCCCCAACACACATGCACACACAAACACACTCTCCTCAAAATGATGACCAAACTTCTGATTCACAGACAAGACTTAGTTTTGCTCTCCCATCTTAACATATCCATCACTTCACCCTTTCCAGTTTTGTCCAGTTGACTCCTTTCTTATTTTTATTTATTGGTTTTTTTCACGCTATGTAAAAGGCAGAGAGACAGGCAGATCTTTCATGTACCATGTTGGCATGTACCATGTTTTCATGTACCATGTTGGGCATTCTTCAAATACCCAACAGCCAGGGCTGGGCTGGCCCAGGAGCCAGGAACTCAAGCCATGTCTCTGACATGGGCAGCAAAGGACCAAGTACTATATGAGCCATCACCTGCTACCTTCCAGCGTGCACATCAACAGGAAGCTAGAATTGGGAGCAAACACAGCTCTTGAACCAAGGTACTCGATGCGAAGTGCGGGTATCCCTAGGGGTGACTTAGCCTCTGCACTAAAAGCCCATCCCAACTGCTTTTTAATTGGACGAACTGGAGAGAGCTGAAAGACTATCAGAATGCCCCCTTCCTCTTAGCAGGCCAAGCAACGGTACTAAGAACACAGAGCACTCTGTCCTTGCCAGTCATCATGAGACACGCTTTCCCCATGAAGCAGGCAGTAATGGTGCCCCTTTCCACAGACGAGAGCACTGAGATATGTCAATGTTTAAAGCTTGCCCAAGGGCTTGGAGATAATACTCAACGGAACCAAGATTTGAACTAAGTGCGATCTTACTCCAGAACTGGGGCCGGCAAAAAAGTCAAGTTCTTCATCCATGGCCTGATGGTTGCCTGGGGAAGTCCTAATGACAGGCAGATGACCTTGGGTTTAACCTCTCTGTAGGTCTATTTAGCAGAGAAAACCACATTGTGTTTCTGTGATATCCTGCAAAAAAAAAAAAAAGACTGGCATGGCCAGGAGCCAGGGCGAACTTCTTTTAAGATCTGAGACAGTGAATGAGTTTCGGCGAGTTTCTCCAACGATCTGCAACAGAGGGCTACTGTCAATCACTGAACCTAATTAACAGAACACACAGGTGAGTTTTGTTTTTGTTTTTAACTCAGAGAGTTCCCCCTCTGGCACCGAGTTTCAGCTTTTGAGCCTATTAAGGATAATGAGGGGATTAAGTGTGACATAATTATGGACATTCAAAGGATACCAAGGAGCTTAACTGGAGAAGTGGTGACTCCCAATGCCTCGGTCATCAGTAGCCACCTTGTAATTAAAAATTAATGACTGTTGGGCCTTGCGTTGTAAACTTTGGCCCTCTCCACTTTATCCATCGCTTCAAAATAATGAAGACACCAAAATCTGCATTTCTAGGGTAAGTACTTTGAGTCCCAGAATTCAAAACTCCAGGGTGCTAAGCATCTCCAGCCGGATGCCCTTCAGTTCTCATCTCCTTCTGTTCTGACTTCTACATTCCTGGGCTCACTACCGGCACCATTTGCACCCATTCCCTAATCAGGTGACTGCGTACCTAACCCCTCCTGCTCCTCCCAGCCCCCACCCCTACTTCATCAAGACAGGTTACCAGAGAGACAATACAACAGACAAAGCAGGGTATGAAGCCCAATCCTACCAACTATTCATGGAACAAGTGACTTTGTCATCTGTGTTATGGGACAACAGGGCCTCCCAGAGTTCCTGTAGACAACCTAAGCATGGCCACGGGCCTGTGTTTTTAAATCCCCAAGCACAGACCTGTCCAGCCCATGGCTCCTTTTCAGGTAGAGGCTGTCACCACCTCTTGGTTGCAAATGGCCTCTTGCTAGTGACCCAAGCTCAAGGACTATTGCCCCATCAGACCCATTCTCTACACAACTATGCTGTTGTGTTTTTTTTTGTTTTTTTTTTGTTTGTTTGTTTTTTTTTTTGCAGGCAGAGTGGACAGTGAGAGAGAGAGACAGAGAGAAAGGTCTTCCTTTTGCCGTTGGTTCACCCTCCAATGGCCGCCGCGGTCGTCCGATGGCAGGAGCCAGGTGCTAGGTGCTTTTCCTGGTCTCCCCATGGGGTGCAGGGCCCAAGCACCTGGGCCATCCTCCACTGCACTCCTGGGCCACAGCAGAGGGCTGGCCTGGAAGAGGGGCAACCGGGATAGAATCGGTGCCCCGACCGGGACTAGAACCCGGTGTGCCGGCGCCGCAAGGCGGAGGATTAGCCTGTTGAGCCACGGCGCCGGCCAACTATGCTCTCTTTTAAAACACAAATGGGAGGGCAAGGCTTGAGTTTAATGGTCAAGCTGCCACTTGAGACCCCTGCAGCCCAGACCAAAGTGCCTGGTTCAAGTCCCAGCCCCACTCCTGATCCCTGCTTCTTGCTGATGCACAGCCAAGGAGGCAGCAGGTGCTGGCTTAAGTATTTGGGTCCTTGTCACTCACCTGCGAGACCTGGATTGAGTTCCTGGCCCAGCTCTGGCTTTTGTGGGCATTTGGGGGGTGTACTGGAAGACAGACTCTTCCTATCTGTCTCTCTGCCTCTCAAATAAATTAAATAGATTTAAAGGTAAACTACAAATATGATCCCACTAGCAAGCATCAATGCACCCCATTCAGTCTTCCCACTAAAAATAAATCAAGGGGTCGGCGCTGTGGCTCACTTGGTTACTCCTCCACCTACGGCACCAGCATCCCATATTGGCACTGGTTCTAGTCCCGGCTGCTCTTCTTCCAGTCCAGCTCTCTGCTGTGGCCCGGGAGGGCAGTGGAGGATGGCCCAAGTGCTTGGGCCCCTGCACCTGCGTGGGAGACCAGGAGGAAGCACCTGGCTCCTGGCTTCAGATCGGCGCAGTTCCGGCCATAGCAGCCATTTGGGGAGTGAACCAACACAAGGAAGGCCTTTCTGTCTGTCTCTCTCACTGTCTATAACTCTACCTGTCAAATAAATAAATAAATAAAAAACAAATCAAAGCCAACAAGTTTTGTGTGAATGGAATATTATTCAGTCATAAAAATGATATCCTAACACTTGCAGCAACCAGAATGGAACTGGAAGACATTAGGTTAAGCAAAGTCAGACATAGAAAGACAAATCACGCCATCACGCCATCTTCTCTCTCATTTGTGGAAGCAAAAATAAATAAAGTCCATCCTGCCAGAGAACAGTGGTCACTAGAGGCAGGGATGAGGGACAGAGCAGCTGGTTAACAGGCACCAAAACCAAACTGGGTGAGAAGACCGTGTTCTGGTGACCCACGGCACAGTGCGGTGACAACAGCTCATGACAACTTCTTCATGAAAAAGCAGAAGAGGTGGAACCCGAGGTCTCCAAACCTACAGCAGTGATAAGGAGACGGAAAAGTTGACTCCCTGGTTTGACCAGCTCATGCTGTATACGCGAACTCAAACCTCACACTGACTCTCCAAGAATGCACACATAAAATCCAGAAAAAAAGTAAAGCCCTTCATGTAGTGATTGGGAGAAGTCCAGTGCACAAGGCTCCAATGAGCAATGGATGTGACGCTTTGCATTGAACCCCTTTATGAATATAACAGAAGCCCTGCATAGTCTCCTTGGGGACTTTAAGGCAGCGTCCTAGAGACAGAAATAGCCACAAGCTCCATGAGAGTACACGGACCCTATGTTACACATCCCTAAATGAGAACATTCTTCAGCCTGTTCCATAGGTTGCCCAGTCCCAGTCATAGAAGATTCAAAATTTAAAACACCATGTTTCTGAATTTGCATATGCAGAGTTCCCAGAATCTGCTAAGAGAATTCAGCAGCGCAGCTCGGGGCACGTTTGCCAGAAATAGACGGCACCTGGGAAGGAATTTAAAGGCAGTGGCAGAAAACCATGCTCAGTCACACACCTGCAATGCTCAGAAGTATTTTTTTCAGCCCCAGTAGTGGCTGGCTAAGAAACTGCACATGGCGGTCGGTCTTCAGGGCACCACCACGCAGGTGCAGGGAGACGCTGGGTTCTCCAGTTTGTCTCCCCGCCTCCCACACGTGAGCACCTGCCCAGGGGCTTAGAGATAATAGACCACAGAACTAGGATTTGAATCAGTGGCGGAAAGGCTCGGCTCTCTCCGTGTCTCCTACAAATTGCACAGGGGCACCAGACCAAGCATTTTACGAGGCTCTTGGGCTTGGAGATGTTACATGGGGCGTCCAGACCGTAGAGGTAGACAACACACCCAGAGGCTCATTTCCCTGGGCCCTGGGGAAGCGACGGCAGCAAGGCACCCACCAATAGGCAGCAGCCTGAGAACTCTGCACCTGAGCATGCAAACGGTGCCCCACGCCCCGAGCCAGTTCCAGCAGTGCCTTGGGCCCCATAACAACCTACCAACCAACTACCCTTTTCTTACCATCCCCATAAAACTTGAGTGCAAGCAAGCCATGGATAGCGCATCTGATGTTTCGAGTTTGGAGGAAGCAGGAAAACAAAATGACCTTGACTTTGATTTAATCAACTGAAGAAGGGGAGCTCCGAGGGGCGAGGGCAGTTTCCACCCAACTGGAAACAGACAGGGGCATGAGCACCGGGCTCTTCACTCTTCAAACACAACCTCCCACTGCGGGGAGGAAAGAATTTATAGCCCATCTTCCCAGTGGATGAGGATCTGCCAGTGCCCCCTTCCATATGGGAGAGAGTTCTGGTCGGCCAGTCTTGATTTCAGTGTCTCAGCACTCCCACCACCACCTCTTCTGCATCCCACGGCGTGAGTACTGGGGGATGCGTCCCTTTATCTTGGAAGGAGATTGCGGGGCAGGTTCACTCCTGACCCTAGGAGGTTTCACAGTGAGGACTTGCTAAGACCTGATGTCCAGCAGGTGTCTCCCCACCCAAGTCTTAGGGGGACCTGCTTGCATTTCTCAGGACAACCCGAGTTGAGCAGCTGCTGTTGTTAGATCCCTTTCTTCAGCAATTTAGACTGTTATCTCCAAACCAGCAGGGGCAGGACAGGTTCTGGAAGATATGAGGTCCTGGGGTTCCCAGCCAGGGCAGGATGGTGGGGGGAGTTATCCTTATATGTTTGGGGCTAAAGAAACAGAGATGATGATGGGGTGTCCGGATCCCTCCAGCCAGGAACACTAGCAGCCTGGAGTGAGCCTGTCTCAGCAGGACAACCACACTGGACACTGGCTAGCATTCTGCTTTGTCCTCTAATGAGCTTCTACTTACCTCAATGTAAGGGCCACAATCCTTTGCCTAGATGAGTTCTGTCATCATTATAATAACACTAACAGTTTCTATTCCTGTTGCTGCTACTGCTTTTTTTTTCTTGATTGCTTATTTCATTTATTTGAAAGGTGGTGAGAAAGAGACATAGATTCTGAGAGTCCCCAATCACTGGATCACTTCCCTAAATGTCCAGAACAGCCATGGCTAGACCAGGCTAAAGCCAGGAGCCAGAAACTTAATCTGGGTCCCCCTCATGGGTGGCAGGGACCCAACTCCTTGAGCTACCACCTGCTGCTCCCAGGGTGTGCATCAGCAAGAAGCTGGGACATGAAGTGGAACCCACACTCCAACCCAGCCACTCTGATCTGGGCTCCCAAGCAGCAACTTCACTGCTGTACCAAAAAGTCCACCCCAGCTGCTGCTATTTATTGGACACTTAAACCTTGTAAATATTACTTCGAAATACCCCATAAACTAGATAGGAGTCTGCAGTGGGTTTCAAAAATGCACCAAAAGAAACTTATCTTTTAATTCTATTTTCCACAAACCTTTTCAAGGCTCCTCATACTACTGTCCACATGGCACAGGTGGGAAAACCGAAGTGCGTGGGGGACTGACGTGGGGGACCCGGCCCCAGGTGCCAAGTATCATCCAACACCATTCACTGCTCGGCACCGCGTCCTAACCCCACCCTCCTCACAGAATCAACCACCAGCAATGAGCTCGCTTCCTGGCAAACTTGTCTATCAAGGGGTCCACAATGTGTTAGACCAGTCACCTGCGTCTATGCCGTTACTGTGGGTCCATGGAAACGGATGTGGGGTGCGCAGGCCCTGCCCTCAGGAATAAGAGCAAACTCTCCATGGCCAATGTCACCCTGGAGTCTGTGCCTCCAGCCTTCCCTACTGTGTCTTCCCCTTCTACCTTGCTGAACCCCCCTCCTCTCACACGTCAACAGACAAACATGAAGTATAGTATATATGTGTGTATATGCATGTGTTCATGAGTGTGTATGTGTATATGTGTATGTGTGCACACAGGTGCATGTCTCTGTGTGTTTATATATGTGAATTGTGTGGGTGGTGGGTATGTGCATGTATTTGTGTATGCATATGTATACATATATGCATGCCTCTGTATGTGTATATATGTGCATGTATTTGTGCATGTGTGTCTGTGTGTACACATGTGTGTGTTTACACGTATGTATATGTGTGTATACATGCATGTGTATACACATGTGTGTAAGCATTTGTAGGCTTGTGTGTGTGTGTATGAAAAAAGACAAACCTTCTATGCTAATCGATCTATAGATCCTAATTGTTCACAATACTTCCTCCTCACAAATAACAAAGCAGGATATTCTCAGAAATGGATGGGCAAGACATTAATTTAAAAAACTGAAAACCCGTGTTAGGGTTGGGCCATTGTCTGAGGTCACATTTAGCTGGACAGGACAGAGGATGGCTTCTAGCTGCTCGCCTAACCTCGGGCACCCAGGCTCCTGCCAGGTCCCCACGGCCACCCCAGGGGGTGAGGGTGTCAGACAGTGACAGCCTCACTCCAGTAGTCAGAAGGAGAGACAAAGTGCACCAGAGTTGTCGAATGTCACTCATGCTCCTCCCTCACTGGCCAGAACTTACTAGCATGGCCACAGGTAGCTCCTAGGAGACCGTGAAATAGCGGCTTTATTCCAGGCATTGATTTGTCCAGATGAAAATTCCAGCCATAGGGAAGAGAGGATAATGGGGAGGGGAGGGGAGTGGAGCTAAGCGGCACCGCTATAGCCACTACTGGGACAGCTACAGTAGGAACCCAGGTCTGAGGGGACCCAGGTCTTACCGCAAGAAGACCAAGCAGCTTGGATTTCAATGTGTACATCCATGCTCTCTTCCTCACAAATAAAGGAAAGCCTGGGGCCACATGCGGCCCAGTGGTCAAGACCCTGCTTGAGCCGGCACTGCGGCTCACTAGGCTAATCCTCCGCCGGCACCCCAGGTTCTAGTCCTGGTCGGGGCGCCGGATTCTGTCCCGGTTGCTCCTCTTCCAGTCCAGCTCTCTGCTGTGGCCCAGGAGTGCAGTGGAGGATGGCCCAAGTGCTTGGGCCCTGCACCCCATGGGAGACCAGGAGGAAGCACCTGGCTCCTGGCTTCGGATTGATGCAGCGTGCCAGCTGTAGCAGCCATTTGGGGGGTGAACCAACGGCAAAGGAAGACCTTTCTCTCTGTCTGTCTCTCACTGTCTAACTCTGCCTGTCAAAAAAAAAAAAAAAGACCCTGCTTGGGTCGCCTGCACCCCATATCAAAGTGCTTGAGTTCAAGTCTCAGCTGCACTTTCTAGCTTCCTGCTCGTGTGCATCCTGCGGGGCAGCAGCGATGGCACAAGTAGTTGCTTGGAGAGTGAGCTGGACAAAGAGGGAGAACGAGATCCCTTTCTCTGGGACAGATACGAGTAAAATAAATAAAGAATGTTTTAAGAGGTTAACTGATTGATTTATTTGATAGGCACAGTTGCAGACTTAGAGAGGGAAGGACAGAGAGAGAGGTCTTCATCCACTGGTTCACTCCCCACATGGCCACAACGGCCAGAGCTGCACCAATCTGAAGTCAGGAACCAGGAGCTTCTTCCTGGTCTCCCAGGTGGGTGCAGGGGCCCACGCAGTTGGGCCATCTTCCACTGCTTTCCCAGGACATTAGCAGGGAGCTAGAAGTGGAGCAGCTCGGACACACACCGGCGCCCATATGGTATGCCATTGCCACAGCACTGGCTCAATTTATTTTTAAAGAATGCTGTGTGTTGGGTCCTGCCCTGTGCTCAGTAGATTTAATCTTCTGCCTGTGGGGCCGGTTCTAGTCCCAGCTGCTCCTCTTCTGACCCAGCTTTCTGCTATGGCCTGGAAAAGCAGTAGAAGATGGTCCAAGTCCTTGGGCCCCTGCACCCGCATGGGAGACCTGGAAGAAGCTCCTGGCTCCTGGCTTCGGATCAGCGCAGCTCCAACCATTGCAGCCATTTGGGGGAGTGCACCAGCAGATGGGAAAACTTTTCCCTCTGTCTTTCCCTCTCACTGTATGTAACTCTCTCTCAAATAAATAAATAGAAGAATGCTGTGTAGTTTTAGGGCTTTCTATAATATTGCTTAACTTACTACCTTCCGTTCAATAGCTAGAAGCCATCTCCAAGCTGCCTTGTAGAGTCTTTTTTGGTGGCTTCAAAAACATGCCCATTTGCCTTCAAAAGAGAACTTAATTCCACTCACCTCGAGAGTGGGCTGTACCCAGTGACTCACTTTCAATGAGTGGATGCGGCAGCAGGGGCAGCGTGTGACACATGAGACACAGTCATACATTTGGTCTGGGAAAGCCAAATCCCACGTCCTAAGTTGCTGGAGGCTGCTATGAAGTGCCTTCAAGGCGGGACCCTGAGAACTCTGGCCAGTGGCCACTCGAGTGAGTTTAGAAGCAAATTCCACAGCGCCGGTCAAAAGCCTGTGAAGTCTCAGCAAATGTCTCGACTCCAATCTCTTGAGAGACAACCGGCCAGAACCATCTGTCTACACCAATCCTGCATATTCCGTGACTCCAGAAATTCTGAAGTAATAGATGCTTGTGGTCTTAAACCAATGAGTTTAATTTGTAAACAAAAATAGGGACTGCAAAAACATTTAAGGAAAATGGAATTAAAAGATGATTTGGGTGCAAAGATTTTCCTAATATGCATTTTCTTTTTTTTAAAAGGTTTTATTTATTTGACAGAGTTACAGGCCAAGTGAGAGTGAGAGAGAGAGATGGAGAGAAAGGTCTTCCTTCCGCTGATTCACTCTCCAAATGGACCCAACAGCCGGAGCTGCACCAATCCAAAGCCAGGAGCCAGGTGCTTCCTCCTGGTCTCCCACATGGGTGCAGGGGCCCAAGCACTTAAGCCATCTTCCACTGCCTTCCCCGGGCCACAGCAGAGAACTGGACTGGAAGAGGAGCAGCCAGGACTAGAACCAGCGTCTATATGGGATGCCGGTGCCGCAGGTGGAGGATTAACCTACTGCACCATGGTGCCGACTCCCATAACATGCATTTTCTATAAACCTTTTGCAGTGCCTTCTTATACCAATACAGGTCTCGATATAAATTCACTGCTCACTGGTAGAACTGGCTATCAGAAGTTTGTATTTGAAATGACTAAGTCTGAGGCCCACGCTGTGGCGCAGCAGGTTAACGCCCTGTCCTGGTGAACCAGTCCTGCTGGAAAAAATGTTGCTAATGTTGTAGTCCCGGAAACAGTTGAACCTGCTGTTGGGCAATTACTACAAGGAGAAAACAGCTCAGCATCAGAGGAGCTGTCATCAGAATGATGGGTTTGGGTAAACCCTCCAGCATCCAGAGGGATAATGCTGAGTGATTCTACTCAACAGGTGAACTCATTAGCTTCCCGGGGAGGCACTACGGGACTCAATGACCTTAGCAGGTCTATTGGGAGGCATTTCTGTTGAAAGTAAAAGGTGCTACAAGAACAATATCAAGGTTACTTTACAATGAAAGGTTGGTGACTTCCATTCCTTAAATATCTCTGGTCCAGGTCCTGCTTTATGATGCAGGTTCTCGAACTTTCTTTCCAAGACAACACCTCTGCCTGCTGTTTCAATCGGGGTTCTTGGAAACAAGAATCAGAGGAACACATTATATAGGGGATACTTGGAGTAATCAACGGATGGGAAAAGCCTCCTACACCACTGCCTACCGTCGAATCTCTGCGTCTTGAGAGTCTAATACCAACACCTTCCGTTCATTGAGAATTTTTTCTCCATCATGCCACTGTTACAAGTGGAAATATGCTTAAAAATACTCCAAAATACTTGAGAGTGAGATAAGATTGAAAGCCACCAATGTATCTGAAATAGCCATCCAAAACACCTGTATATTAAGAATTTTTATCTTGCTTTTATCTTTAAGACTTAATTACTTATTTGAAAGGCAGAGCATGAGAAAGAGAAAGAGAGAATCTTCCATTTGCTGGTTCACTCCCCAAAAGGCTACAACAGACACAGCTGGGCCAGGCCAAAGCCAGGGGCCAGGAACTCCGTCTGGATCTCCCACATGGGTGCAGGACCCAAGCACTTGAGCCATCATCACTGTATTCCCAGGTACATTAGCCAGAAGCTGGATCAGAAGCATAGCAGCCAGGACTTGAACACTCCAATATGTGAACCAGCATCGCAAACTACAGCTTAACCTGTTGTGCTGCAACATCAGCCCACATATTAAGCATTCTGATGATTGGTCAAAGGGTCCTTACTTAAAATAACAGTTCGAGGAGCCCTGTGGTGCAGTGGGTTAAGGCTCTGGCATGCAGCACCTGCATTCCATATGGGTGCTGGTTCGAGTCCCGGCTGCTCCACTTCCGACCCAGCTCTCTGCTATGGCCTGGGAAAGCAGTAGAAGATGGCTCAAGTGCTTGGGCTCCTACACCCATGTAGGAGACCCAGAAGGAGCTCCTGGCTCCTGAATTCGGATTGGCTCAGCTCCCGCTGTTGCTGCCATTTGGGGAATGAACCAGCGGGTGAAAGACCTCTCTTTCTCTCTTTCTCTGTCTCTACCTCTCTCTGTAACTCTGTCAACTATAATAAAATACATCTTTAAAAAATAAAATAATGGTTTGAATAGGTGACTTTAAAGTTGTCGTTGGAAAAAGGTAACTCGTGTATACTTTTCCCTTCAACCAAATGGAAGCTTGGAGTTAACTCAGTGCTCATTCACAGTAAATGTATTTGTTTAAGGAGCTGTCATTTTTTTCCTCCTTTTTGCATGTAGATTTCCACTTTCTATTTCTATACTGACAGTCTTTGCAGTTTTTTTTTTCCCCTTTTATTCCATGATGTTGAGATCGCTTCTGGAAGCAGGCAGAATATCAATTAAAAAAGAAGAAAATGAAAGTGGCAGGGAAGGTATTCAGGTGGCCTTCTGGACCACAGCCATCAAAATGCGTTTTCAGAACAAGACGCAGGCAACAACGAGAAGGCTCGGGCAAAGGAGCCTTTTAAGGAGAGGACCCTCGGAAGCAGCTACCCTCAGAGAAACGCCTGTTTCCCTGCCTTAACGACGTATCTCACGTTTCCATAAAAAGATCTCTCTCTCAAGACTCACAGGCAGGCCAAGCCCCCCGGAGGCAGGAACCCAGGTAGATAAAAGACACAGGTTGTAAAGCTACTCCCCAGCCCAGGAGCAGGGAAGCACACCCGCCACTCCCATGGGGAGGTTCATTGTGTAGGCTTTGTCAGTGAGAGAACTTTCAACCACCTCTCCTGGGGCTGGGAAGGTTTGGGTCTCCTTAAAAATCCTCTCTTGGACAGCCTGGAGGGGGCAGCGTCTCAAAAAAAAAAAAAAAAAAAGGCAACTAGACTATGCCTCTGTGGTAACTTAAATCAATCAGCCAAAGTGGAGGATAAAAAAAAAAAAAAGGAGGGAGAGAGAATCTGTGCAAGATGTATAGGAGGGACCACATGGACGGGGGTGGGGACAGCCCTTCAAAACTCCCTGCACAGGCGCCTAGCTCTCTTCTACCACGCACTCACGCCCAAGCCCAGCCTTCTCCATTGTACCTCTGCTCTCAGGCAGGAGCACACTGGGCTCACCCAGGAGCTTTAAAAATATCTCTCCACCCACTGAAAGGTTGATTAATCAACCAAGCTCTCACCCATGTGTCACCGTGGTGGCAGCGATTCGTATGATAGTGACAGGGTGGGTGCAAGGCAGCCACAAAGGGTCCTGTCTAAGCAGGGAGGAGGATGCGGGCTCTGAAGCCAGGTGGCACTTTGAAACCCAGTTCCACCAGATGCTAGTGCTGTGACCTTGGACAAGGTCATTTCGCTTCTCGATTTTTCACATTTGCCAAAATGATCCTGCGTGATGGGAGTATTAAAAGGATTCGATTAGTTAACCCACGCAAAGCACTCTGTACAGATCCTTGCACAGAGTAAGCACTCAGTGACCTTTAGCTGTGATGATGACGATGATGATGGTGGTGGTGGCGAGAACGGCAATGACAGCAATGAAACTTAAAAGAGGAACAGACGTTTCCCAGGCAGGCAAAGAATACTGTCGACAGAAGCAGCTTGGACAAAGACAGGGAAGCGGGAGAGACCTCGAGGCAGCAGGACAGCATGTGGAAGACAAGCAGGGAGTGGAAGCAGACAACAAAGAAAGGATCCAGTTCACCCAGAATTTCACCTGCTGTTCCAGACTGTGGAGAGCCATTTAAATATTATCAGCAGAAGCAAAGTGTTGATGAAGCGCTATGCTGTCTGAAAATTTAACCAATTTGGGAGAGGAGAAATAAAAATCAACGATAATAGGCTTCAGGGTGTGACAAAGTAACTGGCAGAAGAATAACCCTGCCACCATGGGCAACCATAAAACAGCAACATGCAGGAGGCCACCGACACCAGCCCGCACAGGATCGCAGCTGCCTGCCGGGAGAAGGGGCATGCACCTGCTGAGCCCCATGTTAACCCGGCTCTCTGCCTGGGGACAATTTCCCAACCACAGTTCACACTGTGGTAATGTCGGGGAGTAGATTCTATGGGGAAGAGCAGCAGAGAGGGGAAACCCATGCAGAGAGGGGGGCATCAGAAGCCTGAGTGTGGGTTCCCTGGGAACAGCTGATTGAAGGCTAGGATACGCATGTGCACGTTCAAACTAAACAAGACTTACCAGGAAACAATTCCTACAGAGGTTGAGAACAGAAAATAGATACCGGGACTCAAGGAGCCCCAGGAGACTTGGAAAAACCTCATTAATACTCCAGGCGGGCAGCTGAGACAGCGATAGACCACACCCTTGGGGTTTCTACAAATATGCTCTAACAAAGCATAAACTTAAAGCAACACTAGCTTAGCCAGATAAGCCAGCCATTTAACTACACAGGACAAGAAATCAGCATTCTTCTGAGAAAGAGAGACCACACAGTCACTAGAAGATAGCATCCACGATGTGCAGTATAAAGTCAAATATTCCCAAAAACACAAAAAACAAGAAATGTTGACTATAGTCTTGAAAAAGTTTACAGAACCCAACCCCCAGAAGGCCCTGACACTAGATGGATTTAGCACCTAAAAACTTCAAAGAGCTGTTATCAATATTGGAACGCACGGTCAAAGAACTAAAGAAAATCATTTTCCTAACAAATAAACAGATGGTGTATCTCAGTAAATATAACTATACAAAAGAACTAAACGAAAATTCTAGAAATGAAAAAAAAATTCTGTGTGTGTGTACTGGTAGAGAAAGAGACAAAGAGAGAAAGTAAATGGTGTAAAGTATTAAAATTTAGGGGGTCAGTGTTGTAGAGTAGCAGATAAAGCCACTACTGCCTGTAATGCCGGCATCCCATACGAGCGCCAATTTGAGACTCGGCTGCTCCATTTCTGATCCAGCTTCCTGCCAATGTATTTAGGAAAGCAGCAGAGAATGGTCCGAGTGCTTGAGCCCCCGCCACCCATGTGGGAGACCTGGATGAAGCTCTTGGCTCCTGGTCTAGCCCTGGCCATTGCAGCCATCTGGGGAGTGAACCAGCACATGGAAGATCTCTCTGTCTCTATCTCTTCCGCAATCTGTGTAACTCTAATTTTCAAATAAATCTTAAAAACATTAAAATTACATGAAAAATATAAAGTTGCTCATTGTACTTTCCCTAAACCTCTGTAGATTTTTTAAAAAAAGTATTTTGGGGAGGCCGGCACTGTGGCTCACTTGGTTAATCCTCTGCCTGCAGCGCAGGCATCCCATGTGGGTGCCAGGTTCTAGTCCCGGTTGCTCCTCTTCCAGTCCAGCTCTCTGCTGTGGCCTGGGAAGGCAGTGGAGGATGGCCCAGGTGCTTGGGCCCCTGCACCCGCCTGGGAGACCAGGAAGAAGCACCTGGCTCCTGGCTTCGGATCAGCACAGTACTGGCTGTGGCGGTCATTTGGGGAGTGAACCAACAGAAGGAAGACCTTTCTCTGTCTCTCTCACCGTCTAACTCTGTCAAATAAAAAAAAAAGTTTTTAAGATTAAAGAAATATTTAAATAAATATATGAAAAGAACAAAGTTATAAGCGAGGAGCAATCTAATCAAATGTGCATTGAGCAGAATCCCTCTGATAACATGGAACCGAGCCAAGATGTGGATGAAATCACGAATGAGACTCAAGGAGACGAACTGGGAGTGAATGCAGGTGTCTCGAAGTGGAGAACAGGCCCAAGACAACAGCGGTGTGGTCAGAGCGGAAGGGAGGGGTGCAGAACTGCTGAGAGGTCCAGATCTGTTAGCACCACCTCTTCTACGTAGAGAGTGAGAGAGAAAACGCAGGGCTGACCACGACACTCGGGTTCCTGTCGTGGCTGACCGTGTACAGTGTGAGATAATTTCCTAGGAAAAATCCCGAGGAGGGGCAGTTTTAGAGAATAAAGGGAATCCATCCGGCCTTAGATACCTGAAGTTACTGGGATTTGTGGGACATCTACACAGGACGATAGGTAGCAAGTCTAAAATGGAGAGGGACGCAGGACTTTTTTATAGTTCTTGGAAAACGTGTATTGTGAAAGAAACTGTGCCTGAATTTCAAAATTTTTTGCATCTAAATAACCTTATCTTATACTTCCATCTTTCCTTTTTTTTTTTTTAATTTATTTGACAGGTAGAGTTATAGACAGTGAAAGAAAGAGAGAGAGACAGAGAGAAAGGTCTTCCTTCCGTTAGTTCACTCCCCAAATGGCCACCACAGCCAGTACTGTGCTGATCCGAAGCCAGGAGCCAGGTACTTCTTCCTGGTCTCCCAGGTGGGTGCAGGGGCCCAAGCACCTGGGCCATCCTCCACTGCCCTCCCAGGCCACAGCAGAGAGCTGGCCTGTAAGAGGAACAACCGAGACTAGAACCTGGCACCCATATGGGATGCCGGTGCCGCAGGCAGAGGATTAACCAAGTGAGCCACGGCACCGGATCCCCCATATTCCCTCTTTTTTTAAGATTTTATACTCATTTACTTGAAAGGTAGAGTTACAGAGAGGCAGAGACAGAGGCAGAGAGAGAGGACTTCTATCCGATGGCTCACTCCCCAAATAGCTGCAAAGGCTGAAGCTGCATGGATCTGAAGCCAGGAGCCAGGAGCTTCTTCTGGGTCTCCCATGCAGATGCAGGGGCCCAAGGACTTAGGCCATCCTCTACTGCTTTCCCAGGCCATAGTTGAGAAACTAGATTGGAAGTGGAGCAGCCAGGACTCGAACCAGTGCCCACATGGGATGCCAGCACTGCAGGCAGTGGTTTTACCCGCTGTACCACAGTCCCAGCCTCTTATACTTCCATCTTTCGCCAAACTTTTTGAAGTCCCTTCATAAATCTCGAGGCCATCAGCACATGGACACCACATAGAAGACAGTAAAAACCAACCCCAGAAGGGTACAGTACATAAGGAGTAGGCAAGGGATAACAACAAATCCCCATCAAATGCACAATAAACAAAGAGGCAGAAAAGGAGCAGGAGGAGATGTGGGTAATGACGTGGATGCCAAAGGCAGAGGTGAACTTCAAATGCAAGAGAGTGGACAACAGTGCCAGGTGCGACAGAAGTCCAGAGTAACCACAAGGAAAAGTCACCTATGGTAGGCAAGCAGGCGCCTCTGAGCCAAAGCAGTGTCTCTGGAATAGTCTAAATGAAGTTGGTCAACTACTAAAATGGAGCCCCAGCTTGGAAGCAGAGGCATCCTGACAAACCGGACCCCAAATCAAAATGGCCCCCAAAGTCTATGTATGTCACTAGAAATATTAATTTTGAGATGCGCACATATGCCAAGACTTAAGGATGATCTTTGCTCATTTCAACACTGATACAATTGGGAAAACACAGTTTCCACACACCCTTAGGACTGCAGGGGCGTACACGGGGGGGGGGGGGGGGGGACTGATTCACCACCGTTGTAGGCACCGCCAAGGACTCACTGGCTGCACTGGTCGGCAGATCGAGCAAGGACTCCCTGTTTCAGAGCAAATTGCTTTCACAGCATCCTGTTCCCCAGCCTACACTATCTCAGCGGCTCCTTCAGGGAACACAACTCCGAGAGTAACTCCAGCCATGGCTGATGTGACCCATCCTGGATTGGTTGTGGGGAAGAGAGATGAGAACCAGAATGTACACTGGGATGAGCGAATGAACGATGGTAGCTTAGGAACAAGAAGGAGAGAAAGAGAGAGAAGAGCAACAGAGATAGATAAATCTGTGGCCCATGGAGCAAAGCTATCAGGAGGAGCAATCAAAATCCCATCTCTGGCCAGCAGCTGTGGACGAGGTGAGCACCTTCCAGAAACTGCAGATGACGTGAGCATAGCAACTTCTCTCCCTGCTGGGGCTGAGAAGAGCAATAGCATCCCAGCCTGGGATACAGCGAACAAGGCTAAAGACTCTACAAATCTTGCTGAGACATAAATACTGGACCTACCAAGAACTTTACAGTGTTGAGTCACAAAGCGGAAGAGGGAAAAGTACAATGGGCCATGGGAAAATATTGTCTGATGCAAAAAAAAAAAAAAGGAAAAAAGACTCAGGGAAGAGTTTTATTATCATCCATGACAACAAAAGACAGCTTCATAAACAGAGTACAGGTTGCTCTCAGTAAGACAAAGGGGTCAAGAAAGACAAAAGAAGATGAACTCAGGAAAACAGAGGGAGATGTGTGGCCACAGATGCAAGGACAGTGCAGGCAGGGTGGGGAAGGACGATTAGATTATATCCTCCAGGCCGGCGCTGTGGCATAGTGGATAACGCAACCAACTGCAGTGCCGGCATCCCATATGGGCACCGGTTCAAGTCCCAGCTGCTCCATTTCCAATCCAGCTCTCTGCTGTAGCCTAGGAAAGCAGTGGAAGATGGTCCAAGTGCTTGGGCCCCTGCACCTATGTGGGAGACCCAGAAGAAGCTCCTGGCTTCTGGTTTCAGATCAGGGCAGCAGATCAGGGAGTAAACCAGCAGACGGAAGACCCTACTCCCCTCTCTCTTTCTCTCTGCCTCTCCTTCTCTCTCTGTGTAACTCTGACTTTCAAATAAATAAATAAGTATCTTTAAAAAAAAGATTATATCCTCATGGTTCCAGGCTAGCGACAACTCTAACACCCATCAAGAATAACACGGGAGCAGGTGTTTGGTGCAACAGTTGGGACACCACTCGGGATGTCCACATTCTCTGTGGTGCCTGGGTTTGAGTCCCAGCTCTGCTCCCAAATCCAGCATGAGGTGATGGCTCAGGGTGCTTGGGTCCCTGCCACCCACATAGGAGACCTCGACTGAGTTCCAGGCTCCCAGGTTGGGCCAGCCCTGCCTGTTGCAGGTGCTTGAGAAGGAAACTATAAATGGAAGCTCCCTCTTTCTCTCTGCCTTTCAAATAAGAATAAATAAATAAAACCTTGAAAAAAAGAATACAATGAAAAAACAAATTGATTCATACTTATATTGAATGGAATGCTATAAATAAAAATGCATGGACTTTACATAAAAATGCATTAAATTTAAAGATTTTATTTATTTATTTGGAAGGCTGAGCTAGACAGGGAGAGACAGAGAGAGAGAGAGAGAAATCACCCACCCATTTGTTCACTCCCCAAATGACATGACCATGATGGCTCTGGGATGGGCCAGGCTGAAATCAGGAGCCCAGCACTCCATTCAGGTCTCTCAGGTGGATGACAAGGGCCCAAGCGCTTGGCCCATCCTCTGCTGCCCTCACAGTCAGATTAGCAGGGAGCTGGATCGGAAGTGGAGCAGCCAGGACTTGAACCGGCGCTCTGATGTGGAATGCTGGACTCACAGACTGTGGCTTAACCTGCTGTACTACAACACCAACCCCGAAATGAATTAAATTTAAAACTAAGAAAAGATCACAAAATTATTCAACAAGTGATACTGAGAAAATTATTTTGTAAAATTCTAGCCCATACATCTAACAAGATTCCACATGATGTACTCTAAATGTACACGATTCTGCTAATAAGTTTTGTATATACATAAAGTCCCTGGATCGATGGTATGCTCCTTGGGGATAGGCAATGAATGTTATTAAACTTACTTGATTTTCCTCTTCTACCTGGAAAGTATTTGGGTAAACATCATGAATGAATGAATGAATGAGTATAGGAATGAACAAATGAATGAAGGCTTGGATGCCTCCATCCGCCCATCCTTGTGCAGTTTACTTCCTGGGGTGACTGTCAGCTTTACTGTGGCCAATTTGATGCAACTCTGCAAGATGTCCTCCCGAGCTTTGTTTCAAGAGACAGAAATGTTCCAGAATTGGACAGTAGCTAGCGATCGCCTGTGCAGCCATCTAAGAAGTGACGCACGCTGCCCCTCTGGCCACCACAAGCAGGTGGCTAGAGCTGCCCCAGTGCGGGGAGGTAGAGAGCAGAGGAGGACGGGATCCAACTAATGTCTATACTCAAAGGATGCTGTAACAGCCATCAGTTCCCCATGCAATAACATCTGTCCTATGGGGATAGGAGTGGCCGTGAGCACCAAGAGGAGAGGTGCAAGCAAGCCATGTACTGGAAATTTAGCTTCCCCAAGAAGCCATCGGCAGCTGTCTGAACTGATACGGGTCACCTGGGTTTCAGGCTCCTGCCTGCCTGCTCTATACTCAGCACACATCTGCACCGACCCGCCCAGAGCTCCAAGCTGCAGGTAATAAAGCAAGAGCAGTGATAACTCAGTGTTCACCTTGGCAAAAAGAAACAAGTAGACTGAATCTTCTATCAGAAAATAAATGGCGCTTCTGCAGCTGGGAGGCTGGATTACATTCTGAAGGGCAAACACATCGTCTTCAACAGCCGGGGCTCAGGCCATAACGCGCAGGCTGCCGTCAATCACGGATGCCAGGTTGGGCTTGGTGGGCTGTTAAGAGTCATTGTCTGGCCAGCGCCGAGGCTCAATAGGCTAATCCTCTGCCTGCAGCGCTGGCGCCCCGGGTTCTAGTCCCAGTTGCCCCTCTTCCAGTCCAGCTCTCTGCTGTGGCCCAGGAAGGCAGTGGAGGATGGCCCAAGTCATTGGGCCCTGCACCCGCATGGAAGACCAGGAGGAAGCACCTGGCTCCTGCCTATGGATCAGCATGGTGCACAGGCCACAGTGGCCATTGGAGGGTGAACCAACGGAAAAGGAAGACCTTTCTCTCACTGTCCACTCTGCCTGTCAAAAAAAAAAGAAAAAAGAAAACGAGTCATTGCCTGCTCATCTACCTGAGCAAAGGGGAGTTTCAGCCAGGCCTGAGCTGCCTGTGCAAGCTCAGACGTGGTATTGCTTGTCCAGGAATGTGGGGGCCATCTCAGCCAGCTGCTCCCATGGTGGGACATGGGCCAAAAGGCAGCCAGTGGTCCTCTCACAAAGCTACGCACCCCAGCAGTGGTGCACAACTATTGCCCCGGCAGAGCCCGGATCTAACAGAGAGAAAGGCTTTGCTGCACCAAGTGTCAGAGAAATCATCTCCTGGGTATCGGTGGCAAAGCTGGAAGGGTCAAGGAGAAAAAAAAAAAATGGAAAGCCACAGCCAACTTCCAAACTTCCACTGGTTAGTAATGGCAACCTCTGCAAGAGGTGCCCAAAATGTACAGATGTCGCTGCCCAGTTCCCATGGCCAGGGCGAGTCAGTGGGTCCCACACAAGAGGTGCCCAGCTCCTCCTGCTAACCTTAATGCCCAACCTTGGAGAGCTACTCATATAAACACAAGCAGAGGTCCACGTCACATCAATATACCCCACCCACCCACCAACCATTCCAATATTAATTCAGAGCAGGAGGCTGGATAGCCTGTGCCACACTTCACCTGTTACACCTGCCAAACACACTTGCTATGGTCTGAGTGTCTGTGTGCCCCCCAGACTCTTCAGTGGAACCCCGATCACCAATGTGATGTTAGTAGGGACAGGGTGGTCCCTGAGGAGGTCATTAGGGAGGCAGAGCCCACGTAGGTGAGATTCATGCCCAAGGGAACTTGTTGGCCACTTGCACTGTAGGACTTCGCAGGATGCCATCTGTGAACCAGGGGGCAAACCCTCACCAGGCATCAAATCTGCAGTAGACTTGGCCTTGAACTTCCAGCCACTAGAACTGCACAGATTAAATTCCTTATGAGCCATGCTGTCTACGGTGTTTCATCACAGCCTCCCATACAGACTGCCACAGCGCTCAGGAACAGCCTCACCTCTGTCATCCCCAGGATGGCTGCACTTGGGAGTGGGAGGAGGGCTCTATTTTCCGCATCTTGGAGCTCTTATTCCCATGTGGTCACCGGTCTCTGTCCAGAGTGCCGTGAGCAGCTGCTTCCCTCAAAGAGCCTGGCTCTGCCCTCATCATTCCTGCTGCTTCTAACGTCTCCCAGTCTCTCCCGGGACCCACTGCAGCCCGCAACCTCTGCCACTTCACTGTTAGCTTGAGTCAATGCGCAGGTGCTGAAATCAGCATGCAGGGGCAGGTGAAAGCTCCGCCCACATTGCAGTGTCTGGGCTCGAGTCCCCGCTCCCGCTCCTGACGCTAGCTTCCTGCTATGTGCACCTTGGGAGACAGCTGGTGATGGCTCAGACAGTTGAGTTCTTGCCACTCACTCAGATGGGAGACCTAGACTGTGTTCCTGGCTCCTGATTAAGTCTGGCCCAGCCCCAGCTGTTGCAGGCATTTGGGGAATGAACCAACCAACAGAAATCTCTCTTGCTTTCTCTCTCATGTTTTCTCTCTTGCTCACTTTCTCTCTCTCTCTCTCTCTCTCTCATTCTCCTTCCTCTCTCTCCTTCTCTCTCTCCAACAAATACATTAGCCACCTGGAGTCATCTTGACTTCTCTACAAATTAAATTTAAAATTCATGTTGGAAAACGGTGCTAGAAGGAAACTCACATTTTAAAACGCTGTGGAAAATTGATTCTAGTTTGGCCTTAGCAGGCAGTCCTGGATCACACAGGAGCCAAGGTCATTAAGACAAAGGCTAGGGAGGGGAAAGGTTGATTGACATGCACCAGGTTATAGCCCAGACAGAAGTAGTCCTGAAGTTTTGTTGCCCAGTAAGGAGACTATAGGATATTAACGCACTGTATATTTCTCTATAAAAACAAACCAACCAAAGACAGGATTTTGGACGTTTTCATCATAAATAAATATCAAACGTTTGAAGGGACAACTATGCAGTTATCCTGAGTGGACATTGCAACAACAACATATGTACCGGAACATCCCCACGGGTGCTGCATAAAGTATGTACAATTACGATACATCTGTTTCTTTTTTAATCAAAAATTCTGAAAAACAATTACTGTCCCTTCCCTCCCAAGCACAGCTTCCAGATGATTCTGAGCTGGGCAGGACTCAAAGCACCATGGCCACAAGTCAAGAGACAGCCATTAACAAGGCTCTCAGACCTCCGCTGCACCTGGACGCCATTGACAACGACAATAGAGGAACAAGACAATCCCACTGGCAAGGAAGACGTCATAAACTGGAAATTACATTCTGAGAGGTGAAGGTTATCCGCCCAATCAGTGTCCAAGGACACTAAAATGCTGGCCATGGATTTTTCAGACTACAGGGGTCCATCCCATACAAAGAAGTCATCCGGGCAGCATGTTTGCCTCTGGACCTGTTCCCATCGCACCATGGGTGAGGCTTGGCCACAATCACGAATGGAGGGCCAGAGAGCCGGAGGTTTCCCATTCACTTCCCAGCAGGCAGCGGGGCGCGGGGCGGGCTGCTTACCATCCAGCTCCTCCACGGAGATGTTGGCCAGCTGCTCGCTGTCGCTGCCAGCAGAGAGGGACCGGTTGAGATAATTCCCCTTGTACAGCAAGCCGGCGGTCACGTGGTGGAAGGGCATCTTCTCCCTGCTCCCAGAGGATGGGAAGAAGAAAGACAGTCAATCATCACTCACTCCTCATTCCCCGCCCTAAAGCACCATGGCGACTCGCAGGTGCTGGCCAGTGAGTGTTCTTTGCAAGATCACGATCCCACTCTGGAGGGGAAAATCAAACTATTTCCAGGGTCCCAGTGGCCTGAGCAACTCCCAGAGGTTCTTAGGGTCCATCCCTTCCTTCATTTTCCCATTTACCTGAACCCTGATAACCATGGCGTATCCCACCTTCACCAAACCGTCTCTTCCTACAAACAAAAATACTCCATGCTCCTTGTTTGGCCCGAGATGTTCTCGCTCAAAGAAAGGACTGAACACCCCAGACAGGTCAGGTCCAGGAAGTGGACCCCGGAGACCCACGTGTCTCCCTTGGGCCGAGAGAGGCAGGTGTTCCGCTCGTATGATCCTCTACCCAGGCCAGAACACGCAGCAGCCGCTGAGCCCAACTGAGATGCAGACATGAGTCGCATGAGTGGTGTGAGCACACGAGCTGTGACAACACCTGCCACAGCTGCAGAGGGACCAGAGGGACACTCTAGGTGTCCCAGGACCTAGCAGCACCCAGCACTGATGCAGGAAAATAAGGCATTCGGTTACCCGAGACTAACAAACTCTCCGGCAACATTCCTGCTCCCGGTGTGCACCACTGGGACACAGAAGAGCCACTCCCCCTGCACCAGTGCCAATCCCTGGGCTAAGGCAAAAGGGGAGAAAAAGAGAGGGAGGTGATATGGAACATGGGAGAGCAAGCAAAGACCAGAAAGGAGAATGGCAGATGGAAAGGCGACCTTCTCCCCAGCCCAGTGCACAGCTCCCATCCCACTCTGTTCAGCAGTGCTCTCTGGTACAATGACTGAGCCGTGAACACTTAAGGATCTGTTTCCCCACGTGGTAAAGAGGTTAGAGAGGCCTGATCAATCTCTGAGCAGAACTAATGCTCCCAGGCAGGAAGCACAGAGAGTCAATTATTAGGGAGTAGGCTCGGAGCACCTTCACGGCAGAGCTCCGGCGAGGCGAACTGGGCTGCACTAGAAGGGCTGATCTCCCCGTCACTGGGGGCATTCAAGCAGAGGCTGAGGGCCTCTCTGCCAGGGGTTCTGTGAGGGAGAAATGACCCCTGAGCTCTCTCCCCTCTGTCTCTGCAAGCCTTCTGCAGGGTCCCTTTGGGCACTAGGATTGGCATCTGTGCAGTTAGCTGGAATAGCCCAAAAACAGCCAACAAAATGCTAGTTTCTGGGGACTGCCATTCAGGACACCTAAATCTTGCTGTCCCCCTGAGCCACACTCATCAGAAAAACCAATTTCACAGGACGGCAACCTTTTCTGGTTAAGGCCTCTTAGACCTGGCTGGTACCAGGGAGCTGGGTTCCTGTCCTCTTTGTCCTGTGGCACCACTAAGTGTCAGCTGAGCAGGACACTGTCCCTCTTCCCACCCTCTCCCTTAGGTCTAGGATCCACTGGCATGTCCCTGTGTGGGCCCAGGGCTGCTGTCTCAGACATCAGCCAATGAGACTCCTAGAAGTTCAAGGCCTTGACCAAGAAGAACCCAGAGCTGGTTAGTGAGAGAACAAGTTCCAGAACTCAAACATCTCGAATGTTAGTTCAAAGGAGCAGCATCAGCCATTTCTACCCGGAAGTCAAACCCTCCTTGCAAACCCGAGACGTCTAAAAGTAATTAATCATCTTCCCACAAAATGGGCCATACTTCTAGATTCCTCTATTTCTATCAGAGGTGTTTTGCACTCATTATAACTGGGACAACTCACAAATGCACACACATACACACATCAGAGACAAAAGCCCATTGTCAGCCTATGCAAACTCCTCCCCTCCTTCCAGGGTTAACAAAAGATCCAGCCACAGGCCCATCACAAAACACAGGATGCTAATGACAAAGGATGCCAATGATTGTCTTCAGTTCATTACTAATCAGACTTCCCCAAATCTATGCCAACGCACAAAAGACTTTTAACTCTGCAAGATTACTCCAGTGAGGGTGTCCTCCTTCCTTCCAATTTATTTTCAGGCCAAACAAGTTACAAGGGACAATCAGATGCATAAAGTAGGACCACTCTCCCCTTCCTCTAACCCAGTCCTGATTTCCTGGGGCCACTACCATAGCCATTTGTGCATGGGCCAAGGAGAAGTCAACTCGCCCTGATCATATCCAAGGTTGCTACCTGGAGTAAGACATGCTAAGGTCAGTACAGGAGCTAAAGCCATTCCCTTCTATCCTACCATGCAACACTCCAGTTTCTCAGCATTTTATAAACATCTTCCCATCGCTACCTTTTATGGTTGTCTGAAGCTTTGGGTCTACCACGCGGTTCTCCAGCCATAGTAATGAGGTCACACTTAAGCAAATACACCCAACCCACACCCCAGCTCAGCCACAGAAGAGATGTTGAGTAGTTTGCACGAAAAAACTGAATCCAGCTTGATAGAATATAATTTGCTTCTGAAAAAAGCAGCTGACAAAATTAGGTACAACATTCAGATCATTCACTCTCTCTGCACCCAAAAAGCTCAACATCTCGTGGCAAAGAAAACATGCACCATTGTAGCATCCACATACATAAATAAAGTCTTGTTCTAGAAAGGGAACAACATTATTGCAAGTAAGCTAAAAACAGCTGTGCAATTAAAGACTAAATTTCACTCCAAGCCGCCTGGGGAAACCCAAGCCTTAAGATTCTCTCCTTGGCTAAGGAAAAGAAATGTACAAGTTCATCAGCAAAGACGAACCTTGTCCTGAAATTGAACCGTCAATGTACATCTTTAGCTAAAGAATAATGAACAAAAATAAATAAATGCTTTCGACAACAACTTTACTCATCTGGGAAATTTTTAAGTGACTACATAGAAATGTGACCAATCCCCCTACATTTTATGTAAGGCGGGGTTATTGTTGGAATCTATGCATCTCCCCCAAAACTCCTACGCGGGAGTCCTGATGAATGGGATATTCCCATCATTCTAAGCGGCAACTAGCTAAGCAATTCTGCCTCCCTGCTTTCCCCCATGTGAGGGCACAGCATCAAGGTACCATGTTGGAAGCAGATACCTCCCTGGACACCTAATCAGCTGACATCTTCATGGTCCACACCCAGCCTCTCTAGAACTGCAAGAAATAAATTTCTGTTGTTCATAAATTACCCAGTCCAGGTGCTTTGTTATAGCAGCAGGAACTGAGACAGGAAGTATGGCTTCATAGTCAAAACCTCTGTGATGCATCCCAGAGTCTGGGTTCCACCCTTGTTAGCCTTAACCTCTTATTACCTAACCTCTGTCAACTCCAGCTTCCTCTTTTGCAAAGTTGAGAATTTTGATACAGACTGAATTGTAATGTTGTAAATATTTGATAAGATCAGGTATGGAGGGGCTGGCACTGTGGTATAGTGAGGAAAGCCACCGCCTGCAGTGTCGGCATCCCAGGTGGGCGCCGGTTCAAGTCTCAGCTGCTCCACTTTCATCCAGCTCTCCGCTATGGCCTGGGAAAGCAATAAAATATAGCCCAAGTCTTTGGGCCCCTGCACCCCAGTGGGAGACCCAGAAAAAGCTTCTGGCTCCAGATCGGCGCAGCTCCAACCATTGCAGCCAATTGGGGAGTGAACCAGAGGATGGAAGACTTTCTCTCTCTCTCTGTCTCTCTCTCCTTCGCTCTGTGTAACTCTGACTTTCAAATAAATAAATAAATCTTAAAAAAAAAAAATCAGGTATGGAAAGCAGTGGACTTAGCACCAGGCACGTGCTCAGTATCATTGGTGATTATTTGCTTGGGATGACGTGAAGGAGTGGCAGAGGTAAACAGCAAGCCAAGGATGCATTAGGTGGAAGACCAAGCACGCTGCTTATGTAGGAAGGTCATGGGCAGCTGGCAGAGGGGAGAAGCTGGCTGGCTGGTGTGTGACAACCTGTGCAAGAGGCAAGGCGGAAGCCCCAGGGCCCCAGTAGCTTCCAGCAGTGAGTGGTGTCAGCAAGAACTGGCTGTGTCACGAGGGGACAACTGGAATGCAAAGCACCAGAACTGAAGAAGAGTTTCTTCCCTGGGCTTCAGTATCACACCACGGAAAAGGTGTAGGGAGCTGGAAGCAACAGTGCCCCCTGTTGGCAGGGCGGAGGAACATGTATTTCTTGGCAGAGGAAGGAGTTGGGTCAAAATGATGTTCTTCTGTGAGGACTGATTTTATGTTTCACCTTAACCAGACCCCACCACAGGGTCCCCAGATTCGTGGTTAAACAGTAATCTGGGTGTTTCTCATCCATACCTGCACCACTGGCTATTCTCATTCGCAGGCACACAGACCCAGAATTCATGCATGGTTTCCATAATAAGCATTTTCCATGAGCTTTGTAGAGGCCCTTTGTAGGCATGGGTTTCAAAACTTTTTACACCAAAATAAATGAAGGATCCAAGCACTGTGCCATCTCCCACTGCCTTCTCAGGCACATTAGTAGGGAGGTGGATTGGAAATGGAGCAGCCGGCTCTTGAAGTGGCACTCTGATACTGGATGCCAGTGTGGCAAGCAGTGCTTAACCCACTGCGTCAGCACACCAGCCCCAAACTTATTTTTAAATTCCATTTTCTATGAATGTCTTGAATTCTTCTCCTGTATATTCCTGTTTCTTGGGAGAAACCACAGGAATATATCCCCCTCCTTTGTTCCAAAGACCCTGGCATGTGGCTATAAGGAGGTATTCTTATTAAAAGCAAAGAGTATTCTGTAAGGCCTACCAAAAAAAAAACTGTACTCCAAGTGTTACCCATGGACCACTAACAGCCACACGCCATTTATTGCTGGTCAGTAGTGAGCTAAGTGTCATAATTGAAAGAAACAACCATGTAGACTGAAAGTCAGAGACAAAGCAATAGAATCAGTTAAAACAGGCAAGGAAGAGATTTTTCTCTACCGGAACCTCTTCTACTTCAGGGTCTCAGGCATGACCAACCACAGCACTGGACAATCACCCTTGCCAACTATGTTGGGAAGGTTTTATTAAAGCACCCACGGTCACATCCTTTCCTCTACTGGAAGCAGCAACTTTTTTTTAAGACTTATTTTGTGTTTTATTTGAAAGACAGAGTTACAGAGAGAGGTAGAAACAGAGAGAGAGGTCTTCTATCTGCTGGTTCACTCCCAAGATGGCCGCAACAGCAGGAGCTGCACTGATCCGAAGTTAGGAGCCAGGAGCTTCTTGCAAGTTTCCCACATGATGCAGGGTCCCAAGGACTTGGGCCATCTTCTACTGCTTTCCCAGGCCACAGCAGAGAGCTGGATCAGAAGTGGAGCAGCCGGGACTAGAACCAGCGCCCGTATGGGATGTTGGCGCTTCAAGCCAGGGCTTTAAGCCACTGCACCACAGCGCTGGCCCCTACTTAAGGATCTTAACTCCCAGGATGCAAGGTGGCCAGGAATGGAAGGCCTGAGGCTTGCACATGAGATGTGAAATCAGCTGCAAGACACGGGTATCAGTGAGCGAGGCCTCAGAAGCAATGACTTGAGGGCTTCATGACTTTCCATGGGTTGTTTTTGATCAAGGAAGAACTACAGAAAGCCACAGCCAACTCTAAAATGTAGGTCTCCCCTTCACAGCCCCAGAGCTATACTAGGAAGACAAGAAGACCCCTTCTCGCTCCAGCCAAGATTCCCTAGATGGGTGCCAGCTAGACGCTGGGCACTTGGCTAAGCACTTAGAAAACAGTTTTGTTCCCTTGCTAAAATCCTGCAGGGACGTGCCAATTGGCAAACACGGGATTTGGATGGATCTCAAATCAGACAAGAATGAGTAAGCAGAAAACACGAACGTGGGGGTCCGTGGAAAACTCTGCACTGTGAGAGAAGGAGGAGCTCCCACAAAGTACAGCAAAAACATTTGGTCAACAGTGACATAAGAAAGAACATTTTACAAAGTTTCTGTCCTAGAGAATCAGTAAAGAAAAAAAAAAAACAAGGTGCCTATGAAATTAGGATGCAAATGCATAAAGAAATATCGGAGTAAGTCAAGACAATATGCTGAGAGGCCAGTTGATTTGGAAAAAGTGCAAACCTTTGTAAACAAAGGCGAAATCCCCAAACAGTAGCAGAATGAAAATGGACATTAATAGAAATAATTTTTTAACACAGCAGAAATTTGAGCAAATAACAATGCATTCAGAGTGTTTACCACCTAGATTTAACACATGGCAATGCTTTTGCCTTATTTTCTTAGATGCTTTTGAAGATTATAAATGCAAATATATGCAAATATATTACACTGAAGCCCCACCCACCCATCCTATTCCTCACTCTCCTACGCTCTATGGTGATAACTCTATTCTAGATGTGGACTGTAAACCATTATACTTAGTGAAATAAGCCAGTCCCAAAAAGACAGGTATCATACATTTTCCCTGATCTGAGGTAGCTAATGGAGTACCTAAAATGTAACGTATTGGAGTGAAATGGACATTGTGAGATTTGATGATTGTTTACTTTTGAGGAGCACTGTTTTTTTCTTCATACTATTTGTTGAACTCCTAGTGCAGGGTTAACCTTATGAGTACAAAGTATACTGAAAATACATCTATATGAAATTAAAAGTAGGATTAGGAGAAAGAGGAGGAAGAAGCATTGGACCGTGAGCAGGAGGGAGTAGAAGGTGGGAAGTATCACTATGTTCTTAAATGTGTATATATGAAATACATGAAACTTTTATATCCAAAATAATTTTTTGACAGGCAGAGTTAGACAGTGAGAGAGAGAGACAGAGAGAAAGGTCTTCCTTTGCCATTGGTTCACCCCCCAAAATGGCCACTAAGGCCAGTGCACTGCACCCATCCAAAGCCAGGGGCCAGGTGCTTCCTCCTGGTCTCCCATGCTGGTGCAGAGCCCAAGCACTTGGGCCATCCTCCACTGCCTTCCTGGGCCACAGCAGAGAGCTGGACTGGAAGAGGAGCAACCGGGACAGAATCCGGCGCTCCAACTGGGACTAGAACCCAGGGTGCCAGCGCTGCAGACGGAGGATTAGCCAAGTGAGCTGCGGCACTGGCCAATAAGTTTTCTTTAAAGAAAATTAAGAATGAGAAGTAGACTGTAGCCTTCTCATCCTTGTTGTTAAATTTGTCACATTTGGGTACAACTACATAAAATATATCATAATGTTGCTATATCTACCTGTAAATTTATATAAATTACATCCCATCTTTCATTGCTTTTGCAATTTGTACATTTCGCTCTAAATGAGATTTGGGGATTCATCCAAATCCATTCATGCACACTTAGTTGCTCCATGCTTAACTGTTCAGTAGCTTTTCATTGTATCAATGTGACTTATTTATCCATTACCCAATTGACAGAAAAGGATGCAGCCATAAACGTCCTCTTATGCGTCTTTGTAGATATTTGTGGGAAAAACTCTGAACCAGAAACTGAGACAAAAAAAAAACAGTACTGGTTTGTTGAGTTTGTGACTCCCCACTTTTACTGGATCTCATCAAATTGCTCTCTTAAGGACTGGATTTGTTACTGAGGCTGGATAACAAATAAGTCCTGAACCTGTGGTCTAAATCAAGACCCACTCTTTATCTCACAGGGCAGCTGGCCAGCAATCAGGAGTTAACTGAGCAGGGTCTCACTGCTGGAGACAAGACATGGACCTGGGCTTTGATCACCACGAGGATCAACTTCTAAGACAGTGCACTCACATAAGGGCAGTGCCAACACTGGATGCCATCACATGATTTCGTTTGTCCTGATTGCATTACCTTGATTGCTGGTGAAACATCTTCTATATGGCTATTAGCCCTTCTGATCTACTCTCTGTCTTCTTTAAAGATTATTTATCTATTTGAAAGGCATAGTGAAAGAAAGGGGAAGAAACAGAGAGAGGTCTTCCATCCACTGATGGCTACAACAGCCAGGACTGGGCCAAAGCCAGGAGCCAGGAGCTTCAGCAGGTCTCCCACATGATTCAGTGGCCCAGGCACCTGGGCCATCTTCTGCTGCTTTCCCAAGCCACTAGCAGGGAGCTGGATCAGAAGAGGAGCAGCAGGACACGAACTGGTGCCCATATGGATGCCAGCACCACAGGCAGCAGCTTTACCTGCTACACTACAGTGCCGGCCCCTGCTTTATTCTTCTATAAATGTGTTGTTCACCTGTATCTGTTGGGTTATCGTTTTAGCATTGATTTGTTCTTCCATGTTACTGCTGTCTAAAATTTCAGCTCAACCTTGGTTTTAACTGCCTCCCCCCAGGTGAATTTTCATTGTTATGCTGTTGCTGTTACTCTTGCATCTCACATTATCTGGGCTTTTCCACAACTTTACCAATGTCTCTGCTGATCATTGCTTCCTACAAGCTACACTTGCCTTCCAAGTTGATTAATTTTTCTTAAGTTTATCTATTTCTGTTTTATTGATTGGAAAGCACAATGACAGAGATTCAAATGGCAAGACAGATGATCACGAATAAATAATCTTCCATCTGCTGGTTCACCCCACAAAGGCCCAAAACAGCCAGGGCTGAGCCAGATGAACAGGAGCCAGGGACTCCATCTGGGTCTCCCATGGGCAGCAGGTACCTAAGCACTTGAGCCATCTTCAGCTGCCTTCTGGGGTGCACATTACCAAGAAATCGGGATGGGAACCTGAGGCAGGACTCAATCCCAGACACTCTGATATGAGATGCACGATTAACTTTGCACCAAAATGCCTTCCTCCAATTCTTTTTTGTTTAATGAAGAGACTTCAGTAATTCTTTCATAGAGTAATTATAAACAGCAAGCTTCCTAAATCTTTGCAGGGTGGTGGTGCGGGGGACTCTTTATTTAAACCACATTCTAATTACAAGTTAACTCAGTAGAGAATTATAAATGAATTATTTCATGAGTACTCTGAAGCTACTTGGCTGCTAATGATGTATGCTTATTGTTCACCTGTTACTACCCATTCCAGACAATTCTAAGCCACCCTGTTTTCAGATACAGTCACTCTCCAAACCTCTCTGTTCTCTCTTTTGTAAACTTTCTTTGGACACATGTTGGACCTGTTCACTCAAGCCAGACATTGCTGATTGGTTCACCCCACACTCATTCATATTCCATCTCACTGAAGAAGTTGGAAAGCTAATTAATAGCTGTAATTTCCAGACACTCCTGCTACTAGGGTTCTGAATGAGAATGAACTCCAGTATTCAAAAGCACTCACCCCAAATCTGTATAAGGAAGTGAGATAAATACAGTGATGCACTGATAAATGTTTGTCAACTCAATTCTAAATAGAAAAGCCTTGATTATAGCATTTTTCCATTTCTATGCTGTCACTACTCCCACAATGGCTAATTTCAAGCTCTCTACATATCAATGAATACAGAGGTGGAAAAAGATGTGTACAGGAGACCAGCATATGCTACATGATGTTCCCACCATGAAGATGCAATAGCTAAATTAACCACAGAAAGGGTGGAACTCCACATCAAAGTGCTGGTTCCACGCCTGGCTACTCTGCTTCCGATCCAGCTTCCTGCTAATGCGCTTGGGAATCCGAAGATGCTGCCTCAAGTACTTGAGACACATGGATGGAGTTCCTGGCTCCTGGCTTCAGCCTGGTCCAGCCCTCCACTTCTGATCCAGCATTCCTGCTAATGCACCTGCAAAGGTAGCAGAAGATGACCGAAGGGCTTTGACCCCTGCCACCCAGGGTGGGAAACTAGGATGGAGTTCTGGGTTCCCGATTTTGGCTTGCCCCACTCCTGACTGTGCCAGCATTTGGCTCAGGGTAATGACTATGTTTCCATTTCTAATAGTTTACTTGGGGCTTTTATAAATCCATTTCTTCCTTGTCACCAAGTATGAGTCTTGCATTACAATGTTTCTTCGTTCCCTTTTAATCATTTTGACTGTTTCCTTTCAGACTTCTTTCCAAGTGTCATTTTTATGAAGCTACATTAATCCTCTTTCTGTCGTGGTAAACTGTTTCCTGGTGTGGTCTCCCCTTACGATTTTTTTTTTCTGGGGAAGAACCGGGCAGCATCTTCAGCAGGTACTGCCATTCCCTTTGGAGTTCCAAGTGCCTAGAGATTAGTGACCTTGGCAAAAGTGCCACGGGCCTCTCAGCAGAGGGAGGCCCAGTCTTACATGAATTCTGGCTTCCGAGACTGCAAGGTGAATTTGGAAGGCACATCCCAAATCTGCAGTTTTGTGGCTAGAGGCTTTGCCTTTTGCAGCCGTTGCTCTGGGCAGACGTAAGCATCATTGTCACTGTGCTTGGCCAGTGGGCAGACAGAGGTAGGGCCCCGTGTGCTAGGGAGGAGTCTTAGTGAATTCGAGTAGCTGTAACAGAGTATCAGAACCTGGTGGCATGAAACACTGATTTCTGGAGGCTGGGAAGCTGAAGTCAGGCCAGCACAGCTCAATTCTACTGAGGACCCTTCCTGGCTACCAGGTGGCTGCTTTCTCATGGCAGCCTCACAGGCAGCTCTGGTCTCCGTGTCCCCACGCATGGGTGCTCCACCCTCATGATCTTAGTTCCCTCCCCAAAGCCTCATGTGCCAGCACTACCACACTGAGGATTGGGATTTCAACCGTGAACTTGGGGGGGACAGAAGCATCCTGCTCATTACAGGGGGGCAACCAAGCCAGGGTGTCTGTTCCTGCTTCCTGCTTGTGTGAGTTCCAGGCCACGTCTTCTAATCCAGCATAAACTTAATTAAAACCCCAATCACCAGATGTCCTGGACTGCAGGAACACCCACTCCTACACTCTCCTCCCAGACTGTTATTTCATCAGTCGGAGTCTAATCAGGAAACTGGACCCCATGTCAAATGGTTCAATGGGTTTAAATCCATGAGCTGTTGTGGTCAGCATTCTGCCACAGCAGGTTAAGAGGCCTCCTGTGATGCCAGCATCCATATGAATATGGAAGCCCAGCTGCTCCACTTCTGATCCAGCTCCCTGCTGATGCACCTGGGAAAGCAACGCGAGATAGCCCAAGTGCTTGGGCCCCTGCATCCACGTGGGAGACCTGGAAGAAGTTCCTGGCTCCTGGCTTCAGCCTGGTCTGGCCCTGGGCATTGCAGTCATTTGGGGAGTGAATCAGCCGCTGAAAGATATTTCTCTCTCTCTCTCTCTCTCTCTCTCTCTCTCTCTCTCTCTCCCTCCCTCCCTCCTTGCCTCCCTCCCTCTCTCTCTCCTCTCAATGTGAATCTGCTCTCCAACTCAATAAATACATCTTAATGATGTTGGAAGGGTTGAGGATCCACACTGAGAATGGCTAGCAGAGGTTAACAATAGCAGAAATGTTACCACAGGCTGGAGGGCCACAGGGAGAGTATGGAAGACGGAAGCTGCATGGCCCAGAAGGAGCGAGAACCACAGTGCAACAAAGGGCTTCACTCTGCCAGTATCCAGAGCAGGAACCACTGAGAGAGGAGCCCCTGCTGGAGACACCTGCCAAAAGCAGACAGAGATGGGGACAAATACCCCCTCCTCTCTGCCTTCACATTTCCTGCTGGTGGCCTCCCTCTTGTCAACCAAGTCAGAAGTCTATGATCCGGAACCTGGAAGCGTAGTTTGCGAGGGTCAACCCCCTACAACATACGGCCGAGCAATGGGAAGGAGGCAGGATCAGTCCACAGGCAAGCAGGCAAGTGACCAGCAGTGCCACGCAGTCACATTTTTGTTGTATTTTATCCAGCACTGCTGCTTACAGTACCAAAATGAATCCTTATTCACACTGCCAGAGCTAGAGGTCCTGGTGACATGTGTGAAATCCGAAGATAAGGGAAAAATATTCTCTGAACCTCCCGGTTAGAAAATACAGGTTAACCCCCAGGAACAAAGTGAGACTCCAAACAGGAGGTGGCCACAGAATAACTCACTCTCCACCTGCTGTTGTCTTTAAGGAACAACTTCAGGGCACTCATTGCGGCACAGAAGGTTAAGCACCTACTTGCAACACCAGCCTCCCAAACTAACCTCCACTTAGGACCCCGTTTCCAGCTAGGGTACCTGGATAGACAGCAGGTGATGGCTCAAGTTCTGGGCCCCTGCCATCCACACTGGAGACCTGAATGGAGTTCCTGGTTCCTGGCTTTGGCCTGGCCCAGCCATTCTGGCTGTTGCAGGCATTTGGTAAGTGAGCCAGTAGATGGAAGATCCCTCCCCCTCCCTCTCTCTCTCTCTCCCCCCACCCATTCCTTTCAACTAGATAAAAAAATTCTTAAAAAAATAACAAAATCAAATGTGTGTAAAAGTGTACAAGTTAAATGATGAAAACACAGCTAAAGGCAAATGTAAAAGAAAATATAGTTCTCACTTAAAACAATGCAAATGAATAAGTATTGAATGAATGAAACTGTATATTAAAGAACAAAAATCAAAAACGATGGTCCATCAGTCAGCCACCTTGACGTAACACATATGACAGCATCATCAAGTGAAAATAATTTAAAGGAAAACTGAGTTCAAACATTGTTGAATGCTGTTTCAAGAAAATGTGACACATACACACAAGGAAATACTATTCAGGCGTAAAAACGATGAGAACTTGTCATTTGTGACAACGTGGATGGGTCTGGAGATTCTGTTAAGTGACATAAGCCAGGCACAGAAACACAAACACCAGATGAGCTCGCAAATGAGCAGCCCAAGTCGGCTGAGCTCACAGAAGCAGAGTAGCTTAGTGGTGAGCAGGGACTTGGGGAGGCAGTGGGGAGAGGTTGGCCAATGGGACAAGGTCACGGGTACAGCAGTCATAAGATCTGCTCGCTCTGCCCAGCAGGGAGATCGCGGTTTTCAATAAATGCGATGGGTATTTCAGAATAGCTGGAAGACAGATTTCTGGATGCTTTCACCACAAGAAATGATCGATGTACGAGGTGATGGATCTGCTAATCACTCGGATTTGATAATTACACAGTGTATACACGTGTCAAACAGCACACTGTGCCCCCTAAATGTATACCGCTATTAGAGTCAATTCGAAGAGTCATACACGTCAATTAATTTAATTTCCAAATGCTAAGAAAAATAAAAATAAAATGCCTGGACTTGGAAGTGACCCTCTAAGCCTCTGATAAATTACCTGAGCCACCATTAAAAACAAAGGGGATGCAAAAATGAAGATACTGTCCTATAAAGACGCACCTGACGTGTCCTGTGTAGGTGTGCATGCTTACGTAACATGTCTGCGTGTTTAGGCATCGTGTGTGTTTACTGAACATGTGTGTGAATTTCTGTAATGTATAGGTTAAATGAACATTTGTGCATTTGTAACATGTGTTATGTAATGTGTGTATGTAACACATGTATTTATGCAGGGTGTGTGTACAGCCCTCAGAGATCAGTTTGCAGATAGATATGAGACATGTATGGAAAATTATCAAATGGAAGACCATCAGTGCAGGAATTAAAAAAAAATAGGGCTTGGGGCTGGTGCTGTGCTGTAGTACATAAAGCATCTGCCTGTGTTGCCGGCATCCCCCAGGGGTGCACCTTTGAGTCCCGGCTGTTCCTCTTCCAATCCAGCTCTCTGCTATGGCCTGGGAAAGCAGTGGAAGATGGCCCAAATGCTTGGGCCTCTGCATCCGCATGGGAGACCTGAAAGAAGCTCCTGGCTCCTGGCTTCAGATCGGCCCAGCTCCGGCTGTTACAGCCATTTGGGGAGTGAACCAGCAATGGAAGGCCTTCCTATCTGTCTTTCCCTCTGTCTGTAACTCTACCTCTCAAATAAGCAAATAAAATTTAAAAAAAAAAAAAACACCACCGGTCTGCCACAGTTGAGGTTAAGGATGAACAATAACAAAAGTCAATATTATAAAAACAAAATCAAAATACCCAACAAATGCTTTTAAAAGTTTTGTAAGTCAAAGTTTCAATTAAAATGATAACTATTACCTATCTTTCAAATAACAGAAATGGAATGATACTGGAAAAAAAATTGCAGCTAGTGTAGCAAAAGTAGTAGTCAGATAAAATACTTAAATTATTTAAATGTTTCATTAGTTGAACAAGGAAAACATAAAAGCTAATGAAGCCTTCAATGTTAACTTCTTAGTTTGAAAATAATAAGAAAATAAATTCAGAAAACAGGGAAGAAAAGGACATAATGAAAGGGATGAATTAGACAAATTGAGACAGTTCTCCCAAACAAATGTAATAAGCCAGATAAATCTCTGACACATTTATTAAAGCAAATAGAGTAAGCGTAAGAAGACTACATGCTGGAACAGAGTTCTATGTACAACTCTAGGCTAATAAATTCTAAAATATTGGTTAAATGATTTTTTTCTTCTAAGACAGAAATTGATTTTTTTTCTTAAAGGCAGCACAATTTAATATTATTCATGCTTGTTGAAAAGCTTAAGACTTGGCTATACAGTAACTTAAAGATCTGGTTTGGGGCCGGCGCCATGGCACAGTAAGTTAATCCTCCACCTGTGGCACTGGCATCCCACATGGGCACCAGTTCTAGTCCTGGCTGCTCCTCTTCTGATCCAGCTCTCTGCTATGACCTGGGAAAGCAGTAGAAGATGGCCCAAGTCCTTGGGAGACCCAGAAGAAGCTCCTGGCTCCTGGCTTCGGATCAGTGCAGCTCCAGCCGTTGCGTACATTTGGGGTGTGAATCAGCAGATGGAAGACCTTTCTCTCTGTCTCTGCCTCTCACTGTCTGTAACTCTACCTCTCAAATAAATAAATAAATCTTTTTAAAAATCTGGTTTTCGGCTGGGGTAACTTCCACACTTGATGTTAATGTCTGCTATAACCAATCATACACCTGAGAAAGAGAAGAGAAAAAGCTGTTCTTGGCTGGATTGACTAAATGACAATATCTGTTCTGCAATTCTGTGTGACAAGCACACCCAAGCTCTGTGACATTGGGCTGGCCAATTTTTCTCTTCCCTGCTGTCAACGGACACTACCTCTTCCTATTTTTAACAAATGGGTCTGGGAGGCATTTGATTTCCACATTTGCAAGTTTTTCAATCAGTTACAAAATTCTGCTTCCAGACTTTTGAACTTCACAGATTTGAGCTGGTAGATAGTGCACTTACATCATTTCTTTTCGGAAGAAGGGAAAAAAAAAAACATGATGGTGGAAACATTTCCAAAAACATTTTCCAAAATGCTCTTTGTAAAGTTTGAGTCCTTTTGGAAAGCAACAATTTCCTTCATCTGTGTTAAATCGTCACTACTAACCGGCGCCGCGGCTCAATAGGCTAATCCTCCACCTGCGGCACCGGTACACCGGGTTCTAGTCCCGGTCAGGGTGCCAGATTCTGTCCCGGTTGCCCCTCTTCCAGCCAGCTCTCTGCTGTGGCCAGGGAGTGCAGTGGAGGATGGCCGTAGTGCTTGGGCCCTGCACCCCATGGCTCCTGGCTTCGGATCAGCGCAATGCACCAGCCGAAGTGCACTGGCCGTGGAGGCCATTGGAGGGTGAACCAACGGCAAAAGGAAGACCTTTCTCTCTGTCTCTCTCTCTCACTGTCCACTCTGCCTGTCCAAAAAAAAAATTGTCACCAATTGCTCACTCTTGCTCACTGTCTGAGCTATTTAATATAATCTGTGTTACCCCCCACCACCACCACACACACACACACACACAAACACACACACAGGTTCCTGTGTTGTAAGTCACAGGAAATAAACACATGAAGACAGTCCCACTGTCAGCACGCCCAGGTGCTGACACCACCTTTCCCTGAAGACTCCCTACCAGGCCAGCAGATGATTCAGGGTGCCAGCGTCAGCACACCCCGGTGTGAGTCCTTCCTTCTCTTTTCTCCTTACATTCCAAGGCGGCACCTTGCACACCTCACTTAGAAAATCATTGCAAAGTCATCGCTTTGCAATGGATGGATGTTTGACACTGCAGTGAAGACACAGGTCAGGATGGGCGCCTCCCATACTGGAGTGCCCAGGGTTCAAGCCCTGGCTCTGCCTCTAATTCCAGCTGCCAAATGAGCAGCAGGTGATGAGTCAAGGCACTGGGCCCCTGCCACCCACGTGGGAGACCCAGGTTGCGTTCAGGGCTCCTGGCTCTGGGCTGGCCCAGCCCCAGCTGTTGCAGGCATTTGGGGAGTGAACCAGCAGATGGAAGATCTCACTCCATCGCTTTGTCTCTCTTTTGTCTCTGTGTCTTTCTGACTTTCAAATAAAAACACTGAAAATAAGTAAATAAAACCTTCACAAGGAAAAAGACAAGGATATCTGCCTATTATCTCCACTATTAAATAACACTATCCTGCAACTCCTATTCATGCGGCAAAAGACAAACTGGTCAGAGACTATTTAAACTCGGTGGACTAAGAAAAAATGAAATAATCAAAAGCCTAGAATGAAATGCATATGAATATTTAACTCATCTTTCAAAGTTTGAGGATAAGAAAAGAAATTGCAAAGAAAAAGACCAAAAGGCTTGCCAATGTAAAATATAAACTTCTAAATGTTATAAACCACATAAGTAAATAAAAGTAATAGGCAAACAGGGAGTTCAAGAGGGAAATGACCAAATCACACAATGGGAAAGGCAAAGAGCTAATAAAATATGTGAAAACATACACACAATTATTCTTAGGTGTTTAAATTTTAACTGAAAAGTGATCCCTGTGAAATATAAGAGTGGGAATAAGAGAGGGAGGAGATGTACAATTTGGGACATGCTCAATCAGACCTTCCCCAAATGATGGAGTTAGAATCGTGCCAGGGGATTCCAATACAATCCCATCAAGGTGGCATGTACCAAGGCCATCTCACTAGCCCAAGTGATCAATTTCAGTTCACAATTGATCACACTGATAGGTCTAAGAGTCAAAGGGATCACACAAACAAGACTAGTGTCTGCTAATACTAACTGATAGAATGAAAAAGGGAGAGAATGATCCAACATGGGAAGTGAGATACACAGCAGACTCATAGAATGACAGATGTCCTGAATAGCACTCTGGCCTCAGAATCAGCCCTTAAGGCATTCGGATCTGGCTCAAGAGCCCATGAGAATATTTTAGGCATGGAAAGCCAAGACACTCTGGGGAAAAAAAAAAAAGACCTAAATGAAAGATCTCTGTGAGATCCCAGTGGAAAGAACGGGGCCATCAAAGAAGGAGGTACCTTTCTCTGAAGGGAGGAGAGAACTTCCACTTTGACTATGACCCTGTCGGAATAAGATTGAAGTCGGCGAACCCTAAAGGCTTCCATAGCCTCGGCAACTCATGACTAGAGCCTAGGGAGATTACTGAGGCCATAAACAAGAGCGTCAAATTGTTAAATCAACATCAGGAGTCACTGTGTACTTATGTCTCATGAGGGAATCTGTCCTTAATGTGTTATCCAATGTGAAGTAATGCTATAACTAGTACTGAAACAGTATTTTTACACTTTATATTTCTGTGTGGGTGCAAACTGATGAAATCTTTACATAGTATATACTGAATCGATCTTCTGTATATAAAGATAATTGAAAATGATTAAAAAATCTTGGTGTTAAATTGGAAATTGCATAGATAATTAATCAATTTTTTAAAAAAAATCATGTAGGATCTCTGTCCTTAATGTGCTGTACATTGTGAATTAATACTATAACTAGTACTCCAACAGTATTTTTCACTTTGTGTTGCTATGTGAGGGCAAACTGTTGAAATCTTTACGTAATATATACTAAACTGATCTTCTGTGTATAAAGAGAATTGAAAATGAATCTTGATGTGAATGCAAGGGGAGAGGGAGCGGGAAAGGGGAGCGTTGCGGGTGGGAGGGAAGTTATGGGGGGGGAAGCCATTGTAATCCATAAGCTGTACTTTGGAAATTTGTATTCTTTAAATAAAAGCTTTATTAAAAAAAAAATAAGACCCACCCCAAAAAAAAGAAAAAAAAAGAAAACAATACTTGCTCTCACAAGCAACCAAAGACCCAGAATTTCCTAGAAGTTGTTATCTACTTTTTCAGTTTGGGAGGGGTTTTGCTCTGTGCTTGTCTTTAATGAACTGGTGAGAATGCACTAGGGCTGGTACTTTGTAGCCACTGGAACAACAGTTTAGAGACAGTAGTTTGGCAATTATGCACCAGGAGTCTAAAAAATAGTCCTAACCCTTCGAGTTCTATATTTTTAATCTATCCTGAGATGCAGTCAAAGATTTGTGCACCAGGGAGCCAGCGTTGTGTGCAGCAGGTTAACTGATATTTGCAACGCCTGCACTCCATGTTGGAGGGCTGACTCAAGTCCCAGCTGCTCAATAGGCTTCTGATTCAGCTTCCTGCTAAGGTGCCAAAGGTAGACAGTGGAAGATGGCCGACGTAATGATCCCGTCACCTATGTGGGAGACCCAGATGGAATTTCTGGGTCCTGGCTTCAGCCTGGCCCAGACCTGGATACTGTGACCATCTGGGGAGTAAACCAGCTGATAGAAGACATCTCTTTCTTTCTCTACCTCTACCTCTACCTCTACCTCTATTTCTCTCTCTATCTCTACCTCTATCTCTCTATCTCTCCCTTTCTCAGTCTCTGCCTTTCAAATAAATACATAAATCCTAAAAAAAGAAAATTTATAGGCCAAAATATTTCATTGCATTCTATTTAAAATGGCAACAAAAAGTTAAGAAGAGAAAGGAAAGAAGAGAACAAAATAAAAGAACATCTAAAAATACAGAAGCCAATGAGCAAAGTACATTCATATCAGGGTATGTTATGGGCCAATAATGCTGATTATAATTTTACTCACATCTAAACATCTTTTTAATGTACTGTTAATTCTATTAAGTAAGAAAACTGAGCACATTTTTGTCTCCTAGAATCCCATTACAACTATGGTATGAGCAGCAAAATGGAAAAACACATAAACATAGATATATATTAGGGCCAGCACTGTGGCACAGTGAGTTAAAGCTCCAGCCTGCAGCGCCAGCATCCCATGTGGGTGCCAGTTCGAGTCCTGGCTGCCCCACTTCCAATCCAGCTCTCTGCTATGGTCTGGGAAATCAGTGGAAGATGGCCCAAGTCCTTGGGACCCTGTACCCGCATGGGAGACCTGGAAAAAGCTCCTGGCTCTTGGCTTTGGATCAGCTCAGCTCTAACCATTGCAGCCATTTGGGGAGTGAACCAGCGGATGGAAGACCTCTCTCTCTCTCTCTCTCTCTCTCTCTCTCTCCTTCTCTCTCTGCATAACTCTGCCTTTCAAATAAATTCAAATAAATATCTTTTTTAAAAAAGATATTTATTCATATGTGATTTGATTTTCTTGATTACATTAAGATTGTATTGATAAATAAAAATCAGCATAGCAAAATAAGGGGAGACCTTTGTTATTCAAAAATAATTTGGGAAATCCCTGGACGGCAGAATTTATCTCATCCATGGTGATTGATGAGGTCAGGCAGGCAAAGTTCAAAGCAGAGGAAGGGGAAGACGACAGCAGAAAGAGAAGCCAGGGAGAGCCCGGGCACACCTGAGTCAGCAGGTGGGTAGAGCCAGCACGGAGAGAGGGTGGACTGAGGGTGTTTGCTAACTGTCATTCACATGGATCAACTTGGCACTCTCAGGAAAAAACTCCACTTTTTCTCTCTTCCATGTGGAAGTTTCTTAACAAACAATAGTCAATCTGGGTCTAGCACAGTGTCACAGCAGGTCAAGCCTCCGTCTGCAATGCCAGCATCCCATCTGAGCAGGGTTATGAGTTCCAGCTGCTCCACTTCCCATCCAGCTCCCTGCTTATGCACCCAGTGCTTGGACCCCTGCCACCCACAGGAGAGGCCCTGATGGAGTTCCTGGCTCCTGGCTTCGGCTCAGCCCCAACAGCTGTGGCCAACCCTTGGGATGGAAGACTCTCTCTGTCTCTTTCTCTTTCTCTCTTTCTATAATGCTGCTTTTCAAATAAATAAGTAAATCATTAAAAAAAAAAAAAACTTAGAACAGTAATGACTGGAAGCTGGGAAGGATGGAGGTGGAAGGGAGGAGAGAAGAAGGGTGGATCACAGACACCAGAACACTGTGGGCTGGAAGCCACAAGTTCCAGTGATCCACAGCATAGTGGGGGTGAGTATGGATCGTAATAGTGGACTACGTCCTCTATGAGGAACTGGAAGAGAGGGGCTGCTAGGCTCCAAGCACAGAGAAAAGATAAGAAAATAGAAAGGCTGCTGGCCCAGTATGATGAGTTTATGTTATATACAGGTGTAGAACCACATCACATACCCCTTAAACATGTATTACATGTTAACTCATTTTCAAATAAAATAATTGTCTAATGTTAAGTGCATTTGCATGGGGCAACCTGTTCACCCCTTCCCAGACTTGAACCCTAAGATGAAGCCTGCTGCTCAACACGCTCCACCCTTACCTAGGGTTTGCAGTTATTCCTGTGCTCAGAGGAGAAGCCTAATGGTGAAACCCAAAGATGTCAACAGCCAACCAAAGATTTCCAGACACTTGGAGAGCAGGGCAGAGGAGGTGCCCCAGAGACAACCAGGATAATTCTGGAAAAAGAATCTTCATATAATGTGCAGGGAAACCTGAGCTGACCTGCTGCCAAAAAAAAAGCAGTCTGAGAGGAAGAATTCAAGGAAGTTAAAACCTGGTGAAATACGAGAGGAAATTGAATTCATGAACACGGAGGAGCATTCCAGAATGAGCGAAAAGAGAACGGGGAAATCCAAGAGGAAAACTGCCCAGAGCTGATGATGGGAACTTGCAGACATGGTGGGATAAAGGTAAAGACCCCCAAAGAATCTCATAGACCTTGAGAACAGCAGGATAAAGACAGCACCCTAATGTGTCATAGGAAAGGAGTGACAACTTCCTAAGGAATGACCACGCTAACATGCGTGGCAGCATCACTGAACATGGGATGATAACAGAGCAGGCTGTCTCAAGCTCACAGGGAAAAGTAATTTACACCTAGTGGAAATCTGGGCACCACAGACACTTCCTAAGAGGATTCTGCAACTTCCACAAAACACAAAGGGAACCCAAGACATGAGAGAAGCTGGGATGTGGCTCCTGAAGTGGAATCCAACAACCAGGTGTGACCACCACGGGGAGCAAGCATTTGCCTACCAGTGCCCAAGGCAGAGAGAAAGTTAATTTTCAGACCAAACAGCATGCCAAAGAAACCAGATCATCTGAGAGAGAAGAGAAGCCAGCATTAATATCAAATACCACAGTCTGCCCTCATCAGTGTGGGATGCATCCCAAGACACTGGTGGTTGCCTCAGACTGCGGATAGGACCCATGCTTTTTCCTATGCATGCATTTGTTTAGTTAGGCACAAGAAGAGATCAACAATAGGGAACAATAAAATAGATCAATTACAGTAACATACTGTTAAAATGTTACGGGAATGTTATCTCTCCCTCTCACTCTATCGCTTGCTGTCTTATTCACACACACACACACCAGTGAAGGGTAGGTAGCATACACAGCACAGATACACTGAACAAAAAGATGATCCCAAGTCCAGGGCAAGACACAGAGAGTATGAGATTTCACAACACTACTCACAGCGTGCAATTTGAAACATGAATTGCTTACTTCCAGAACTTTCCATCAATAATCTTGCATGTACAGTGGAACCACAGATAAGCAGGCACAATTGTACCAACAATTAGAGTGGGCTCCCCTCTCTTCCCATTTACTAACTTTTTAAATTTCTCCTTCCAGTATCACAGGATTCATGATACGACACTTGTTTGCTTCTACAAGGAATAATACCTACATAATCATAGTATTATGAACAAGAATTACTTGCTATTAGATTTGAAATTGATAGAGAAAAGCATGGACATTTCAGGCCCAGGAGGGGAGGACAGTGTAAGCACCACCTCGGAGCCCCCTAGAGCACAGGTGCACAGAAGGGGAAAGAAATGAAGGGGAGGGGCCGGCACCGTGGCTCACTTGGTTAATCCTCCACCAGCGGTGATGGCATCCCATTTGGGCGCCAGTTCTAGCCCCGGTTGGTCCTCTTCCGATCCAGCTCTCTGCTGTGGCCCGGGAGTGCAGTGGAGGATGGCCCAAGTGCTTGGGCCCTGCACCCGCATGGGAGACCAGGAAGAAGCACCTGGCTCCTGGCTTCAGATCGGTGTAGCACTGGCAGTAGCAGCCATTTGGGGAGTGAACCAACAGAAGGAAGACATTTCTCTCTCTCTCTCTCTCTCTCTCTCTCTCTCTCACTGTCTATAAGTCTACCTGTTAAATAAATTAAAAAAAGAAAAGAAAAAAAAAAAGAAATGAAGAGGAGCAATGGCCCTCACCTTTCAAGTCAAAAGCTTTGGTCTGAAGTTCATGAAGAAATAGAATTAAGTACTTGAACTAATGCAATCAAGCCACTCAATTCAAAGACTGCGATATAAAAACGTGGCTGGCAGAGACGAGGAGACGGAAAAAGGGCAGCTTGCAGGCAGCTGAGCCTTTCTTGTCTTTCACGGGGAGAAATGCGACTTAAGGGGATGATCAAAGAGGCACACACGCTCCCTTTTGCAGCGACTTCGTTCACCAGAGACGCTAACAATCACAAACGGTTGAGAGTAGCCGCCTGTGACATGTTGGCTCTGGCTGCTGGGGACTCATTCTCACTATTTCTTTGCATCTGCTTATATCATGGTTTTATTATCCTATTTCTGTATTACTTTTATAAGGTCAGGCTACAAAATTATATGGAGAGCTTAATCATAATGATATAATTACCTAGTCTCTTTCTCTCTCTCTCTCTCTCTCTCTCTCACACACACACATACTACATATTTATATATATTTTTAAAGGAAACAAAGTAAAATGTAAACACTGGTTATGACCAAGTGATGAGTTTACTGTAATTGTACACTTATTTGTTTGAACTCTCCACGCTCCACCAGGGGTCTGTTTCATTTTTATAGCTAGCGAAATATTGATGTGATTTTACAAACTAAAGAGCTCAACTACAATGTCCTCCGAATAAGGCAGAACCCCAAGGAGACTGTGGGCAGGACCACAGCTGCCTCAAGGCGTGGTAGGACTGGAGTGACCCAAGTGTGGCACAGGCCTTGCAAGACAGAGAAGGTCCTGGCCGGACAGCCCTAAGGGTCAGTGTTAATAACTGGGTATGCCAGCCAAAACAGAAGTGTTTCTCCTACCAGTTTTGAGTGGAGCTATCTCCCAGAGAATTGCAGAAAAACAGAAACCCAAAGGGTAATCAGAGGAATGCGCCTGCTGGAAGGAATTCTACACTCGCGTCACAAGAACACTGGAGCTGGCCTGCCAACAGGCAAGTTTGGACAGATGATGTTGACTTCTTCCTTCTGAAAGTACATAGACACAGAGTTTGGCGGCTTTTTAGGACTTCTCCTTGAGGCTACTTTTCGTCTGTTTAAATCAGCCAGTTGACTCTGGAGGGATTTAATTCTAACAAATCCCTGTGTAACTTCCTCTGAGATCTTCTTACAAGGTTGTCCCACTAACTCTGCCAGACATTTCTGGCTGCTCAGATCTGAGTACCAAATCAGGAGCCCCAGACATCTTTCTGCTAAGGTCGTGGAGCCTGTTGTCAGAAGCAGGTGGCCTCTCCCGGGACAGTGGGAAATCAGGGGGCTACCAGGTCTGTGGGCACCACTGTGCACAGCACCCAACCTTGCTTGTGCAGAGTTCCCTAAAATTGTACTTTCGCATCTCTGTCTTAGGCTATGTCTCAGTCGATTTTGTGCTGTTATCACACAACACCGCAGACTGGGGAACTTATAAAGAAAATGAATTCATTTCTGCAGACTGGAGGTTGAAAAATCCAATACTAAGTAAGGGACCAGTATCTGATGGAGACCTTCTTGCTGCATCATCCCACAGTGGAAAGTGTTAGAGCAAAAGAATCCACAAGAGAGAGAGAGAGAGGGTTAAACTTTCTTTTACGAAAGCCCACTCTCAACGGTAATGACATTCCCCCACGTAGGAGAGCAATGACTATAGGATCTAGCCACCTTGGATGAGGCCCTGCTGTCCAAACTTGGTGCACTAAGATCAGGATTCCAGATCATAAACATTGGAAGATACATGCAAACCACCAGAGCAAAATGCCCTTGACCAGCTGGCTTCAGCAATGGAAGCTCCCTGTCTCACAGTGCTAGAGGCTGGAAGTCCAAGATCAAGATGGCCGCCTGGGGCGGGCTCTCTTCCCGGCTGTGGACAGCCGCCTTCCTGCTGTGCCCTCTCATAGTGGGAAGAGACCAAAAGCAGGCCCCTGGTTGTCTCTCCTTACAGCAACAGTGCTCATCTCATCCCGAGGGTCCCACTCTCATGAGCCCCAACTGTTTGGCAAGGTCCCATCTCCAAATATCATCCCTGTTGGCTTTCAGAGCTTCTACAATGAGTTTGGGGTAGGGAAGACACAATTCAGCCCATAGCACTAGCCAAGTGGAGAGCAAATACGACTGAAGATGGCCAATATCAGGCAGAAGCCTTTAAGAACTTGTGCTGTTTGTCGCTTTGTTTTGCGCTTTTTTGTTTTTGTTTTTGTCATTTCTTAAGAACTTGCATTAGCCGGGTCTCACCAGAAGATACTTTAAGAGGACAGGACCCCTGGAGATTAGCTTCATTTGGGCCAATTTACAACAAATGAATAGCAAGTAAATTAGATTCACTCAGCCCTTCATTCAGATGGAAAGTAGCTTGAAATTTACCTATTATTTTGAGAGGGCATCATAAAAATATTTGGAAATAAGACAAGAGCACAGAGGACAAGGACTTCTTTTTTTTCCTGAGGTTTCTTCTCGTTCTGTCCTAAACCTCAGGGCACACCCTGGGAAGGCAGAAAGTCAATCTGGCCACAAGAGAGGTCAGTTCCTCCGTTCAGTCTTTCAGGCTGTAGGCACTTAAAGCATCAATTATGCTGAGATCCACAGGGAGCATCACAGAAGAAGTCGCAGTCCACATCTTCACAAAGCTTACAAAACAGCTGGAGCACGGGTCCCGGAGATTAAATACTATCTGAGCCACGCAGCTGCCCCCAAAATGAGCCACGTTCTGAGAGACCAGGGCAGGACTCGCAGGGACCATCTGGCTGGGCCCCAGGTCCAGGTGCCGTGGGGAGGTGACGCCAGGCTCAAAGACTTCCCAATGCAGACCAGACACCGTGGCCCTGCCGACGGCAGCTGGCACTGGGAATGTCACAAACAGGGCACAAGATCACCCCCACAGCCAGCCAGAGGACAGTGACTGCAAGAAGGCAGTCAGCTCAGGACATCTGCTAGCAAGAGGAAAATCCCAAAGAGGGTGAGTTCGCCGGACGGACATCTTATGAGCCTCTTCCTCACTCTGTAACCCTTACAGGGACTCCTGGACGCAGAGGGGTCCACGAAGAGAAAAGAAGAATTTCACCATGCTCAAGGTACACACATATACAAACAATAAGCAAAATGAAAATCCACAAGGTACAACCAAACAAAAGCTATTTGGATGCAATGTTCTTTTTTAAAAGATGTTTATTTAATTGAAAGGCAGAGTAACAGAAATAAAGAGGAAAAAAAAAAAAGATCTCCTAGCCACTGATTCATTCTCAAGCTACAGCCAAGGCTGGACCAGGCCAAAGCCCAGTGTCCAGAAGTCCATCCAAGTCTCCCACGTGGGTAGCAGGGACCCAAGCTCTTGAGCCATCGCCTGCTGTTTCCCAGGGTGCACATTCACAAGAAGCTGGTCAGAAGTGTGTGTGGGGGGGGGGTGAGTGGGAGAACCCAGGCATTCTGATAATGGCACGCTAGCACCCCAAGAGCAGCTTAACCCACAGCTCCACAACACCAGCTCCTGCACGCAATGTTCTTCCAGTGTCAAGTTCAGTGTTAGACAATACCAGCAGTACCCAGACATGTTTATCGAATGCATGATCAAATGAATGACGGACATGAGGAGCTTATCCTCTTGAGAACCACTGAGACAGAAAGGAAATAAAATGATCCAACTACAGTCAACTGTGTAAGGAGGCTAGAAGTCCCTCTGGGGACCATGCCATTGGGTGTGAACAGAACACAGGGAAATTCCAGAGAATGGCTCATGCAGGACAGTAACAAGCGCATCTAGAGGACTGACTGCATGAGGTGATGCTAACCACCTATCTCCGTTATCCCTTGTACACAGGGCTCACGCTCCCTGCGTTCTATAAATAAGAACAGGATACACAGGCACTTTCAATACCAGGTCCAAAACGGTGGAGGTAGAAGGTTGCTTAAGTAGCACAGTTTGTTAGTAGTTGGCAGGAAGTGCAACCCAAGTGGCTGGCTACACCCCCGACAAGCTCTCCAGCCTCTTACTCTTCCCTCCTAAGACAGAGACCTAAGGTGAGCCACTGAGTGACAGGTTGTTCAGAACTCACTCTGAGACAACCAAGGTATTCATTTATCCTACAGCTGTGTCCTGACTGCTTGCCCTACTCATCTTTCTCCAGTCACGAATTTTTTTTTGACAGGCAGAGTGGAAAGTGAGAGAGAGAGAGACAGAGTGAAAGGTCCTCCTTTTGCCGTTGGTTCACCCTCCAAAGGCCGCCACAGCCAGTGCGCTGCGGCTGGCACATTGTGCTGATCAAAGGCAGGAGCCAGGTGCTTCTCCTGGTCTCCCATGGGGTGCAGGGCCCAAGCACTTGGGCCATCGTCCACTGCACTCCCGGGCCACAGCAGAGAGCTGGCCTGGAAGAGGGGCAACTGGGACAGAAACCAGTGCCCCGACCGGGACTAGAACCCTGTGTGCTGGTGCCGCAGACGGAGGATTAGCCTAGTGAGCCATGGTGCTGGCCTCCAGTCACGAATTAATGTCTGCAAATTAATGCACCAGACACCAGTGTGCAGAGGGGTCGCATAGGAATTCAGGAAGGGAACCTTCTCACCTGAAGGAGCACAAAGCCCAGGACAAGATCACATGGTGTGCAAACAGAACCCTAACAGGTGTCAGAGACGTGACAGGAAAGAATGGGGTGCAGGGAGCATGACCAGAGAGTATGGGACACAGTGGAGGAAAGGAAGCCACTGGGGCCAGCGCTGTGGCATAGCGGTAAAGCCACCGCCTGCAGTGCCGGCATCCTGTATTGGCACCGGTTCGAGTCCCAGCTGCTCCACTTCAGATCCAGCTCTCTGCTATGGCCTGGGGAAGCAGTAGAAGATGGCCCAAGTGCTTGGGTCCCTGCACCCGCATGGGAGACCTGGGAGAAGCTCCTGGCTCCTGGCTTCGGATAGGTGCAGCTCCGGCCATTGTGGCCAATTGGGGAGCGAACCAGTGGATGGAAGGCAGACCCTCCCCCTCTCTGCTTCTCCTTCTCTCTCTGCGTAACTCTGACTTTCAAATAAGCCACCTTCAGGAGCCCTGGGCCGAGGGCATCAGAGGGACACTGATGAATCAGTAACAGCAGGCAGGCAAGGGCACTGAGCGACAAAGCAAACAGGACTGCGGGGCCCCCACTGTGTGCGGTCTCCCTGTCCCCCAGCCAGCCGAGAAAGACGAAGCTGGCTCGCGTCCCACACTCCACTCGAAGCCAAAGAGACACAAAAGCCAAGGCAATGTAGTCATCTTCTCTCGACTGTCTCCCGAAATGACCTCCGTCCCCAGGTCCAGGGAGACGAGCTGATGCTGCATAAGCCTCTTTGCTTGCCTGTCCTTCCTCATTCAAAGCCGCCCAGGAGCAGGGGGGTTTCAGACAGGCTCTTTGCATTCCCAAAGGGGCACCTGCCAGAACTCTGTCCCCAGTTCTCCACTGCCTCACATCAGGAAGCCAGCTCCCCCTCCATGTCCACATAAGCGCCCCTCGGTGGCACCCCTGATGGTGGCACCTCTTCAATGTCCAGTCTGACAACTCAATGAGATGCATCCCAGTAGGTTTGGTTTTCCAGCCAAAAGATCCCTAGCTCGGCTGCATTCTGGCTGTTAAAGCCCTAGACAACACCTCTTTGCACCTTAGTTTTCCCATCAAGAAAATGGGAATCCTACTTCATGGAGAAGCTGTGAATTTTAGCTGAGATAATCAAGAAAATATTTGTCACAGAATTAGGTATCTTTTCAGCATCTGAGATGACGCCGATGGCGTGGACATGACAGTGCTCATGTCCATGAATAAGGCAGGGATGGCAGAGCAAAAACAATTTGGTGGCTCATCCTGGTGGCCCTCTTGGTTGAGACTTTGGGCAATGCCAGCCCTCAGCCACGAGCTGGGAGGGCCGTAGGGCACACACTCTGTGCACTGTGATAACATCAGCATGGAAACACCACAACAGGAGCATGCAAATTTGGCAGGGGCCACTAAGGAGAATGAAGGTGGTCTATGGAGAATTTTGCAATATGGAATATGCATATGCATTTATTTATTAAAAACGAGTAAACAGGGCAGGCATTTGCCACAGCAACGAAGATACCAGTTGGGATGCCTGCATCCTACATCAGAGTGCCCAGGTTCTAGTCTTGGCTCTGCACCCAATTCCAGTCTCCAGCTAATGTGCACCCTGGGAGACAGCAAGTGATGGCCCGATAACTTGAGTCCCTGCCACCCCCATGGGAGACTTAGATTGAGTTCTGGGCTCCTCGCTTCAGCCCAGCCTAGCCTTAGTTATTGCAGTGTAGGGAGTGAGCCAGAGAATGAAAGGTCTTTGTGTATCTCTGACCCTCTGCCTTTCAAATAAATAGCAACAGATCAATAAAACATGCTTGAAACAGAAGAGTAAGCCATCTCGAAAGCATATGGATGCTACTCACATGGTCCAAGGAAACAGGAAAGGTCTAAGGAGTGTGCCCAGGACAATGGCAGAGAAAGAGAAGGAGCAAAGCCAGGGTGGTTGTCAAGGTCAGGTGACAGCAGCCTGTCACAGGCAGTCTGCAGCGGAGTGAGATCCTGCCCCACCCAGGGGGACTCTTCACCCCCTCTGACCACTGACGAGGGCCACCTACCCCAGACTACAAGGGACACTCTGGTTCCCCAAAGTCGCTCGCCTGTAAGACTCCGGTTTTTGTCTCTCACTCCAGGTTGCGCCTCTCCACTGGGCTCCCACGACAGGTTTCACTGTGTCACTCTGTAGCCCAGGGAGCAGAAAGCGGGCTCGTGGTGAGCCTCACGCACCAAGAGAACCCATGCCGGAGACCATGGTTTGGCAAACTCCAGAGATAATTTTGGAAAGGATACCTCCAGATTAGAAAATTCAGGAAGGACAAATAAGTTAAAAAAAAAAAAGTATCATTTAAAAGAAAAAAACAGTTCAGTGGAAAGCTCTGTGACACACTCAAAAATAGTGGTCATTAAAGGGTGTAATTACTTTCCCATTGGAAAAATGTGGTCCTTTAGAAATATTGAGGGAGGCAGCAGGATGGCACAGTGGGTTAAGCTGCCCCCCTGCAAAGCCAGCATCTCATATTGCCTCAGTTCATGTCCTGGCTGCTCTAATTCCAACTCAGCTCCCTGCTAATGTGCCTGGGAAGGCAGTGGAGGGTGGTCCAAGTCCTTGGTTCACTGCATCCATGTTGGAGACCGGGAAGAAGCTCCTGGCTTCAGCCTTGTGCAGTCTTGGCTATTGTGGCCACTTGGGGAGTGAACCAGCATATAGAAGACTGACCTCTCTCTCTCTCTCTCTCTCTCTCTCTCTCTCTCTGCCTCTGCCTCTCTGTAACTCTCCCTTTCAATTAGGTAATTAAATCTTTAAAAAAAAGAATTTATCTTTAGAAAATACAGATATGCAATATTTCTCAATAGTTCATTCAGAAAGCACACATGGCGCATCCATTTGTGCATGATAATGCATTCGTTTAAAACGACGGGGTGGGTTAGAACTCGTACCAACCTGGAAAGGCTTTCACAATCTGTGAAGTGCAAAAGCAGGTCAGGTTCAAGTATTCATACCACAAACCCCTTCAGATAAATGAACAAAGGACACACAGAAGAGACACTCGGCGCCCACACAAAGAGCAAACTCTGGCGCATTTTATCCCCAGCTTGTCGGCAATGGTTGTCTCTCGGTCAATGGGATTGAATGGTCTCTTCTATTTGTCAAGGTCTAATCACAAGTCCTTTACTTAAAGGAACATTTCAGTATCAGAAAGTCAAGGATCAGACCACAGTAGTGTCGTCCTGGGGAAATCCCTGGACGGTTGTTGAGTCTGAAACCCAGTCACTCCCCAGGCGGGTTCATTCTAGAACATTCCCACAGTGAGCAGATTCACTTGGCGGGCTGATGCTACAACTGGGTCTGCAACTCCACAAACAGGCAGAATCTGGAAGAACAGGTTGGCAGGAAGGCAAACACCAGGGTCAGGGGACAGAGCTGTGACCAGGAGGTGGGCAGGGGATAGAGCTGTGACCAGGGGGTGGGCAGGGCAGCTGTCACTCCCCAGATGGCTGCAACCCCAGAGCTGCGCCAATCCAAAGCCAGGAGCCAGGAGCTTTTTCCAGGTCTCCCACACAGGTGCAGGGGCCCAAGCACTTGGGCCATCTTCTACTGCTTTCCCAGGCCATAGCAGAGAGCTGGATTAGAAGTGGAGCAGCCGGGACTCGAACTGGCGCCGATGTGGGATGCCGTGCCACAGGCAGCAGCTTTACCTGCTCCGCCACAGCGCAGGCCCCCATCACTCAGAGTTTTAAGGGTTGCCCTCCTCCAGCTCAGCAAAGAGCCCTGAGCCAAGAGAAATAGAAGCAGCAAGGATGGGAGGAGGGGAGCATTTGGCTTCTGGCCTTTCTAGGGTCGAGGACTTACTGCTCCCAGCACTGTGGGTGCTGCAGCAGAGTGGGAGGGGTCAGCCTTGACACAAGGGATCCAAAGGCCTTCCTTCTGAAGGGTGAAAAAGTGAAGTGTGTATGCACTGGCCAAGTGGGGAAAAAAGGACCTTCAATCACTACACCCTGTAGAAAAAAATATTTCTTTCTGTGCAATTGATCAAATTCTCTTCCCCGGGGATTTGCATGACAATGTCAGACCTGCCTGCTGCTGTTTCTGCTGGGAGTTTGAGGGTCCTTCCTAGCCTTCATCTCCCTCTGTCAATAACCTGCTGATGAGGAAATTTCACAGAATTCATGAGCGGAGTGCCTGCCTCCAAGGCCCCTCCGTGATTATTTGATTTCAATGCGAATAGTAACTCCCTCCGTCTCCCGTCCAGATTTGCTGTAAGGATTCCTGCAAGAAACACCTTGATTTTACTGTGTTTTCCTCTCCCTGTTTCTTCTCCAAAGAACTCAAGGTACTGAAAGCAGCTGTTTATTTAACAGCCTTCGCTCCCTCCGCTGTCATCCGCCTCTCCAGGGAGAGTGTCTCACTGGAGCGAAAAATCAAAGAGCCCCTGACAGAGGAGGACCAGGGTCACCTGCAGCCAGACCCACCTTGCACATGGCTCAGGCTGCTTCTTCCCACCCTGACGTTGTCCAGGTTTTACGATCCGAGTCCCAGATGCCGAGTTGAGAAACATCTCTACACGTGTCTCCAGACAAAGCACAGTGGAGACAACACGTACGACCAAGACCCTTCCCTCTGACAGCTGACAGCTTAGACGAGAGGGAACTTCAGGTTACTTCATAGAGGGTCTCCTTCCTCATTGAGAAGGGCTCTTTGATTCTAAAGATGATCCCTAGCACTAGCCCATAAAGCCCAGAGTTAAGTGAGCAGGTGCTGCAGGCGTCTGGGGAATAAACCAACAAATGGAATCAACACCTCCATCTCTCTCCCTCTCCCCCTCTCTCTCCCTTTCAAATAAAGAAAAATAAATAAATTTTCAAAAATGCAAGAAATTCTTATCCGATAAAAAGAAGAAGGGGGAAGAGAGGGAGAATACCAAAGGAAAGAGGCCAAGGAGGGAACTCTGGGGGTCCCTCCATGTGGGGGTGGTCTAGGCAAACATGGGGATAGAAAAGTGTTATGGGCTGGAAGTCCCAGCCTTAGAAGGTGTCTCAGAACGTGATGGTGGTTGGAGGTGGGGTGTAGGAGGAGACAGTCAAGTTAAGATGAGGTAACTGGGATGGACTGCGATCCAATCTCACTGGTGTCTTTAAAGCAGAGATTTAGGGGCCTTGTGTTGTGGTGCATAGGGTCAAGCTGCTGCCCATGATACCATCATTCCAAATCAGAGAACCAGCTCAAGTCCCTGCTGCTGCACTTCCAATCAAGCTCCTTGCCAAAGGCCTGGGTAAGCTGCAGAAGACGACCCAAGTGCTTGGCCCCTGTGATCCTCGTGGGAGAATCAGAAGGAGCCCCAGGCTCCTGACTTTGGCCTGGCCCAGCCACTGTGGCCACTTTGGGATTGAACCAGCAGATGGAAGGTCTCCTTTGCTCTCTGTGTAGCCCGCTCTCTGCCTTTGAAATAAATATAAATAAACACAAAGACATCTTTAAAACAGAAGTGGCCATTTGGTAGAGGAGCGTTGGACACAGATACACTCCGAGGGGTGACCAGGTGAGGACGGAGCAGACCTGGGCTCGCCTTCCTGCTCCCACCATGGAGCTCAGGTGCAGTAGCGACCGTGCAACCTGTGAAGCCTAAAATATTTTCCACAAGTGGAACAGCCTTAACCTGAACACTCAGACTCCCAGATCTTTCCTGCGAGTGGAAAATTCCACACCTGACTCCATGTGCTAGGTGGCAGTCAAAATGTAGGCTCTGGAAAAAATGCTGTACACAATTGCCATCAGTCTGTGCGTTTCAGGAATAAATGACACGAAAGAATGCGGTGTTTGGACTTGGGTTCCATCCCCAAGGTAACTCATGATGTACATGCATATATTCCAAAAAATCCGAAATCCAAAGCATTTATTGTCTCAAATATGTCTAACGATCATACCTGCCCCTTTACAAAGTCTGCCAACACCTAAAAGAACAGACAGTAGATTGAAAACCAGGTGGAAACACCAGGAAGGGAGGAGGAAGAGGAACATCAAGATCAGGCCTAACTAGGGGACCAAAGCAGCGAACAGGGCCCAAGGCCTTGGCCTACAACCCTGCAAAGGGCAGAGGACCCGTCCCACAAAACCCAGGCTAGCAAGGAAGGCCTGAAATGACAGAGCGTGCAGGGAGTCTACCTGTCCTCCTCCCAGGTGCAGATCCTCCAACAGGAGCTCATCTTGGGGGAAACACAATCCAGCAAGGATGAGGCAGAGCGCACAGCTGTGGTCCTGGGAGCCTAGCGCAACACAAGTCAGGGATGCCCAGTAGGAGAGGACGTGGCCAAGCTGGGAAGGCGGTGAAGTCTGCCACTTGGTGCAACACAGTTATCCAGATGATGATGCAACCCCATTCACTGGCTCCCACTCTTATTTGTTCTTGACCTAGGCCAAGCCCACTGCAGCCCTAACAACAGACGCATCTAAGAGAACAAGAGAAGCAAAAACTGAGCAGATAGGACAGGCTCAACCTCAGAGTAAGATGCATGCTCAGATGCAAGGATGCTCCAAGAAGGCGATCTTCAGAGAGTATTAAAATGTGTTCAACTGTTCTGTGCAGGTTCTAGAAAATCCCAATGCTAGAGGCTGCCTTACCTAACAGGTTCAGAGCATGGCTTCCACTCCTGAGTCAAACTTCAGTTCTCATTAACATGTGCCTGCCAGCAAGAAACAGGAGTCTCCCTATCCGCAGTTTCATTACCCATGGTCAGTTACCACTCAAAAACGTTAAGTGGAAAGTACCAGAAATAAACACTCCACAGGTTTTAAATTGCATGTTGTTCTGAATAGCATGAGCAAATCTCCCATGGCCCTGGGCCACCCCACCCAGGAAATGAATCATCCCTTTGCACAGTGTGTCCAGGCTGTATACCTTGCCCCACTGCAAGTCACTTATTAGCTGTGCAGGTTATCAGGGCAATTGTCTTGGTATCACACTTCTGGCAATCAAGTAACCCTAATTCTACTCAATGGTGGCCCCATAGAGCACCAGTGGTGATGCTGGATGTTCAAGAGACACCATAAAAGGCTCCCTTAAAGTGAAAATGTGGGACCACCACTGTGGCATAGCAGCTAGCATCCCATATGGATGCTGGGTTAAGTGCTGACTGCCCCACTTCCAATCCAGCTCCCTGCTAACGCGCTTGGGAAAGCAGTGAAAGATGGCCCAAGTGCTTGTGCCCCTGCACTATATGGGAGACCTGGAAGAAGCTCCTGGCTCCTGACTTCAGATTGGCACAGTTGCAGTCATTTGAGCTAAGAGCCAGCAGATGGAAGATTCTCTCTCCTTCTCTCTCCAACTTTGCTTTTAGAATAAATAAATCATTTTTAAAAAGTGAAAAGGTTAAAGATCTTCACTTAATAAAAAAAATCAATGCTGAGATTGCTACAATCTGCAGTAAGAACAAATCACCTTTATTTTTATTCTTCTATTTTATTTTATTTATTTGGAAGACAGAGAGACTAAGAGAGCTTCCATTCACTGGTTCACTCCCCCAGATGTCTGTAATAGCCGGGGCTCAGCCAGACCAAAGCCAAAAGCCCGGAACTCGATCCTGGTCTCCCATGTGGTGGGTAGGGAGACAACTGCTTGAGCCATCTCCTGCTGCCTCGTGGAGTGACCGTTAGCAGGAAGATGGAGTTAGGAGTGGAGTCGGGACTTGAACCTGGGCACTCTGATATGTTATATCAAGCAGCATGATGGCCGGCGCCGTGGCTCAACAGGCTAATCCTCCGCCTTGCGGCGCCAGCACACCGGGTTCTAGTCCCGGTCAGGGCGCCGGATTCTGTCCCGGTTGCCCCTCTTCCAGGCCAGCTCTCTGCTGTGTCCCGGGAGTGCAGTGGAGGATGGCCCAAGTGCTTGGGCCCTGCACCCCATGGGAGACCAGGAAAAAGCACCTAGCACCTGGCTCTTGCCATCGGATCAGCGCGGTGCGCCGGCCGCAGCGCGCTGGCCGCGGCAGCCATTGGAGGGTGAACCAACGGCAAAAGGAAGACCTTTCTCTCTGTCTCTCTCTCTCACTGTCCCCTCTGCCTGTCAAAAAAAAAAAAAAAAAAAGCAGCATGTTATAACCTCTGGACCAAATCCACGGCCCTGGGACAGATCTTCTATCTGTGAAACTGTGAGGATGGAAAAAAAAAAAAAAACATCCGGGCAAAAGTGTGGCCACAGTATGTGCCAAGCACTTGGTAGAGATGGAAAAGGCATTAAATTTAAGGGTGGAAGACACGAACAAAAAACATATTCCAACTGATGGAACTGTTCCGTTTCATTTGTTATTGTTGTGAATCTCCTACTACGCCTAATTCATAAAGCAAACTTTAGAGTGAATATGTAGGTTTAGAGAAAAAAAAAAAAAACATGGCATTAGCCAAGACTTCCAGCATCCACTGAGGGTCTTGTAATCGCTCCCCAGAGGACTGGGGGTGGGAGAAGATTGGGTTGGGGACTGTATTTACATTCTCTTCCATTTGGTATCTCCATCTATAAAACTGCAGATAATAACAGCGTCTACCTCGTGGGGTGGCTGGACAAATTAAATTAGTTAACATATGTGAAGTATTCAGAAAGGACGGCTTACATAACCATTAGCTATAATTACACCACCTCAATCTTTATGCTAGCTTTCATGTGCCCCCTAAGACTTCTATGCTATTTAAAGACTTAATCTTTTAGGGCAAAACACGCCCCTCCCCCTGAGAATGCACTGCCCTTATAGGTCCCTGGTTCTCCCACCCTGTCTTCATCTTAAGTCAGTTTCCGGTGCAGAAAGAGATGGGCAGGAAACCAGCCCCATCAATGCTGGTACCCTGAAACAGGTGCCTTGGGTTGGAAAGGCAGCAACAGAAAGGATCCAACAAAATACAATTTATTAGTCATCCCAGGCTGAACACGTCACGGCTGGGTGATAAATGCCACGAGCATCAATTATGAACTATTCTTACAACAGGTTCAGCATATCTACCATGACACCAAGAAAACTATACATTGGGAACATTTTTTATTTGTTTCCACACTGGGAGAAAAAAATATATATATATCTTGGGTGCAAACGGTAAATGTAATTATTTTGCATGAAGGAGGGCAGCCTGATCCCACCTGGAAACAAGCTGCTGAACATCTGTCAAGGTGTCAACTCCAAGCGCAGAAGCAGAGAACTCCGTCACGCTCCCGCGTTGTTAACTGAGGTTGGCGGGGCGGCTGAGGGGAGGGGATGGGAAGTCACGTCTCAGGATTCACAGTGCCTTGAACGTGACTAGATCTGCAGGCTTTCTGGATGCCCCTGCACCGACAGGAGCAAATAGGGTGTCTCCCCCTTGGTCTCAGGTCCACAGCAGTCCTGTCCTGGTGATCTGCGACTCTGCACAAAACTCCCTGGGCCTCAGATTCTAGGATACAGTGGTTCGGGTCCGGATCTTTCTGGCTTACTGAGCCGCTGATGGTGATGTTTTGCAGCCTGAGCCAGGTCAGGGGAAAATGCTGGATTGGCGTGCTAACATCCTGACTGCTCGTTCTGAGCACAGCTCCCTAAGGGTTGCTCTGGGCCTTTGTGGTGCGTCCCGTTCCCCCATGAGGCTGGGGAAAGCAGGGTCCCAGCCCTCTAACCCTGCCCGATTGAACCCAAGAGGCCAGTGATCGCTATGACACCACGGAAGTCAGGGAAATGTTTCCTTTCACCAACTCTTGCTCATCCCAGGGCAGCAGCAGTGGCCATCACCGGAACTCGTTAGAGACGCAGGCACAGGGCCTGCTCCAGACCCGATGACCAGAACTTGTAAGGTGACAAGATGCCCAGGTGATGTGCAGCCCAGCTGTCTGAGGAATGCTGTTCTTGGGTGCCTGTACCCTGGACTCCCCCCCCCAGGGCGGAGTCCCATCCCTGACCCCAGAAGATTCTGACGGCACTGCTCTGGCATACGACTGGACTGCTCAAAGTCTCTCATGTGCTTGCCAGAGTATTCTAATATGCAGCCAAATCTGAGAACCACTGAACTAACATCTCGGCTTCAGTCCCTGGAGCTCCAACCCAAGGCCGGACAACGTCCCTCCACAAACAACTGTCCCGCTTGTGTCCTAAGCACCACGGGTATCCATGCCTCCCAAGACCAACGCAGGGCCAGCCTTTCTCTGGGTGGACACTGTCCCCATCAGTACCTGCCTCTTACATTTACCTTCCCAACCCTTCTAAGACACGACCACTCCTAGGGAAAGCTAACAGTCAGTTCTCTCTCTCTCTCTCTCTCTCTAATGCAAACTTCCAAACCAGAGGACAGAACTTTCTTTTTTCAGAAACACCTTCCATGCAGAGATCTCGGAGCACATGGACCCTGCAGGCCAGAAGCTAGAACTGTGGGGAGCCAGAGGCGGCCCAGACAAACCCTCCTTGGCTTCGGTTCCTTCTGGCATGCAGAGCCATGAGTCAGCCCTGCACAATTCATCTTCTAAGTCTAACCAGGAGACCTCCGAGAGCAATTTCCAGCACCCTTCCCATCCTTTTTAATTACCTGATTCTCCCCTGCTGCCTCTACCCTTTGAGGGCCCCAGTGGGTGCTGTGCATGGATGCATTTATCTCTGGATGTTGAGAAGTAGAGAATGTTGGTATTTATTTAAGGATCACACACGGGAGCCGGGTCGGAAGCCAGCACTACTTGGATCTACCAGAGCTCACAAGCAGGGAGCTGTCTGGCTACTAAGGTGAAGGTCGAGTCTTGGAAGGGAAGGAGAAATGCTCTCCACTCAGGAAAGACAACCTTGGCCCTGACCTGCTCTCACCAAGCGACTCAAGAAGCAAAGGGACTAGGGGGCACCAAAAAAAAAAAAAAAAAAAAAAAAAAACAGCTGTGAAAATACAATTCCCGGGGCTGGCATTGTGGAATGGCCAATTAAGCCACTGGCTGCAATGTGGATATCCCACTGGAGCTCCACTTCAAGTCCTGACTATTCCACTTCCCATCCAGCTTCTCGCTAATGCACCTGCACCTGGGAAAGCGGTGGCAGAAGGGCCAAGTGCTTGAACCCCTGCACCCACGTGGGAGACCCAGATGGAGTTCCTGGCTTCAGGCTTCTGCCTGGTCCAGCGCAGGCTTTTGTAGCCATTTGGGAGTAAACCAGCAACTAGAAGCATTCTCTCTCTCTGTAATTCTGCCTTTCAAAAAAATAAAATAAATCTAAACAAAAAAGAAAATAAAATACCCACAGAGAGAACTCTGCACATCTCCAGATGCATGAATTTGCCCAAAGGAAAAAGTGGATTTAACTATTTCAAAGTGATTTAATGAACTCAGATCCTGATCTTTCTTGCAAAAAAATGAGCTTGTCTTTGAGAGGCTCAGGGTACCTAAAGATTCTATCGAGCAGGTCCCAATAGCCCTGGAGTGACACTATCGGTCACTTTCCTCCACCAAGGACTATCCTGGGACCGTGGGCAAGTCACTTGCTGCATGTTGGTTTCTTCCTGTGTGCCACGGGCAGGGAGGAGCACCCAAGTCACCAGGCTGAGCCGAGGGGCTCTAAGTCCCGTGCACGTTTGCTATTCTTCTTCACCACTCCCTGCTGAATATGGAATGCATGCTTATGCATATGTATATAAAATGAATCATCAGCCCGCGTGAGATCGGACTGGAAAACAGAGCAACTGGTTTTCAGAGCAAGCAGTGGGAGAGCTCTAGGCTGACCTGCTGCAGCGGTGTGCGGTGCCGATGTTTGAGGGCTTCTTACCAGGCTGTAAAAATGTTGACACAGTCATTAGGCCTGTTATCAGTACACAGGCAGCTCGCACTCTACGTAGCTGAGAAGCCCTCCCGTTTTTCATCGGGTGAAGAGTGCCCTCCTCATTCTTGGATGTACTAAAATGAACTCATTTTCTAATAATGCGGAGGCATTGCTGAGTGGACGGGAAAGGACACAGGGTGGGAAGATGGATTCTCTCGGGCAGGAAGCATGTCTTTTCCTCTCTCTCTCTCTCTCTCTCTCTCTCTCTCTCTCTCTCTCTCTCTCTCTCTCCCTGGTCCTCGTGCTGCACCAGCTGCGACAAGAGATAACTGAGGTCCCTTCTCCTTCTCAAATCCCCTGGTTCTGCTACTTGACAAGCATTCTCTTCTAAGCAGGTGCTTGCTTCTCCATTCACGGAGAAAGGATGTGTTTAATTAAAGCAATGATGGGCCCGGTAGTAATTCCACTGAGTCGGATAATGCGGCTCCAGTCCAACACCGCGAGCCTACACTAACACTGAGTTTGTAGCAGTCCCTCGGCTGACGCTTAAGCCCCCATACCCGACTTTGCTCCATGGGGGTATCCTGCCCATCCACACCACACCGAGGGCTCCAAGTAACACTCCATTTAATATTTTCCTTTCCCTGATTTCAAAGGATAATATTCGGTTGCTATAAATATGTCACCAAAATAATTAGCTAAGCTCCCGGATTTGTGCTTTGAAGTTTTCCTGTTGCCTAACTTTTGTTAATGAAAAACTGTAAGTGATTTGTAATCAGGATACAAACTTTTCGGGATCTAATACTAGAGCAATAATGCTTAATGTTCAGAGATGAGCTTTTAATGAATATTTAATTGCTCTATTCTTTATAAGGATAAATTATGCTTTTAGTAAACAGTCTGAATACTAAAACAGTCAGATTCAGTTTCTCCTAGCTAAGTTATATGAGAGTACTTCAAAATATTTGTGGAAAAATAAAATTAAAAGACAAGTTTAGCGGTAGGAATTTAGTCTAGCGGTTAAGGTACACTTTAAGATGTCCACAATCCAAATAAGGGGTGCCTGGGTTTAGTTCCCAGCTCTGGCTCCTGACTTCAACTTCCTGCCACTGTAGACCCTTGTAGATAGTAGTGATGGCTCAAGTCATTGGGCTCCTGTCACTCATGTGTGAGACCTGGACTGAGCTTCTGCCTCCTAGCTTCAACCCAGCCCAGTCCCAGAAACAGACATGTAGGGAGTGAATCAGCAAATTGGAACATTTGCTCTCTCTCTCTCTCTCTCTCTCTCTCTGTGCCTGTGAAAAAAAATTTTTGAAAAAATTTTTAGCCATAAGTTTCTTTGAGTGCCGAAAGATTTTTGAAATCCAGGCATAATTTTGATGAGACATATTTTCCAGGAACTTGTCGAAGACTCCACGTATGTTCAAGTTTTCTGATCCTTTGTTTCAACAGGAAAACTGGGTCATCTAGATTTCAGGCTCTACAGGAAGGAACTTAGGAGAGTAATTTGGACACAGGGTGGCTTGTTACAGCACTGTCTCAAATTCAGCAAAATCTAGATGTCGGTATTCGAATGCAGAGAAAAGAATCCAACAATGCATGCCCTTGAAATGTTAATGGTCTGGAGAATGAGAGTGCAGATGGTGGGGTCTTGTTGTGTAATATTTCTTATTGCCTTAATTTCTGTTTTAAAAAGAATGTTTACTTGCACAACGGAAAATACAACTTAAGCATAAAACCAAGAGTCACCAGTTACTGGTACAAAAAGTCTCCTATCTTCTGAGCAAGAGGTTTTCACATTAAAATTCCAGAAACAAAATGGCGGGGAAAGAATGTTTTGTAGATATCATACTCTCACAACATCTCGTTCAAGACATTTGTGATCATGTCTACATCGGTGCAATTTTTTCCAACTAGAGAGGTGTGCTCATTTTCAAGATCATAAAAACTCCTAATCCCCAAACCACTGGATAATCATCATTTTACATTTTTGGCCTGTTTCTTTCCATTGTTCTTCTATGCCATGTGTTTTAACAAAACTGAAATCGTAGTAGAAATGCACCCACGTTTAATTGGTACATTAGAAATCACTCGATTAAGGTCACCAAAGCATTTTTCTCTCCATCTGCTACTCTTAAACACTACGTTTCATTTTACACTCTAATGGATAAAGACCCACTTTATTGTGCCAATATCATGCACATAGAATGCATGGTACCCAGGCTAATCATTTGGAAATATAAATTAAATCATGTCACAAACCCATTCAAAACCCTCCAGCGGCTTCCATCAAACACCATCAAATCTAAGCTCCACATGGTGACCCCAACTGAACTAACCCCTGCCTCTCAGAACTCACCTCCTGCCACATGCGCAGCCATCCTAACGCTCCCAGTTCATTCTACCTAAGGCCCCTTGCACTGGCTCCCCCTACTGGCTAAAAGTTCTTCCCCAGATCGTCCTACAAGTGAGACCCTTCTTGCCCACCCAATCCGAAGCAATCCTTGCACCTGCCTCAATGATCTCTTTCCTTTTATTCGAAAGACTGAGAGAAAACAGAGAGAGATCTTCCATTCACTGTTTCACTTCCCAAATGCCTGCCACAGCTGGGCCAGGTTGAAGCCAGGAGACAGGAGCTCATTCCTCAAGGGTGACAGGGAGCCAAGAGCTTGAGCCATCACCTGCTACCTCCCAGGATGTAAATTAGCAAGAAGCAGGAATCAGACACGGAGCCAGAACACTAACCTAGGGGGCCGGCACTGTGGCGTGGTAGGTTAATCCTCTACCTGTGGCGCCAGCATCCAATATGAGCGCCGGTTCTAGTCCCGGCTGCTCCTCTTCCAATCCAGCTCTCTGCTGTAGCCTGGGAAAGCAGTAGAAGATGGCCCAAGTGCTTGGGCCCCTGCACCCACGTGGGAGACCAGGAAGAAGCTACTGGCTCCTGGCTTCGGACTGGCAAAACTCTGACCGTTGTGGCCATTTGGGGAGTGAACCAATGGAAGGAAGACCTTTCTGTCTCTCCCTGTCTGTAACTCTACCTCTCAAATAAATAAATAAATCTTAAAAAAAAAAAGAACACTAACCCAGGCACTCTGATAAAGGATGTAGCCTTGCCAAGCGTCACCTACAGCACTATATCAAACACCCTCCATAACCTACCCTGTGACTTTCTCTGTATTTTTATTGTAACTTACACAGCTAGAATCAGACCACCACTGCTGACCTCACCCTGCTTTGCACCTACAGCAAGAGGCTCACTACATGTTGGTTGGATGAATGAGCTATTTGCAAGGTAGCCAGCTTTGTGGGGCATGAGATCAAGTAACCTACTAAACAGGCCAGCTTCACAGCAGTACAGCCCCCTAATGAGACTTCTAAAAATAGGCTGTCACCTTCTCCCACAGCCCTACCAGTGGGGGAATCAACCCAGTCCACTCAGCCTTGGCTGGACACTGATTTTGCTTCTCCACCCCATGACCTAACCCAGGACCCCAGTGGTCACACTAACCCCTTCCCTTCGTCCTACTCCCACATCCACACGTAAGTCCTGCCCATTTTCCCTCTTGGGCAGGACGCACTCAACATCTACGCCGCAGGATCACTTTGGGAGAAGCGTCCCAGTTCCCTGTTACAACCTCTCTCCATCCTGATGACCCTACACAAAAGCCACCCCTAGGGAGAACCCAAAGCTATGCCAATCAGATACAGCGTCCGAGCATTCTGAATGTAGCACAGTAATACTATAACAACAGTAAAGCAATGATAACGGAAAAGGCTGTAGGACATTTATCTCCATAGCATCACCTAGGAGAGACTGCCAGGCCCTTTCTGCCCCTAAGATCCCCTGGGCTGCCCATCTCCTATCCTGGAGCTTCAGGCCATTTTTCAGCAACACTTCTAAGACATGCTCTTCTTCGCTTTGATTGACAGCCAGAGTCCATTTCTGTTGCTCGCCTTCTAAGAACCCTAACTGGCAACTCCCTAAATGTTTGCCAAATCCATCTCTTCCTTCCTCCCAGCGTGCACTCCTCACACCGGCCTCGGGGGCCCTGCTGCTCTCCCTGCGTCTTGTCTTCTCACTGCCAAGTCCATTCTCCCCGCAAGCAGTCCCCAGCCACATCCGACCAGGTCACCCATGCCCTGAAAGGGGGCACTGCTGGTCCTGACCAAAGGCCTTTGTCTCTCATTCCAGCTTCTTCTCTATCTAAACTGTTAAGTTCCCAGAACCACCAGCCGCCACGCCACAGTGTATTTTGTGCCCTCCCAGTCTGTGCTCTGCAGGGAAGTGTCCCCTAAAGGAAGACCATTCACAAACACCGCCTCCATCCTAGCCTTGCAAACCTCCGTCTCTATTGACCCACGTGTGTCCCTAACCTGGGCCTGCTCCTCCATTGATCTGTGAATTATGCCATCTTCATCCTTCTATCCATGTCCCCTAACTGAATACATGTTTGTCCCCTAACAGGCACTGCATACATATTTGCAAGGTGTGAAGGGATTAAAACATAATCAACTTTGAAAACCCCAGGTTAGAAGCAACAATTGTATTGTCATTTTCAACTTTCTAGCCACATTCAGAACTGCCCTCAAATTGGGCATTTTGAGAGAGCCACCAGTGCTCTGTCGATCTTTTTTTTTTTAACATTTATTTATTTATTTGAAAGTCAGAATTACAGAGAAAGAGAACAAGCAAGAGAGAGAGATCGTCCATCCACTAGTTTACGCCCCAGATGGCTGCAACAGCCAGGATCAGGCCAGGCCAAAGCTAGGAGCCAGGAGCTTCATCTGAGTCTCCAACATGGGTGGGAGGGCCCCAAACACTTGGGCCACCTTCCACTGGTTTTCCCAGGCCACTAGCAGGGAGCTGGTTCGGATGTGCAGCAGCCAGGACAAGAACCAGCACCCATATGGGATGCTGGTGTGGCTAGTGGAGGCTTTACCTGCTACACCACAACACCAGCCCCTAATCTTTTTTTCAGTATTTATTATTTTATTTGAAAGGCAAAGAGAGAGAGAGAGAAAGAGAGAGAGAGAGATCATGTGCTGTTTCAGTCCCCAAATGTCCTTAACAGCCAGGACTAGGCCAGGCCAAAGCCAGAAGTGGGTCTCCCACTCTGGGTCTCCCAAGTGGGTGGCAAGAACCCACTACCCCAGCCATCACCTGCTGCCTCCCGACGTGCACAGTAACAGGAAGCCGGAGTGGATGGCAGAGCAGGGGCTCCAGCCTAGACACTACACTATGGGATACAGGCACCCCAAGCAACCTCTGAGCAGCTGTGCCAAACACGCAACCCACTCCTCCAATCTTGAAAGATGGCTTCATTACTTAAGAGTCACACTGTGTCAACAGGAATCAGAGGCTACTGCCCGCTGCACTGCCCAATGGTTCTATATCACAAGTGCACACTGCAGACACTGACTCCATCAGTTTAAGTCTCCAATGAAGGGCAAGCATTCACCCATCCCATGCACAGAAAGGTAACGTGCAGGAAAAATAAATAAATAAATAAATAGCCAAACCTAGAATCAAACCAATCTGAGCTCAAAGCTACACCTGGCTCCTGCAGTGCAGGCACATCTGGTGTGGAGTTCCACCCCCTCCCCAGCCTCACTGCACAAGTCACAGCTCCTGTTGGGTCTGGGACGGAAAATGTGACACACACCAAAATTCACTCAGTCAACAGACAGGGCACCCATCATGTGTCTGATTCCAAACAAGTCCCTGCAGGTCAAAGGCAACCATAAAACACTTTTCACAGGGCTGACGCTGTGGCACAGCGGGTTAAAGCCCAGCCTGCAGCACTGGCATCCCATATGGGCACTGGTTCGAGTCCCAGCATCTCCACTTCCGATCCGGCTCTCTGCTATGGCCTGGGAAAGCAGTAGAAGATGGCCCAAGTACTTGGGCCCCTGCACCCGCATGGAAGACCTGGAAGAAGCTCCTGGCTCCTGGCTTTGGATCAGCTCAGCTCTGGCCATTGCAGTCATCTGGGGAGTGACCAGCGATGGAAGACCTCTCTCTCCAGTTCTACCTCTCTCTGTTAACTCTGTCTTTCAAGTAAATAAGTCTTTTAGTCTTTTTAAAAAAAAATCACTTTCACACCATAAACAATCAGTGTGGAGAGAACTCTGCACGCAGAATCAGAAACCCAGATCCTTAGAATCAAGCCATCACCCTGCCACGTGCTATGCCTCTCCAAGAAAGCTATTTAACTTCCGTTAGTATCAATTCCCCTACAAGAAAGATGAGGATTACATGAGCTCAGATGTGTGAAAGTGTCTGGCACAAAAGTGGAGCCTCAGAAATGTGAATAAAGAGGGTCTCCAACGGCCTTAAACGTCCCAAAGTTCTAGGAGAGCCAGAATTTCTTTCAAAACAACAACTAGCGCCCCCTTCTGACATGCAGCAGGCACTGCACGAGCTGCGAGTGCCAAGAGTGGGCCGATAAAGATACCCCTGCACAAACAGGTGCAGCCCCAAGTTCAAGGGCCGGCTCAGACACCCCAAGGGCACAGTTGCTATGGAAAAGAAATTTCTAAGTTGGAATTCAGCCCTGCCTGGTATTTAAACACTGATCAAGTACCTCCCACTGTGGAGATACATGTTAAACTGAACACAGGAGAGCAGCTGTCACAACACCCCATCTGCCCTAAGGCCCACCTCTACCCCTCGCAGAGAACACAGAGGCTGGGGTCTCCCCCAAGCTTATCCACCACCTTCTCAACAGAACCAGCTCAATAGAATTATTTTCTTCTCCAAAAGCCCGTATCCCGCACCCTCGCTGAAGGTCTGGTTGCTGGCAATCGTGACTCTCAGAGTTCAAGCAAAGGTGAGATCTTGGTGAATAATTCTAAGAGGATTTTGCTCTCCTCCAATAAAACATCTCAGGGATTGGATTTCCACTCCATTTGCATAACCCCCGGTAACCAACTTCAGTGTCGTCGACCAAGTTCTAAGCAAACACAACCATTCTCCCTGGCTTTCAGTGAGTGTCGTGAAGAAGGAAAAAAAAAAAAAAAAGAAAGAGAAACAGGTCTGCAGGGAACTCTGAAGCCAGGCTGGGTTTGCTACAGACCAGGTCTGGGAGAAAGCACAGCTCCCCCAAAACCAGGGGGCATCCGTAGGGGGCAACCCTGACAGCCTGAGGAATCAGCAAAGTTATACAGCTCCTGGATCCCAGGAAGGAACCCCCAGCTGGGTGTGGCCAACGAGCTGCAAGGTCCCCCGGGGGGGGGCGGTGCACACAGGTAGCAGCAACCAAAATGCAGGGCTCCACTTTCTTCTCACCAGCACAATTATGCAGCCAAAGCCACCAGTGGCCAAGGGAGAGGACTGAACTCTGGTCTCCATGACCAGGCAGATCCTGCTGCAGCCCCAAGACAATCGCCTACCAACTGGCTTTCCAGCCCCTCCCCAAGCTCTGATGCTTGGGTGGAAACCCAGCTTCTTTCGGTCAACGGTGGAAGCAGCAGCACCAGCGCACACCTGCCGTGTGTGTGTCTGGACAGACACAGAGCAGGCGCCTGCCGATTCATGACACAGGTCATCTCAACCCGGCTGCAGCACTGGGCCACTCGGGAAGGCACTCACACGCGGCCGGCACTGGGGCTGCTGTTCTCCCGGCCAGCCAAGCAGTCTTTCTCCCGCCGCCCCCGCCCCCGAAAAACCAGGTTCAAGGTCTGGGGATAGCGCCCCAGTCTTGGCACCCAAGGAACTGCAGGCAGAGCCTCACCTGGGCGCTGGGGGCTTGGGCACAAATGCAAGGAAGAAAAGCGCTTTCCTCTCACCCTCCTCTGTCCAGGGGTGGGGTGGGGGGATTTAAAAAAAAAAAAAGGAGTAGTGGGAAATAGAGAGGCTGGGGGGAGTCTGCGCGCGCTCCGGGTCCACATAGGCACCCACGCCCGTCGGGGTGAGGCGTCCTCCGCTCGCCCTGGCCCCCAGGCCAACCCGGAACTACCTGCTGCTGCTCCCGCGGCTGCCTAGGCGCCCGCAGGCCAAGTCTGAGGAAGTTCACTCCCCGTCGCGCTGGTTCGGGGAGGCTGGCGCCCCGGCAACCCCACACCGCCGGGGAGAGCCGCACGGAGCCCACCCGGGCGCGGGCGCCCGACCTATCCGGAGCCCAGGGACCCCGTCCCAGGAGGGGCTGCCCAGCTCCCCCGCCCGAAGCCGCGGCGGCTGGCGGCGAGGAGCCAACGTCCAAAAGGGCGAGGAGCCCGCGCTGAGGGCAGGAGGTGGAGGGAACCCTGCCTCCCGCCTCCCGCGGTAGCCATGACTCCGGCTTCCCGGAGACCTGGATGCCGCCGGGCGCTCTCACCTGCGCTGCGCTGCGGCTCCGGGTCCCCTGCCCACCACCCCCAAAGGCGCGCAAGCCCGGTGGCCACCGGCGCCTCCAGCCCGCACAGTTCCGGGACACCCGAGTGAGCCGCGCGGCCCTGCCCCTGCCTCACGCCCCCGGGCGGGCAGCCAGGAGGCAGCGCCAGGGAGGGCAAGGTGGCGCGATGGGGGCCCCCCCAGCCCGCCCGGTGGGTGCCGTGCGCCGGTGCCAACAGGTCACGGGAAGGCGCGGTGGCCGCTCGCCCGCCCACTCTGGGCTGGGGCACCGTGGAGGGGGGCGAGGACGGAGGCAGACGCGAGGAGAGGGAGCGAGCAGCAGGCAGGCGGGCGGCGGCGGCGGCACTCACCTCTCGCTGGGCCGGGGCCCCGCAGCCCGGCTGCCGAGGCGCCTCCGCGCGGCGCCGGGGGGCTTCGTCCGAGGCCCGCAGGGAGGGAGCGGCGCGCAATGGAGGCTCCGAGCGGGCAGCGCTCAGCCTCTCGCTCACATCCTCGCTGCCGCCGGCTCCCACGGCGCCCCCGGGCCGCTCCCCACGCGCGCGCCGGGGCCGGCGCGAGCCCCTCGTCGGCTCGGAGCGCGAGCTGAGCGCGTTCCTCCCTGTCCTTGTCCTCTGCTCCCGTCTGGGGACGCGTGCCCCGCACCCCCTGCACCGCGCGCACCTCTACCCCTCCCGCTCCCGCTGGCCGCGCGGGCTCAGCCCATGTGCGCGGCTGCTTCGCTGCGCCCCGGAGCCCAGTGGCCGAGGCCCCGCTGGAGTTGCGCGCCCTAGAAACTCCATGCAGCTCCGGCCTCCTCCCCGGCTCCTCCCCGGCGCGCCCCCCGGGGCCTCGCGGCCGCCCGCACCAAAATCCCCGCTCCGCCTCGGCGCGCGGCAAGGAGCCGGGCTGCAGAGCTCACGCGGCCGCCGGCTGCTCCGAGGGTCGGGGACCCCCACCCCCACCCTCCGCCTCGCCAATGGCTCCCTCGGTTTCCAGGCAGCGCAACCTGAGGAACGCCTCGGCGCGCGCGCACACACACACACGCGCCGCACACACGGGCGCACAGGCGCGGGGGGCGAGCTGGAGCTTGGCAGTCGGTGCGCCCTTCTTCCCTCCCCAGAGGAGCTGCCCACGTTAACTCCGCCAAACTGCTGGTTCTCCGTATTGGACAACTCGCCCAAGCGCCCCCCTCCCAGCCCCCTGCTTTAACTACTTCGTCCCCAGGACTGACACCCCAGGGCCACGAGGACACCTGCGTCCGCGCCCAGGACGAGGGCGGGGCTCCGAGGTGGAGGGGCCGGCGGCGGAAACTAGGGCGGCCCCAGGGGTGAAGGAGTCTGCGAACCCAGCCCCGGGGCACCTCTGAGGTGGGACAGTGCCTGCCTGTCCTGATCCTACTCCCCTGGAGCCCCGCGGGACACGTGGCTTGGCCTCCACCTCTCCTCCAAGGTCACAGAATGCATTCCAGGAAGGTGGATTAGGACGGTGGGACACAGGTGTGAGCTTAAAATCTTGCACCCTCAGACCCCTCTTCTCCCTCCCTTACCCCACGCCTCAAGGGCAGTGGGATCCTCCCATCATCTTTCTCAATTCCTAAAAGTCTGCCTCCCAAAACACAGTGCAATCAAGGTGTGTGTGGTCACAAAAAAAGAAAACATCAAGATGTCCCTTCCTGCTCCTCCCAAAGATGTGCCAAGGGAGGAGGAACAACCCGCCTGATGGGAGCAAGCTAGTCTTGCCTTACAACCTGCACTTTTCCAGGGTCCCTAGTTTTTTGCCCCTTAGGAGGTAGAAAGCTCACCAGCTCAGATGCCTCCAAAGCCCAGAATGAAAGAAAAGATAAATGTGGAGATTCTCACACCGATCAGAGGAACAAAGCAGCCAGCACTGCCTTTAAGCATCTCCTCCAAACAGCTCAGCCATCGCCTCTCCACTGGCTGCTTCGGCTGCCAAGCGAGTCCAGGCATCGGCATTGCCAGCCAGCGTTACAAGTTAATCAGGGTGCCCTCTCTGACTGCACCTCCTGGCTTGTTGCCTGGGCGTGGTTTCTGGAGTGCCTGTAGCACCTTCTGCGGGCACCAAACCTTTGGCATTTAATATTCACTGTCTTGTATTTTTACCATTTTTTCTTGTCTTGGCCCCACTTCCCCAATTCTTATCATCTGAGCTTTGTACACCTTGTTCAGTGATGTGCACTGTGGGTATTTCTAGGAGTTTCTATGGAGTGTGGCAGACAGATGAGAGCAGTTGACAACCTCAGTATCTTCCCCCTCAGACCCCTTAGTTTAAATGAAAGCTGTATCTTCTGTTGCCTCAGTAGCAATGTATTTGTCACTTTCTGGATGGCAAACAGGTAACCAAAGCCCCTCGGCGAATCTTGATACACAAATGTGGTTGTGGATGAAATGCAGAGATCACCCGCATAACCAGAGTGAGACGCATTCTATCCCAAGTTCTCTCTCAGCCCTCACTTACTGGCCGTGGGCATTTGGCCTTGTGAGTTCTTATCTCTGAACCTGACCATCTCATGTTGTAAAGTGGGAATAATTATAGTAGCTACCCTATCCGGGTGTTGCAAAGATGAAATGTGATCATGCGAAATAGCAAACTTTGCACAAAATGTTGCTTGTGATCATTATTAATGAGTAGTTGGTACATGTCAGTGACATTGACTTGGGGGATTAAGGGGGAATGTCAAGGATCTTTTGTTCCAGGAAACTAACCTCAATGGACCTCAAGAACCAACTCTGGTAAGCTGCCAAGGTCAGTCCCAGTATAACAGGGTTGCTGGTTCCCCAGCCCTGACACTTTTGCTCCAACTTTTTCTCTGTGTACTTGTGTACACCTGTCCCCAACATCACAGTGGGAATGCTATAGGACCCTCCTCCCAAGGAGAAACCAACATCCACAGATTCTCCATTCCCTTACGTAGTATTGTCTGCTGTATACTTTGACTCACCTCCGGCTTATTTATACTACTTGACACAATAGAAATGTTATGTAAATAGTTGTTAGACTAACTGTTCTGCTTAGACAGTAATGACAAGGAAAATGAAAGTGGACATCTTCAGTTACAGGCAATTGTTTTGCTTTTAGACAGTTTAAGTGCGTGGCTACTTGAATCCATGGTTATGGAAGGCACAGATGTGGAGGAGCGACTGGGTGTATGTTTTCTAAATGTGTCAGCTTTTAGCTATCATTCTCTATTAACTTTTTAAAGTGCCCTCATATTCCTCGGTGATTTTAATTTGCATCCCTTAATCACTAACAAACATTGCTGAGCATTTTTTTCATAAGCTGGTGGCCATTCTGACATCATGTCAAGTGTTACTTTCATCCTTTGCCAGAGTTTGAAAAACTGAGATGCTTATTTTAACATCATTAAGACCCCCAGTACATGCTAGGAAGTGTGGTTTTCTGAGTATTCAGTCCAAGTGCGGAATATTGAATGCACTGGATTCTTTTTTTTTTTTTTAAGATTTATTTATTTATTTATTTATTTGACAGGTAGAGTTACAGACAGTGAGAGAGATACAGAGAGAAAGGTCTTCCATCCAAGGGTTCACCCCCCGAAATGGCCGCAACGGCCAAAGCTATACCTATCCAAAGCCAGGAGCCAGGTGCCTCTTCCCGGGCTCCCATGCGGGTGCAGGGGCCCAGGCACTTGGGCCGCAGCAGAGAGCTGGACTGGAAGAGCAGCAACCGGGACTAGAACCGGCGCCCATGTGGGATTCCGGTGCCGCAGGCAGAGGATTAACCTTGTGCACCACAGCACCGGCCTTCACTGGATTTTTTTTTTTTTTTTTTGGCAGGCAGAGTGGACAGTGAGTGAGAGAGAGAGACAGAGAGAAAGGACTTCCTTTGCCGTTGGTTCACCCTCCAATGGCCGCCATGGCCAGCGCACTGCGGCCGGCGCACTGTGCTGATCTGAAGGCAGGAGCCAGGTGCTTCTCCTGGGCTTCCATGGGGTGCAGGGCCCAAGCACTTGGGCCATCCTCCACTGCACTCCCAGGACACAGCAGAGAGCTGGCCTGGAAGAGGGGCAACCAGGACAGAATCTGGCACCCCGACCGGGACTAGAACCCGGTGTGCCGGTGCCACAGGTGGAGGATTAGCCTATTAGCTAATTAGCCTATTAGCGCCCACCACTGGATTCTTTACAACAGGTATTCTGTCTGTGAAACAAGAGGTGTTGAAGTGGGTTGATCTGCAGCCACAGCAAACCAGAACAAAACTTGGTATCTGGAAGCAGAAACTGAAAACATAGGCAAAGCCGGACAGGCCTTGAAAGCCTGGTAGTGGAAGTGAAACGAGCTTCTAGAAGACTCTTGGAGAGAACTTACAAAGAAAACTCTCTGGAAGGAGGAGACTCCTGGCAGAAGACGGAACAAGACCCCAGCTTGTAACACTGTAGCAATTGCGAAGGCTACCGAATGAACTGATGAATCTAACTGGAGTCATTTCCACGTAGAAAAGAGAAAACCCTAACTGAATTTTTCAAAATAAGTGTTTGATAAGTGTTTGACATTTTGATAGCTCCAGGCAAAAACTTCCAAAACCAGGACAATGAAATCTGGGTTCTGGATGAAGATGAAGTCAAGGATAAGACTATAAGAGCCTTTATTTTTTTTAACAATTATTTATTTATTTAAAAGGCAGCATTGCAGAGAGAGAGAGAGAGAGAGAGAGGTCTTCCATCCGGGGGTTCACTCCCCAACTGTCTGTAAAGGCCGAGGCTGGGCCAGGCCAAAGCAAGGAGCCAGAAGCTTCATCCAGGTCTGCCATGTGGGAAGAGGGGTCCCGAGTACTTGGGCCATCCTCCACTGCATTTCTTGGCACATTAGCGGGGAGCCAGATCAGAAATGGAGCAGCTGAAACCCATATGGGATGCTGGCTTCATAAGAGGAGGCTTAACCCGCTATACCACAGCACCAGCCCCAAGATCCTTTACTAAGACGTCAAACACATGCAGGTGTATTCCTAGAAGGGTTATTAGTATCTTAAAGTCATTGTGCTTCAGCAGACTCACAAAGAAAAGAGAAAGGCCGGTTCTCAGAGATTTCTAAGTGATTTTGAGTGATGGGAAGCCCTCAGTGTTCTTTGAGGAAGGACCCTGCTCTGGGCCTCAAAAGGTCAGAAAGAGGAGCCAGCACTGTGGCATAGTAGCCTAAGCCACCCCCTGTGGCGCCAGCATCCCATATGGACACTGGTGCCTGTCCCGGATGCTCCACTTCCCATCCAGCCCTCTGCTATGGCCTGGGAAAGCAGTAGAAGATGGCCCAAGTGCTTGGGCCCCTGCACCCATGTGGGAGAAATGCCTGTCTCCTGGCTTCAGCCTGACGCAGCTCCAGCCATTGCAGCCATTTGGGGAGTGAATCAGCAGATCGAAGACCTGCCTCTCTGTCTCTCCCTCTCTCTGTCTGTAACTCTACCTTTCAAAGAAATAAAATAAAATCTTAAAGGGGGAGGGAGCACAGAAACACTGCAAAATGAAAGGAGATCTTTGGATTCCTGACCCTGCAAAGAGAAAAAAAAAAAAAAAAGGCTGCAAACACGGGTTGCATGTGGGCATCACCTCAAGTGATATGGGCATCCTAAGAGGGCATCACTTCAAGTCCCAGCTGCCCCTCTTCCAATCCATCTCCCTGTTTATGCACCTGGGAACCAATGGGTTGGCCCAGGTACTTAGGCCCCTACACTCGTATGGGAGACCAGCAGAAGCTCCTGGCTCCTGGCTTCGGATCTGCCCAGCCCTGGCTGTTGCAGCCATTTGGGGAGTGACCTAGCAGATGGAAGACCTCTCTCTCTCTCTCTCTCTCTCTCCCACTGTATAAAAAAAAAAAAAGAAAGAAAGAAAGACTACTGGAATGTTCCCTTTTGTGTCCCGTGGAACACTCTTGGAGCCCTGAGTCTCTGAAGGAAAAATCCCATTACCCTGAGGACACCACGCTGTAAGGCAGCCCAAGCTTGCCTCCTGGAGACACTGTATGAAGGGAGGGAGTGAGGGAAAAAAGAGGGAGAGGGTGAGAGAAGAGAAAGAGAGAGAGAGAGATCCTGTCCCCAACTCTCCTAGCCCCTGCTGTGAGAGTCCTTCTAGTTGAGAACCCAAATATTATACAGCAGAGACAAACCATCCCCCTGCAAGAAAAAAAAATCAATAAAAGAAAAAAATCCAGGTTGGCTTAGGAGTCTATACAATGCTGCATCACAGAAGAAAAGAACCAATAAACTCCAAGGGTAAAGCAGGGTTTATACATTCAAATAGCAGAATGGCACGGATGAAAGCAGGAAAAAAAGGATTTTCACGATGAAATGGGACAGAAAATAAGGGCTTTTTAACTCAAAGGTAGATTCAAAAATGTAGATTAGCTAAGCAACAATAAAGTCAAAGTTAAGAACCCAAGAACGGGGCAGAGAACTCAATGAGAAGGCAAAGGAGTTGGTGTGAGTCGGCCATTCGCTGCTGGCTTCCCTTTTGAACATTAGCTAGTTTCCGGGCTGGCGCTGTGGCACAGTGGGTTAACACCCCGGCCTGAAGCGCCGCCATCCCTTACGGGCGCTGGTTCAAGACCTGGCTGCTCCACTTCTGATCCAGCTCTCTGCTATGGCATGGGAAAGCAGTAGAAGATGGCCCAAGTGCTTGGGCCCCTGCACCCATGTGGGTGGCTCAGAGGAAGCTCCTGGCTCCTGGCTCCGGATCAGCACAGCTCTGGCTGTTGCTGCCAACTGGGGAGTGAACCAGTGGATGGAAGACCTCTCTCTCTCTCTCTCTCTCTCTCTCTCTCTCTCTCTGCCTCTCCTCTCTGTGTAACTCTGACTTTCAAATAAATAAATAAATCTTAAAAAAAAAATTAGCTAATTTCCAAGCAGAACCACACCAAAGATCAGAAATAAAAAATGGTAACATCTCAGAGATGTTGAGAGTATCACAGGCAAAAAAAATAAAATAAAATAAAATAAAAATCAGGTTCTAGTTCTACCAGATTAACCAGGATTGGAGAGACTAAAGTACAACAGAGAAGAAAACCCAGACATGTGAAAACTTCAGTCTGCTTCATTTTCCTCCTAAAGGTGCTGCCTCATTAGAAGCTACACAGGGTGAAACATAAAGACCCCAAGAATCAGCTAAGAGGCTGACAACTGAGCAGAATGTCTGGAAACCTCTCAACGCCAGCAACACAAGAACTGAGTCTGCAACCACCAAAGCGGGCAGTGTGTGCACTGATGAACTCGCCAGGGTTTCTGGAAAAGTTCTTGAAGACGGCGAGCATTAAGGCTAAAGACAAACAGAAAGCCTTTGGATAATGAAATCCGGCCACAGATGGCCTCCAGAGCAGACTAGGGAAGAGTGTCTATATCCACCTTAACTGCTTGCCGGGCGAAAATTCAAGTCTCTTGGAAGGGACAGAGTCACAGCAATTTTTCTAGATAAAACATCGGGCATTTAATCAAAAATTACCAGGCGTGCCAGGAGAAAGGATGAAATGGAGGCAAAATTCAAGGAAAAACAGACAACAGAAACATCAGTGACCCAGACATTGGAATTATTTAAAATAGACACTAAAGCAATTGTGGTTAAGTGCTCAAGAAAATAAATAAGATGAAGAAATTCACAGGAAAGAAGTAGAATTTATTTTCTTCCAGTAAATTCCTTTTATTTACTTAGAGATGTGTATACATACTTTCTTTGTACAGAGAAAATTTTTTTTTTACAGGCAGAGTGGACAGTGAGAGAGAGAGACAGAGAGAAAGGTCTTCCTTTGCCATTGGTTCACCCTCCAATGGCCGCCGCGCTGCGACCAGTACACCGCACTGATCCGAAGGCAGGAGCCAGGTGCTTCTCCTGGTCTCCCATGGGGTGCAGGGCCCAAGCACTTGGGCCATCCTCCACTGCCTTCCTGAGCCACAGCAGAGAGCTGGCCTGGAAGAGGGGCAACCGGGACAGAATTTGGTGCCCCGACCGGGACTAGAACCCGGTGTGCCGGTGCCGCAAGGCGGAGGATTAGCCTAGTGAGCCGCGGTGCTAGCCCATGTACACAGAAAATTCTTAAGTGTATACACGCATATGGGTCCCATATATCTTTAAATTAATAATATGTTACTCTTGTTTCTAGGTGAAAATAAAATTATGTCTCAAGGTATTACTCAGCAACCACCAAAATTACAAAAGCACCTGATGAACTCAGAGCAGAGAATGCAATTTTAAAACAGAATAAACCAGTGACGGTGGAACTAAGTAAAAAAACTTTATTTCTGCAGCTAAATTGAAAAGAAAAAACTGAACAAAATAAGAAAATAGACACAACAGCAGAGGAGAGCCATGAAAGTGTCAAATAGGTCAGTAGAAAATGTGTGAAGAGAAGAAATGTTGGGAAATAGAGAAAGACACTTCCGAGGTCCATGGAGCGTAGTGACTATTCACACAGATAGTCGAGGTCTGAAGGAAAAGGGAGAGAAGAATGGGAATGGGTGGAATGTTAGCTGGGAATGCTTCAAAACTGGTTAAGAAATTTGGGGCCAGTGCAGTGGTGCAGTGGGTTAACGCCCTGGCCTGAAGCGCCGGCATCCCATATGGGTGCCGGTTTGAGACCTGGCTGCTCCACTTCCAATCCAGCTCTCTGCTGTTGCCAAATAGAAATTAAACACACACAGTCAGCCCTCCATATTTATGGTGACATATGAGACACTATCAAAGCAATATCACATGTGTTCAATTTTAATGCCTAAATTGATCTGGATTCAGTTCCTGGCTCCCAGCTTCAGCCTGACCCACCTCTGGATATTGCGGGTATTTGGGGGAGTAAAACAGCAGATAAGAACACTCATATTCTCTCTCTCTCTCTCTCTCTCTCTCTCTCTCTCTCTCTCTGTCAGCCAAACTGTTGTAGGCATTTGGAGAGTGAACCAGGGAATAAAAGATCTCTCAATCCCTCTCTCTCTCCCCTCTTTCTCTCTCTTTCTCCCTTGACCTTTCAAATAAAGTGAAAATAATAAAAAATAATAAGTAAACCTTTCTGAAAAAAATAGTTGACCAAGACAAAAATACCACCAATGCATTTATGGTATTTATAAAGTATTGTAAGTAAAACATAGATGACAACGAGAGCAAGAAAGGACAGAGGAAGTAGAAATAAATTTTAGAAAGGTTCTTGCTTTATTCATACAGTGGCTTGATATTATTTGACATCACGCTGTGATTTGTTGAGGGCACGTATTGTAAACACTAGAGTGCAAAGACATAGCAAATAAATAGTGGAGATGAAATTAAATATTTAAAAAATAATTAACACAAAAGAAGACACAAAAAGGAAAAAAATGAACGAAGAACAAATGGGACAAAAAGAAAATACACAGCAAAATGATAGATTGAAACCTAAATCTATTATGATTTACTTTTTAAGTAATATTCTAATGCAAGTAAAAAGCGGAGACCATAAGGATGGATGAAAATACAGTAAGCCGGGCTGGCGCTGTGGTGTAGCAGGTAAAGCCGCAGCCTGCAATGCTGGCATTCCATATGGGTGCTGGATCAGGTCCCGGATGTTCCACTTCCAATCCAGCTCTCTGCTATGGCCTGGTAAAGCAGTGGAAGATGGCCCAAGTCCTCGGGCCCCTGCACACACATGGGAGACCCAGAAGAAGCTCCTGGCTCCTGGCTTCGGATCAGCACAGCTCTGGCCATTGCAGCCAACTGGGGAGTGAACTAGCAGATGGAAGACCTCTCCCTCTCTCTCTTTCTCTTTCTCCCTCACCCTTACCCTCACCCTCTCCCTCTCCCTCTCCCTCTCCCTCTCCCTCTCCCTCTCCCTCTCCCTCTCCCTCTCCCTCTCCCTCTCCCTTCCTCTCTCTCCTTCTCTCTCTCCCTCTCCTTCTCTATCTGTGTAACTCAGACTTTCAAACAAATAAATAAATCTTTTTAAAAAAATACAGTAAGCTACAACTCTATCTACAAGAAACACTCTTTAAATACACAAATGTAGACAGGTTAAAAGTACAAGGATGGAAAAATATGTAGCATGAAAATATTAATCATAAGTCTATAAAAGGTATCTTAATATAAGTCAAGAAATATTGCTATAAATAAAGAATATTAATTATTTTATTAATGATGAAGCATCAGTTTAATTAGAAAATATAAAAATTGATGCCCCCATAACATAGCTCTGAACACTTGAAGCTCAATACATAAAGGAAACAGCAAATCCAACAACATAGTTGAAAAACACACTTCCTTCAATCATGAACAAAACATAAAAAGACACAGATTTGCACTACACAGCAATCAAACTGAACTTATAGAACAGCCTTAACCCCGTCTTCAAGTTCACTTGGAACGCCCATGAAAGATAGACTATATCTGTGCCATAAAACAATTTTCAATAAATTTTAAGGCAATGAAATCATAAAGAAAACACTCTCTGACCACAATGGAATTAAATTAGGAATCAATAATAAAAAGATATGGAAAGTTCTGCGATGTTTTATAAGAATCACTTTCATCCAATGCATGTGCCAAAGAATAAATCAGAATGAAAGTTTAAAAGTATTTTAACACAGGGGCCAGCGTTGTGGAGAGACTGGTAAAGCTGCCGCCTGCAGCAACTGCATCCCATATGGGTGCCACTTCAAGACCCGGTTGCTCCACTTCCAATCTAACTCCCTACTAAGGCACCTAGGAAAGCACAGAATATGGCCCAGGTCCTTGGGAAAACGTGGAAGAAGCTCCTATCTCCTGGCTTCAGCCTAGCCCAGTCCCAGCCGTTGCAGCCATTTGGGGAGTAAACCAGTGGATGGAAAATCTCTCTCTTTCTCTCTCTCTCTCTTCCTATATCTCTGCCTTTCAAATAAATTTTAAAAATTAACTAATAAGATATAATCACAATGTATTAAAATTTCTGAAATCAGTTTAAATAGAGATTAGATAAAATAGAGACTAAATAGAAATTAAATAGATTAAATAGAGATTAGTTTAAATAGAGATGAGATGTTTAAAACCAATGTTAGCTCCTTGCTTCTCCTCTCCCGGCCAAGGCCTGGAGGGGACCATGTTCCAATGCAAGCTGACGGATCTGGGCTACCACAACCCTGCTGGCTTCAACCTCAATGACGAAACAAAATTTAAAAACTTTATCGTTTGGCTTGAAGATCAGAAAATCAGACACTACAAGACTGAAGACAGAGGGAATTTAAGAAACAGCCACAGCAGTGACTGGCCCAAGTCCTTTGAATAGTATCTTAGAGATGTTAACTGTCCTTTCAAGACTCAAGATCGACAGGAAGCAATTGACTGGCTTCTTGGTTTAGGTGTTAGATTTGAATACGGAGATAATGCTGAAAAATACAAGGACTTAGTACCTGATAATACAAAAAATGCTGACAATGCAACTAAAAATGCAGAGCCATTGATCAGTTTGGATGTAAACAATCCTGACTTCAAGGCTGGTATAATGGCTTTGGCTAACCTGCTTCAGATTCAGTGTCATGAGGATTACCTGGTAATGCTTAAGGCAATCGCATTTGGGTTCAAGAGTGCAGGACACAGGACGCAGTTGCGAAAGTAAATCAGACAAAAGAGGGCTTGCCTGTTGCTTTAGACAAGCATAGTCTTGGTTTTGACACAGGAGACGCAGTTCTTAATGAAACTGTGCAGATTCTGTGATTGCTGCATATAGAAGAGCTGAGAGAGCTCAGACAAAAATTAATGAAGCCACAGTAGCTGTGCAGGCGATTATCGCCGACCCAAGACAGACCACAGACTGGGGAAAGTGGGAAGATGAACTCTTGGGTTCAGCTTCTCCCCTCTTACTACTTGGGTACCACATACACTTCTGGCAGGTATTTGTCATGGGAGGCATCCCAGGAAATTGACTCTGTCCTAGAGATTTACCACCACTCTGTTTTCTTTAATAAAGTTTGGGAAAGTGGAAAAAAATAAAATAAAACCAATGTTATACAATTCTGACTTAAGAAGAAAGCAAAAGAAGAACTGATTAAATTGAGAAAAAATAGAGAGAAAGAAATAAAGATATGAACAGAAATAATTGAAATAGACAATGACCAGCTGGCGCCGCGGCTCACTAGGCTAATCCTCTGCCTTGCAGCGCCGGCACACCGGGTTCTAGTCCCAGTCGGGGTGCCAGATTCTGTTCCGGTTGCCCCTCTTCCAGGCCAGCTCTCTGCTGTGGCCAGGGAGTGCAGTGGAGGATGGCCCAAGTGCTTGGGCCCTGCACCCCATGGGAGACCAGGAGAAGCACCTGGCTCCTGCCTTCGGCGGCCATTGGAGGGTGAACCAATGGCAAAGGAAGACCTTTCTCTCTGTCTCTCTCTCTCACTGTCCACTCTGCCTGTCAAAAAAAAAAAAAAAATAGACAATGACCAAACAATAGTGAAATAGAATGGACATGTAAAAAAAAATTAAAATCTCCAGATAACCGGATATAAAAATACAGCAAATACACAAATTGCCCAAATCAGGCATGGTAGAAGGGGCATCTCCAAATATCCTGAAGAGTTTAAAAAGGATAACAAGGGAATATTATATTTAACTATATGTCTAACAATTTAGATAAAATAGGAAAGTTCCTTGAAAAACACAAATTAGCAAAATGGATCAAACAAGATAAAGAAAACCTAAACAGCCCTATATCTTTTAAAGAAATTTAATTTATAGTCAATAACCTCCCATCCCCTAAAACATAGACAAATCCCCATGTATCAGACAGTTGCTTTGCTGATTTCTGACAAACGTTATTGAAGAACTAGTGTCGATTTTATAAACCTCCCATGAGATACAGTGTGGTGGATGGGAGTTTAGCCTAGGGGTTAAAATGCCCACATTCCATATCAGAGAGCCTGGGTTAGAAGCCTGGCTTTGATCTTGACTTCAACTTCCTGCCAATGAGGACCCTGGGGGACAGTGGTGAAGACTCAAGTAATTGGGTTACAGACACCCATGTGGGAGACCTGGGTTGAATTCCCAGCTCCTGCTTAGACTCCAGCCAGAGGCCATTTCGGGCATTTGAGTAGTGAACCAGAGGAGAGGAACTCTCTCAGTCTCTGCCCTCGACCCCCCACCAAATAAGATAAAGGTAACATTGAAAAAAGAAAGAAAGGAAAAAGAGAGAGAGAAAGAAAGAGAATGAAAAAAGAAAGAGAAAGAAAGAAAGAAAGAAAGAAAGAAAGAAAGAAAGAAAGAAAGAAAGAAAGAAAGAAAGAAAGAAAATGCACACAAATGCAAAAAGCCTTAAAATATTAGCAAATTGGAGACATGGTATAAAAAAGAAAAGTACAACTTGACAAAACAGAATTTTTCAGTCATACAAATTGATCCCAATTTTAAATTCTATAAACTAGTTAATGTGCTTTGCCCATTCATAGAAGAAAACAGCCATGATCATCTTAATGCATGCATAAAAAGCCATTGATAATTTTTTTTTTTTTTACAGGCAGAGTGGACAGTGAGAGAGAGACAGACAGAGAGAAAGGTCTTCCTTTGCCATTGGTTCACCCTGCAATGGCAGCCGCAGCCGGCGCACCGCACTGATCCAATGGCAGGAGCCAAGTGCTTCTCCTGGTCTCCATGGGGTGCAGGGCCCAAGCACTTGGGCCATCCTCCACTGCACTCCCTGGCCACAGCAGAGAGCTGGACTGGAAGAGGGGCAACCGGGACAGAATCCGGCGCCCCGACTGGGACTAGAACCCAGTGTGCTGGCGCCACAGGCAGAGGATTAGCCTAGTGAGCCACGGCGCAGGCCCCATTGACAAAATTTAACGTCTATTCATGAAGGAAACTGTCAGACAACTAAGGATTTTTTGATGGAACTCCCACACCTGGATGAGGTGCTACTGTCATATTAAATGGTCAAAAATAGAATGACTTCCCGCATGATTTCTTTAAAGCTTTTTTTTTTTACCATTTGTCGGTGGCTTCAGCCAGGGAACAAAGTCAAATGAAAAAGGGAATATAGAGTGATAATCACAGAGTAAAACGGTTTCCACTGGAAGTTAGCACGATTGTGTCATGTAGAAAATCTTAAAGAAATTACCAAAAAATGATATTTGAACTAATAACTGACTTTCTCAAAACATCAATGCCCACAACAACTGGAAGAATGAAAACTTTCAAAATGGTAAGACACAATAGTAAGAAAAACATGAAATTTTAGGGATACCTTTAACAACAAGGAAGTTATATATTTGAAACTGCAAAACACTGGTAAGAAAAATTAAAGAAGACCAAAAGTAAATAGAGAGATACAGTATGTTAATGGATTGGTGTTCTGATATTTTGAAGTTGCTACTTGCCCCCAAATCAATGTACAGGTTCAACATTTATCCCAATCAAAAGTCCAGTAAGTATTTTTGCAAAACTTGACCAGCTAGCTTTAAAATTCATATTTGAATACAAAGGGCATAGAATAGAAGAGCAGTTTTTTCAAACAAGAAAGTTGGAAAAGCCTCCCTGATTTCAAGACTCACTATAAAACCAATCAAGAGAGTGTGGTTTTGGCAAAAGGATAAGTAAACAGACAAAAGGAACAAAACAGATCAGGAATAGACATACACTTATATGATCAACTGTTTTCTCACAAAGGTGCCAAGTGAATTCAGCGAGGCAAAGGGTATTCTTTTCATCAAATTGTGCTAGCATAAGTAGATACGCTTGTGAAAATAAGTGGACTTTGGTATTTATCCCACACCACAAAAGTTAACTCAACATGGATTATAGATCTAAATGTAAAAGCTGAAACCCAATAACTAAAAAAAAAAAAGGAGAAAATTTTTGCAAACATAGATAAGGAAACATTTCTTTAACAAAATACAAGAACAAATTATAAAGGAAAAATCTGTTAATCTTGACTTCATCAAAAGACATGGAACAGTTTATACATTGAAAGCAGATCATTGTAAAAATTAAAAGAAAGAATAAGAAAGGGAGGAGAAGGGAGAGTTGGAGCCTCATGGGGAAGGAGGTTAGGGTAGGAAGTATTATATACCTGTATATATGAAATATATGAAATTTGTTCACCTTAAAAAATAAATAAATAAAGAGAAAAACTGTTTATATACATGGCGAAGAACTTGCATCAGAAATATATCAACAGGCCTGGCAACTCAATGATACAAAATTAAACATCTCAATTTCTTGTCTCATTTTTTAATGTGTGAATAATTAGAATAATCCTGCTCAAGATGCTTGAATGGCTAGTAGCACATGAAAAGATGCTCAGTATCCTTTGTTGGTCATCAGAGAGTACAAAGTAAAGCCAAAAAGGAATACTACTGCACAATTAGTAGAATGGATAAAATTTAAATGTCTGACAGTGCCAAGGGTTGGCAAAAATGCAAAGCAAATGGAACTCTCACACGATTCTGTTGAGACTGTAAATAGTTCAATCATTCTGAAACATCATTTGGCAGTTTCTTACAAAGTTAAACTCACAGCTACCCTGTGATTCAGCAATCTCAGGACTAAAAGTCCACAAAATGACTTTTACATTAATGTCCATGCAAGTTTTATTCATACTAGGCAAAACTGGATGCAAACCAAGTCTCCATCAATAGGTGAATGGATAAACAAATTATGGAATATTATTCATCAATTAAAAAGAACAAAATAGACATCCACAATAGCATGGTGGAATCTCCAAAACACTATTTTGGTGAAAGAAGTCAGACATAAAAATGTAGATGTACCATCATTTCCTTGCTCTAAAATTCTAGAACAGAGTAAATCAATGCACACCTGAGGTCAAGAGTGGGTGGATGGTTAACCACAAAGAGAACCAGGGAATAGTCTAGGATGATGTAAATGTGTGTATCTTCATTACAGTGATGATTGCAAAGGTGTTTACATTGGCCAAAATTCATCAAACAGTACCTTTATTTATTTATTTATTTTATTTATTTATTTTTTTGACAGACAGAGTGGACAGTGTAAGAGAGAGACAGAGAGAAAGGTCTTCCTTTGCCGTTGGTTCACACTCCAATGGCCGCCGCGGCCGGCACACTGCGCTGATCCGAAGCCAGGAGCCAGGTGCTTCTCCTGGTCTCCCATGGGGTGCAGGGCCCAAGCACTTGGGCCATCCTCCACTGCACTCCCGGGCCACAGCAGAAAGCTGGCTTGGAAGAGGGGCAACCGGGACAGAATCTGGCACCCCTGACTGAGACTAGAACCCGGTGTGCCAGCACCACAAGGTGGAGGATTAGCCTACTGAGCTGCGGTGCTGGCCCAAACAGTACCTTTAAAGTAGATGCATCTTATAGTGCATGAATTATCCTCGATAAAGTTGACTCTAAAGGAAAAGAGTGAAGCTTTAAAAGATGATGGTTGAAATTTTTTGAAAAGGTGAAGCGGATATATTTTTAAACATATGCATAGAGAATTTGTCACAGCACCCATCCTAAAAGAAATGCCATTGTGAGTAATTCAGGAAGAAGCATATGGCTCCAGATGGAGAGATGGAAACAGAGGAGTGACGAGCACTGGAATTGGTGAATCTGTGCGTAAACCTAAATAATGATCGCAAGTTGAGCATTCTTAATCCCAAACCAAAAATCCAAAGCACTCCAAAATCCCAAACTCTTGATGTTATGCCACGAGTGGATAATTAACCCCATAAAACTTTGTTTTATGCACAAAAGCATTGATAAAATTACCTTCAGATGACATGCATACGGTACATATGAAACAAACATGAATTTTGTGTTCAGAAGGGTACTATCCCCAAGATATCCCATCATACCTATATGCAAATATTCCAAAATCAGAAAAAGTCTGAAATCTGTATTATAATTTATATCTAATAATTATATAAATGTGAATACTGTTGAGCAGGTTTGTAAATATATGAAGAAATGAAATATATGACAGCAATCTGGTAGGCATAGGGTGGATGGAATTACAGTGGCCTAAGGTACTTTGTATTGAAGTGATCAAGGTGTAGCAATAAGTTAGGGGACAAGGATATACACTACAATTTGTAGGGTCATCTCCAAAAAATAATATATAGCTAATGGGAGGGGGGGAGCAAGTGAACCAATACACACTTGATTAATGTCATTAAAAGACAGAAAGGAACAAAGAGAGAACATAGGACAGATATAGTTAATAGAAAGTAAATGGTAAATTGTAAGTTGGCATCCTGCTCCTGGTAATTTACCCAAAGGAAATGAAATCAGCATATGGAAGAGTTATTTGCATCCCCATGTTCATTGCAGCTCAATTCACAATAGCTAAGATATGCAATCAACCCAATGTGGTATATATAAATGATGGGATACTACTCAGCCATAAAGAAGAGTGAAATCCTGTCTTTTGCAACAAAATGGATGCAAATGGAGACTATTACACTTAGTGAAATAAGCCAGTACCAAAAAGACAAATATCATGTTTTCTCTGACTTGTGGTAACTAATAATATTTAGAGTACAAAAAAGTAACACTTATGAGTGAAATTGGTGTCTTGATATTTGATTATTGTTACAGCCCCTGCCTATACAATGGTCTTCCTATTCACTATTTGTTGAATTCTTTATTTGATGGAGGGTTAAGCTTATGATTATAAAGTAAACTGAAAATATGTCATCACAAAAATTAACATAAAAATAAGAAAGGAAAAGATGGTGGGAAGAATCATGTTCTTAATACTGTACATATGAAATACATGAAATCTGTTCCCTTTATATAGACATATACACACGTATATATACATACATTTATATTTTAAAAGATTGTAGGCTGAAATCCAAATACATTGCATATATTCTAATCTCAAGGCAAAGATTGCTATATTAGACACAGATATAAAAACCCTTGCAATTAGAATTTGCTCATGGCCGACACTGCGGCTCACTGGGCTGATCCTCCACCTAGCGGCGCCGGCACACCGGGTTCTAGTCCTGGTCGGGGCTCCAGATTCTGTCCTGGTTGCCCCTCTTCCAGGCCAGCTGTCTGCTGTGGCTCAGGAAGACAGTGGAGGATGGCCCAAGTGCTTGGGCCCTGCACCCACATGGGAGACCAGGATAGGCACCTGGCTCCTGCCATCGGGTCAGCGCAGTGTGCCGGCCGCGGTGGCCATTGGAGGGTGAACCAATGTCTCTCTCTCTCTCACTGTCCACTCTGCCTGTCAAAAAATTAAAAAAAAAAAAGAATTTGCTCACAATAGGCACTCATTAAATACGAGGACACAAGATGGCTGAAAGTGAAATGGTGACACGTGCAAGCCCTACCTCTTAGAAACCTGTGTCAATCAAACAATATCAAGTTAATATCTAACAAAGTTTTACAAAAGACAAAGAAAGACATGTTATAATGATTTCAGTGTCCATCTCCCTGGAAGATAGGACATTCCTAAAACCAGACACAAGTAATAACATGTGCTCAAAACACATAAAACCAAATTCACAGAACTAAAAGCATAGCTTTGCCCACTGTGATGGAGTAAATGAACAAGAACTAAAACCAGAACATAAATCACAATATAAGAAGAGAATCCAAATAAATTATCTAAAACCTACCAAGTAAGAAACTGTCTGAGCAAGTGTTGAGTGAAATGTCGGAGCAGATCTGGTTGAACGCTGTTTGACAGTTTCTCCCGGCAAGCGAGAAAATCTAGAGCAAGACATTATTGCTTTCCAACATAAAAATCTCTGAGCTGGACTTTTTTTTTTCTCTTTGAATTTAGGGAAAGCAGTACAGAGTTCCAATAGCAGCATTGGTAGACATTGTACAAACCTCTTCCCTGAAACCTACAAAAATAACAAAGGAACTAATAATTAAAATGAAAACTGAGCTGAAACTTCAGGACAACCTTAACCTTGTCTTACCAAAGCCAAGGACACTTGCCAGACACAGCACAACTCGAATCAAAATGAAACAGGATTCTGGGGGTTGACCACAATCCCTGAGCTTGAGATCGGCCCCAGGCTGTAGGCAGAAGATCCTCCAAAACAGTGTATTCCCAACCCCAAACTGGAGCAGAGATCCGGAGATGGGGTGACCATCTGAAGTGCAGAGTGACAGTGGAGAGAGTCCAGGCGGGACTGCCCATGCCCAGGTTCTGCCACAAATAATAAGCCCCATCTTTTTGATTGGGAAGAAGAGATGCTAGGTTAGAAAGAAAGCCAATTTCTTATCAAAGCAAAAAAAAAAAAAAATCAAAGGTAGAGAAAAACATTTGCTAACACCACCCCATCCCACTACCTATAAACTATCAAAGCTTTCTCAGTCTTTGTTGTATTACATGACTATTAGGAATGAGGTTTTTGGATGAATTTAAATGGGCACACACAAGGCTCATTCCAAACCCACTCAAGTCAGAATCTACATAAGTGAGGCCCAGCACAAAAAAATTTTTTAAATCTCTTTGAAGAGATTAAACTTTTAGCCTAATCAATAGGAATTGTTTTAGCTCATAACAACCTAAAGTGGGCAGAAGTGTAAAAAATAAATATTTTATAGGACTATTGAGCAATGGGATAATGGCAGGAGACCTCCTTTTCTCGAATTATGTTTTTCCAGGTTGAGGGGTTCAATTACTGTACCACTCTTGACCTCCTTCTTCCTCATCCACTTCATGGATTAGGGCATTGGAAGAAAGGCAAAGACGTGGTAGGTCCCCCTTCCTGCTCAACCTAGTGGGCACTCCCTGCCTTCAGTCAGCACTGTTTGCATTTGACCTTGCATTTGTCCATCACCCTCTGTGGCTGCTCAGGTGGTAGATGACCCAGTTCTGGATTCAGTAGAATCAATAGAATGAGGCTGACATGTTGAAAGACCCTGCCTCAGACCTCTCCCCGCCTCAAGCCGGTCCCTCCGCTGTGCTTCGGGTCACATTCCTTCCCAGTGCGAGGGAACTCTCCACCAGATCTGATACCTTTTATTTGTGCAAGAATTGATAAAACCCTCTGCTTTAAGCGCCAGACCACACTGGAGTCATTCTTGGCGCCTTCCTCTTCCTCACTCAGTTCCTAAGCCATCCCTGAGTCCTATCACATGGTTCAAAATTGCAAAGTAAAAAAACAATATTCAGTAAAACATCTCCCTCTGATTTTCTTCTCCGGATCCTCCACTCTGCTCCCAGCAGGCCGGCATGGCTACGGCTTTCTTTCCTATCATTTCCTCTTATTTCCTCTCAGAGGAATTTTGCATGCATCGGCCCCCTACTTGATACAAATGGCAGTGCATTGTACGCATGGCTCAACACTTCCATTTCCACTTGACATGATACTGTTTTTAGGTAACATTTACGTGGAGTGAGGTGCCTGGATCTTATGTGTACCAATCTGATGATTCTGGATAAGTGAGATACCCCTGTGAACCCCTCCCCGGCAGGATACAGACTTTTTCCAACACCCAGAGCCCCACTGCTTTTATATCTTGCACATTTCCCAAGCTTGTTGAATTTTTTTGCATAACCACTGGAGCACTCTAAGGTGACATACCCCATCCACCAGCTTCCCACTTCCCTGGGATCTACTGCTGGGTCTCCAGGCATTGTGCTTTAGCGAGGTCTCCCGATCATATTCTCAAAGTCTCACATGGTCTGGACTTCCCTGCTTCCAGAAGACACTTCCTTGACTTCCCATTGCTCATTGCTCTCCAGATAAAGATCCAAATTCTTCCCAGGACAATGACCTCTCATGGACACTATTTTTTGCTATGTGTTCTCTTTGCTCTTCCACCAGCTGTCTATCATTGAGTTAAAACTGTGTGCCCAGCATCCAAGATGCTGCCCTGTGTACTGTGGTCATCACCCTCCAGATCTCAGCCTGGCTGGTCATCACCTCCTCTGGACAGCAAATGTTCCCACCTGACTCCCCTGACCCAGTTGTATCTGCTGGAGCTCAGAACGCGAAAAGCTAAAGTATAGCCCTTTACTGAGTACTTTGAGCTAAAGGAGATTGCAAGGCCTTCAAAAAAGTCTCTCTCTGACTTTCTCCTGCCCTCCTGTTTCTCATCCCTGCTTTCTCTCCCAAAATAAGCCATAGAAACCAGAATTCTTCTTCCCGAGAATCAAAGAAACTAGAGCCCTACTCCCCCGCCCAAGCCAGCCATAACACCTAGAAAGGTTACTACCCCCTTTCTTCCCCAAATATTTTACTTCCAGAGAGCTCTGACTTCATACTTGGGAGAAATGACCAGCAATAGATCTCCACAGACTGGCCATGCTGGGTTCCTCTCTATCCATTACCATTCAATTATAATCATCCAATTGTGTTTCTTTGTGACTTTGCATTCCAAGTCCAACCTAAGTGTAAGAATAGTCAATTTTTTTCCTAGGTCTTTGGGTCTTCACTTCTGGAGGCTTCCATGTCATGTAAAATTTTGAATAAAATGTATTTGCTATGTTTTTCTCTTGTTCACCTGTCTTTTGTTACTGGACTGTTGGCCATAGCCCTTATGATGAGTGAGGAAAGTGTTGCACAGTTCTGTCCCTACACCTGTCCCTGTTAAATAATCCCCTTTCTAGAACTAATTGCATCTGAAAGCCAGTTGGAGCACTTGATTAATGCCTGTTTCTACCCCAGAACTTAAGTTCTTTGGGAACAGGGTTCATAGCTGTTCCTGTTGAACCTCACATCCCCACAGTGAGCACAGTCAGCACTCTATAAATGCCAAGTGAACTAACACGATGAATAATGAATTAACATTGGCTTTGTTTTCAGCCACTTACAAAATGAAAACAGAGAGCCATAACTTCAGATTCCAGAAACATTTTTTAAAAGGAATAAAGGAACGCTTTTTTTTTACAAACAAATGCCACTTAATAAATATAGAAGGAATAATAGAAATTTAAAAGTCACCATGGGGGCCAGCACTGTGGCGCAGCGGGTTAACGCCCTGGCCTGAAGCACCGGCCTCCCGTACGGGCACCGGTTCGAGTCCCCGGCTGCTCCACTTTCGATCCAGCTCTCTGCTGTGGCCTGGGAAAAGCAGTAGAACATGGCCCAAGTCCTTGGGCCCTGCATCCACGTGGGAGACCCAGAAGCAGTTTCTGGCTCCTGGCTCCAGATCAGCGCAGCTCTGGCTGTTGTGGCCAATTGGGGAGTGAACCATCAGATGGAAGACCTCTCTCTCTCTCTCTCTCTCTCTCTCTCTCTCTCTCTCAATCTCTCTCTCTCTCTCTCTCTCTCTCTCTCTCTCTCTCTCTGCCTCTCCTCTCTGTGTAACTCTGACTTTCAGATAAATAAATCTTAAAAAAAAAAGTCACATGGTAGTGCCTAACTTAGGAAACGATTATTAATGAGTTGGTTTTTTAAATTAATTTATTTATGGCCGGCACCGCAGCTCACTAGGCTAATCCTCCACCTAGCGGCGCCAGCAACCTGGGTTCTAGTCCCGGTCAGGGCACCGGATTCTGTCCCGGTTGCCCCTCTTCCAGACCAGCTCTCTGCTGTGGCCAGGGAGTGTAGTGGAGGATGGCCCAAGTGCTTGGGCCCTGCACCCCATGGGAGACCAGGAGAAGCACCTGGCTCCTGGCTTCGGATCAGCACGGTGCGCCAGCCGCAACGCGCCGGCCGCAGCGGCCATTGGAGGGTGAACCAACGGCAAAGGAAGACCTTTCTCTCTGTCTCTCTCTCACTGTCCACTCTGCCTGTAAAAAAAAAAAAAAAAAAGATGTATTTATCTATTTAAAAGCTAGAGTTACAGGGGTTAGGGGAGAGAGATCTTCCATTTGCTGGTTCACTCTCCAGCTACCCACAATGGCCAGGAGAAAGCCAGGAGCCAGAAGCGTCATCCAGGTCTCCCACATGGGTAGCAAGCACTCAGGCACTTGGGCCAAGTTCCACTGGTTTTCCCAGGCTGTTAGCAGGGCAGCTGGCTTGGAAGTGGAGCAGCTGGGACACGAACCAGCGCCCATATGGGATATCATCATCCCAGTTGGAAGCTTTATCTGCTATGCTACAAGGCCAGCTCCAAGATTTTCACATTTTTAAGTTGTTAGAACAAAAAAAGAATATATGACAGCACAATGCAGCTTGCAAAATCTAAAACATGTATGTGAGAAGAGGGGGCTTCCAAACAATCATGGAAAATGTGTATTATGAAGATAACTATGCATGGATTTCAAAGATGTTCGCACCAAAACAAACTTGCATTTTTCCATAACCTTTCTGAAGTTACCTTGTGCTATCTGGTCCTTTGCGTCGAAAGTTTGCTTTACCTTTGCATTGGGTGAAAGGTAGTTGGAGAACAGGATGTAGAGAAATGAGGCAGGCACCGCTTTAATCAATGATTACATGCACACAGTGTGCCCTAACACACAGTGGGTTCCTGCTAAAAATGCGATACCAGAGCCCAGCGTTGTGGCACAGTGGGAAGGTCGCTGTTTGCGCTGGCATCCATATCAGAGTCCCAGCAGCCCACTTCTGACCCAGCTCCCTGCTAATGTGCCTAGGAAAGTGGTGGAAGGATGCTCAATCAGCTGGGTCCTTACCACCCATGGAGAGACCAAGATGGGGTTCTTGCCTCCTGGTTTTGGCCTGGCCCACACCTGGCTGTTACAGCCATTTTGGAAGTGAATCAGGTAGACGATTCTCTCTCTCTCAAATAAATAAAGAAAAAAAATTTTAAAAATGAATTACTAGGCCCGGCGCTATGGTGCAGTGGGTTAATGCCCCAGCCTGCAGTGCAGCATCCCATGTGAGCGCCGGTTCGAGTCCTGGCTGCTCGCTTTGCAGTCCAGCTCTCTGCTATGGCCTGGGAAAGCAGTGGAAGATGGCCCAAGTCCTTGGGCTCCTGCACCCACATGGAGACCCAGAAGAAGCTCCTGGCTCCTGGCTTCGGATCAGCCCAGCTCTGGCAGTTGTGGTCATTTGGGAGTGAACCAGTGGAATGGAAGACCCCCCCCCCCGTGACTCTTTCACATAAATAAAATAATTTTTAAAAAATGAATTACTTACTCCAAGCACTAGGATATCATACAAATTAGAATTCAAGGAACTTCTCCACACAATAAACCCAAACTCGCAAAGTCTCTGTTATAAAATACATAAAAAAAAAAAAGCTAAGAAATTCTTCTGGAATAAAGACCTGACAATTAAATGCTATATGCAGTTCATGATTGGATCTTGAATTTTGAGACAAAAAAAAAAACCTATAAAAGACATTAGTGCAATAATCAGGGAAATTTCATTTCAATGTGTATTTATACTACTATTATCAACGTTGCATTTTCTAGATATGATAATTATATTGTGATCATGTAGGAGAATGTAATTGTTCTTAGGAAATTAATTCAGGGGGTAATTCAGGGGTGAAATCTATCATATGCCTTCAATTTATTCTCACCTAAATTTCAAATGGTTCAAGAGGAGAGATGGGGGAGAGAGAGAGAGACAAAGAGAGAGAGAGAGTAAAACAAAAAGATCAAATATGAAGGGTATATGGGTGTTCTTTGTGTTGTTCATGAAATTTTCTCTAGGTTTGAGATTTTTAAAACCAGAGAAAGGATATCAACATTCACCCTTGTATAAATAAAAGAATGACTCTAATAAAAACCTAACTGGTGGTATTGGTTTTCAGTCACCTCTGAGGGGTGGAACGGGAGGGGAGTGGAAAGAGGAGGAAATATTACAACACTTCTTATTCTATTCAGCTCCACCTTTTGACATCTGTTACAATGAGAATGTATTACTTTTGATCTTTTGTACCCAAACCCAAAGCTTACTTATTGCAATTTTTAAAATATCTCAATGGACAAATCAGGATTTAACATAAAATCTCTCCAAATCTCAACTGTCCTCAAGTCTTCTAACTTCCCTTCACCTCTGCTCAACCCCTGAAGCCCCCCCGGATTTCTCCAGATCCAACAACCAAGGCCCACCAGGAACTCTGCAGATCCCTGATCCCTAGGAGTGTGTTAAGTGTTTAAATTATCATTCACCACAAAATCCATTCATCTGCGGCTGGCATTTGTTGTGACAGCCAAAGCCACAGCTTGGGAGGCCAGCATCCACCTATCTGAATATCTAGGTTCACGTTCTGGCTCTGTTCCCTGCTGATTCCAGCTTCCTGCTAAAGTACACCCTTGGATACAGCCAGTGATGGCTCAAGTGGTTGAGTCTGCCACCCATGTGGGAGTCCAGAACCGGGTTCCAAGCTCCTGGCTTTGGCCTGGCCCAGCCATGGCTGTTGCAGATATCTGAGGAAAAAAAACAGCAGGTGGAAGATTTCTCTCTCTGTCTCTCTCTCTCTCTCTCCCCTTTTCCAATAAATGAAAACACACAAATAAATTGAAATCTATTAATATGTAGAATGGGGGTTAAGTATAAATGATTTCAACTATAAAGCCAGAGCTTGGTTTGCACATATAAATGTTTTTTAGACGTTTACCAGGATCTCATACACTGGACCAGATGGCCCAGCCTTTACCGTTACAAGACAGCATAACTCACCAAACGAAGTGGCACAGAAGGTGTGTGTTCAGACCCTCCCAGATCTCACCCTGTCTGTCTCTTCATTTGGCTACTCCCGTGCTGTCTCCTTTGTAACCAACAGAACAGTGATTTTCTGAGTTCCGTCATTCAAGCCAATTATCAAACATAGAAACCTCTGGATTCATAGCCAACATAGTGTGAGTATGGGAAGCCCATGAACTTGAAGAAGCCTTTCGAAGGTCCCAGCCCTTAATTTGCGAGGCCTGTGCTAACTCCAGGTGGTTAGTCCTAGAACTGAGTTGCAGTTGGAATTGAAACAGGACAGAAGATGTCTGACTCACAAGCAGATACTTCTTTTGTAATGTATTAAAAAATATATTGCAGCCCGCGCTGTGACGTAGCAGGTAAAGCCACCATCTGCAGTGCCGGCATCCCATATGGGTGCTGGTTCAAGTCCCGGCTGCTCCACTTCCCATCCAGCTCTCTACTGTGGCCTGGGAAAGCAATAGAAGACGGCGGAAGTCCTTGGGCCCCTGCACCCATGTGGGAGACCTGGAGGAAGCTCCTGACTCCTGGCTTCAGATAGGCAGGGCTCCAGCCGTTGCAGCCAGTTGGAGAGTGAACCAGTGGATGGAAGACCTCTCTCTCTCTCTCTCTCTCTCTCTCTCTCTCTCTCTGCCTCTCCTTCTCTCTCTGTGTAACTTTGACTTTGAAATAAATAAATCTTTTAAAAAATATTTTAAGTGAAAGGGTAGCCAGTTCAGAAAAGGAAAATGAAACCCACAATTTAAATATCAGACAAAATTGAATTCAAGATAAAAATTATTAAACAGGACAAAGAGAGCCAGTTAGCAATGATGAAAAAGAAAATGCAAACCACAATGAAGACATCTGTATGATGCCATTATGCAACAAATGCCCTACCACTAAATCAATTGAAAAAATATTAGCGACACTATGGGAATTGACTTAAATATCAAGTTTCAAAAACTGTACACCAAAGTCAACAGCTTACTTAAATACCACAATAGCAAGGTATAAAACACCATGGAGGCTGGCGCCGTGGCTCACTAGGCTAATCCTCCACCTTGCGGCACCGGCACTCAGGGTTCTAGTCCCATTCGAGGCACCGGATCCTGTCTCGGTTGCCCCTCTTCCAGGCCAGCCCTCTGCTGTGGCCCAGGAGTGCAGTGGAGGATGGCCCAGGTGCTTGGGCCCTGCACCCCATGGGAGACCAGGAGAAGCACCTGGCTCCTGCCATCAGATCAGCGCGGTGCGCCGGCTGCAGTGTGCCAGCCACGGCGGCCATTGGAGGGTGAACCAACGGCAAAGGAAGACCTTTCTCTCTGTCTCTCTCACTGTCTGACTGTCAAAAACAAAACAAAACAAAACAAAACAAAACACCATGGAGGGGCCAGCGCTGTGACATAGCGGGTAAATCCTCTGCCTTGCAGTGCCAGCATCCCATATGGGTGCCAGTTAGAGTCCCAGCTGCTCCACTTCCTATCCAGCTCTCTGCTATGGCATGGGAAAAGCAGTAGAAAATGGCCTAAGCCCATGGGCCTGTGCACCTGTGTGGGAGACCGGGAAGAAGCTCCTGGCTCCTGGCTTTGGATTGGTGCAGCTCCAGCCACTGCGGCCAACTGGGGAGTGAACCACTGGATGGAAGATCTCTCTTTCTTTCTCTCTCTCTCTCTCTCTCTCTCTCTCTCTCTCTCTCTCTCTCTGCCTCTCCTTTCTCTATTTAACTCTGACTTTCAAGTAAAATAAATAAATATTTTTAAAAAAACACCATGGAAGTCAGAAATTATTTTTCATTCATAATAGCAGTTAAAAAATAATCTATATGGAAAAAATTCTGAAAATCTTTTAGAAACATAAAAGGATATTTGAATAAAAGGAAACTTGAGGGGCCAGCACTGTGGTGCAGTGGATTAAAGCCCCAGCCTGCAGCACCAGCATCGCATATGGGCGACAGTTCGAGAGCTGGCTGCTCCTCTTCCAATCCAGCTCTCTGCTATAACCTGGGAAAGCAGTAGAAGATGGCCCAGTGCTTAGACCCCTGCACCTGTGTGGGAGACCTGGAAGAAGCTCCTGGCTCCTGGCTTCGGATCAGCTCAGCTCTGCCCGTTGCAGTCATTTGCAGAGTGAACAAGTGGAATGGAAGACCTCTCTCTCTCTCTGGCTCTACTTCTCTCTGTAACTCTGTCTTTCAAATAAATAAAATAATTATTTTTTAAAAAGGAAATTTGAATAAAAAAGGATACCTTTTTACTAGATTTTTTAAAACTACTGAAAAGACATCAACTCTCCCTAAACTGTAGCAAAATTCCAGGTGATCATAATTGAAATCCTAGAGAGATTTATATTAGAATTTGGTCAAATGATTTTAAATTAATCTGTACGATTCAATATTTACAAGTGTGGAAAAACTAGTTCTACTTGATATTAAATAAGCTATAAATCTATAGTAGTTAAAACCACTGACTTATCTATAATGATCATATTAATTCAAGAGAAGAAATAAAAATGTTTATGAGTTATTCTGTCTTCATATCTCTCGTAAACATAAGCTCCATGGAGAAAGAAGTTTCTCTCCCTCTCTCTCCCTCTCTCTTTTTACTGTTACAGCTCAAGTAAAGCTCCTAGGAAATAAGGATTTGTTGAATGGATGGATGAACAAAGTGACAGAATCAAACTGACACACACAGATACTTAAGTATTTAAGATATTGATAAAAAGAATTCAAAGTACAAGGAACAATACCAATAGGTAAAGCAAGGTGATGGTTTCTCTTCTTCCCTGGCCTCTTGCCTGGAGGGGGCTGGCTGTAGCCCTGCGCCCCCAGAGCATGTGGCCTTTGGGCTACCCCGCCCTAGGTTTCCTGGCCTAGATGCTCCTCCACGTGGCTGGTTCCTGGTGCTCCATATGAATCCAAATTTACCTCTCTCTTAGATAAAGCTCTCACTCTCCTATGCATCTTTCTCACTAAATAAAAGCCTAAAATGTAAAAAAAAAAAAAAAAAAAGCAAGGTGATGATAGGTCGATCAGCTTGATTTCATCATCCTACAGCTCACACATACAACAAAGCATCACATTGTGTACCATCAATGTATGCATATGACTTTCCAATAAAAATAATATTAGTAATAAAAAGGAAAGGAACTGTGGGTTACACTGTTGGATCCGGGACCAGTGCTGTATGTAGCTCAGTGGGTTAAGCTGCCACTTGCAATGAGTGCATTCAAGTCCTGGCTCTTCCACTTCCCATCCAGCTCCCTGCTAATGAGCTTGAGGAGACAGCAGAAGATGCCAAGGACTTGGGCCCCTGCATCCACGTGGGAGACTGGGATGCAGCTCCAGGCTCCTGGCTGGAGCCTGGCCCAGTCCTGGCTGTCGCAGCCATTGGTGGAGTGAACAAACAAATGGAAGACAGCCTTCTCTCTCAGTATCTGCCTTCTCTCTGTATCACTCTGCCTTGCAAATAAACAATTTTTTAAAAATGTGTGCTGGATATATTGGCTAGTTTTTTTTAAATAATTAAACTAAACTCATGCCATACAAAGACAGTCTCAGTAGATCAAAGATTTAAATACAACAACAAAAATAGAGATTACTACTACAAAATGTGAGAAGACTTTTTGAATATGAAACAAAAGCTATAAACCAAAGGGCAACGATATATAAAATGGATTTCATTAAGCAAAATACAAAGCAATACTAACAACAATAAAAAGGTATCCCAAAGCCATAGAAACTGCAATGCATACAGAGTAACTGAATAAAGAAGCAAACCAAAGCCTGAAATAATTATTTATAACATAAATAAAAATCAAGAATTATATCCTCTGTATATAAAAAATTTCTATTAATCAATGAAAAAGACAGTGAAATAATTGGCAAAATACATAAAATGATACATTTACATAAAAATTTCGTAAATCACTAAGAATAAAAAATATGATCCAGGCCGGCGCTGTGGGTCAATAGGCTAATCCACCACCTTGTGGCACCGGCACACTGGGTTCTAGTCCTGGTCAGAGCGCCAGATTCTGTCCCAATTGCTCCTCTTCCAGGCCAGCTCTCTGCTGTGGCCTGGGAGTGCAGCGGAGGATGGCCCAAGTGCTTGGGCCCTGCTCCCCATGGGAGATCAGAAGGAAGAACCTGGCTCCTGGCTTCAGATCTGCGCGGTGCATCAGCCGCATCGCGCCAGCTGCAGCGGCCATTGGGGGGTGAACCAATGAAAAAAGGAAGACCTTTCTCTCTGTCTCTCTCTCTCACTGTCCACTCTGCCTGTCTATATATATATATATATATATATATATATATATATGATCCAATGCAAAGAGGTAGAGTTGTTCTCCTATCAGTTTGGCAAGGAATAAAATTATAGAGAAAATCCATGTGAATGAGGATATGTGAAAATGTACCTTCCTCATCAACGTTGATGACAATCCAAATTGCCTGTCATCATTTCAAGAAGGAAATTGGACAGCATATATCAAAATTTTAAATTCATTTGGGCATATCCTTAAATCGAGCAACCCCATTTCTAAGAAGGTCTCCTAAAATGATGATCAATCCATAGAACGAAAGCGTATTTATACGCATTGTTAATACTAGTTAAATATAGCATTGTTAACACCAGTGAAAAATCAGAAGCCAAAGAAGTGTCCATCATTAAATGGCTGATTGCTTAAAGTGTGACACACCCGTACAATGAATACTATCAGCTGACACAGAGAAATGCCTGACTTTCAAACTAGTTTGCCCAGTATGATAGTATTAAATAGTTATAGGCAGCAAAATTCTGCTCATGTGACCTACCAGTTCTCTTTCTTAGGGATTTAATCAACAACAACAAAAAAGCCTTTCATCTGCTCACAAAAGACATGCCCTGCAATATTTACAGTAGCACTACCTCTAATATCCCCAAACTGGAAACCACCCAAATGCCCGTCAACAATATAAGGATAAATAAATGATGGTCTGTTCACACAATGGAGAAAGACTACACCACACAGTGAACCAACTACAACCTCCTACAGCCACGTGGAGGGACCTCATGAATACAACGTTGAATTAAAGAAGACAGATAAAGCAGACTACCGGCCTCCTGGTTACATTTACATACAGCAGATAAACAGGCAAGAGTAACCCATGTCTTAGAAATCAAGACAGGAGTTAAAACACCATTTGGTAGGGAGCGGGTTGTGACGGGAAGTCATAGAAAGATGTGCCTGGAATGCTGGCAATGTTCCCTTAACCTAGTGCTGGTAACAGGGTATATTGTTTACAGGAAGCTACATAGTGATTACTGATGTGCTTTTCTGCACAGACACACATACACAAAGGGTGCACACGCACAAAGAGATGTTGGTAGAAATCTTAGCAGTAACTGTTTTAAATCTCTACCAAACAAGTTGACACGAATTATGTGCTATCACAGTTTTAATCATTTGATGACTATATTAAAATGTATATGAATAAAATTGAACATCTCTTCATTTTTAAAAAAGATTTACTTACTTATTTGAAAGGGAGAATTACAGAGAGAGAGGGAGAGAAGATCTCTTCATTTGATTACTGTTTATGGCCCTTTCCTATTTCATTTGTTGAATTCTTTATTTAGTGGAGAATTAAGCCTTTGATCATAATGTAAGTTACAAATATGTTATCTCAAAAGATAAAATAAATAAATACATTTTGAAAAATTAATGGCGGCATTGTCTAGAAAGGGGTTCAAGCATGATTTTGGTTTCTTTCTGTGCATTTCTTATAAGATTCACACATTCCCATTGAGTGTATGATCCATTTATATACAAGAAAAAGTAAAAGGAGATAAAAGATAACTACTGAATATAAAACTCCAGAAGTTAGAAAAATCAGCAATCACAAAAATGAGGCAGTAGAATGAGTGAAGCAATGAAGATAAGAAATAGAAACTCGGGTAATACAGACGTAGTGTGTGTGATTGTCACGCTTCCTCCCTGAGCTCGTGAATTTATACAAAAGGACAAAGTGAAAAATAGCACTTTAACCATAAACCACAGCACAAAGTTCTCCTGGTTTCATCATCACAGAGGACAATGCAAAAACTCATTTTAAAAATAAGTGTAGGGGCCAGCACTGTGGTGTAGCAGCTGAAGCCGCAGCCTGAAGTGCTGGCATCCCATATGGGTGCTGGTTCAAGTCCCAGCTGCTCCACTTCCAATCCAGCTCTCTGCTATGGCCTGGGAAAGCAGTAGAAGATGGTGCAAGTCCTTGGGCTCCTGCACCCACTTGGGAGACCCGGAAGAAGCTCCTGGCTTCAGATTGGCTCAGCTCTGGCTGTTGTGGTCAATTGGGGAGTGAACCAGTGGATGGAAGACCTCTCTCTCTCTCTCCCTCTCCTACTCTCTCTGTGAAACTCAGATTTTCAAATAAATAAGTAAATCTTTAAAAAAAGCAAGTGCATACAATAAACTGTACACAAAGTGCACGTTTGATAAATCTGAGACACTCACAGGTACACCCCTGTGAAACCATCTTCACAATCAAAATGGTGAATATATTTATTATGCAAAAATTTCTTCATATCTCATTCAGATCAGCACGGTGCGCCGGCCGCAGCGCACCGGCCGCGGCGGCTATTGGAGCATGAACCAACGGCAAAGGAGGACCTATCTCTCTGTCTCTCTCTTTCACTGTCTACTCTGCCTGTCAAAAAAAAAAAAAAATTACCTGTTGTTCCCCCATTCTCTCTCTTTTACCCCCTGGAATCATTATCATTTGCATTTCTGAGAGTTTTATAGAAATATAACCAAAATGTATATACTTTGTTTAATTGGGCTTCTTTATTTCACCATAGTTATATTGAAATTCATCATTTGTTGAATGAAACTGTATGAATATACTATAATTCCTCAATCCACCAATTTATTTATTTATTTATTTATTTCACAGGCAGAGTGGACAGTGAGAGAAACAGAGAGAAAGGTCTTCCTTTGCCATTGGTTCACCCTCCAATGGCTGCCGCACGCCGGCGCACCGCGCTGATCCGATGGCAGGAGCTAGGTCTTCTCCTGGTCTCCCATGGGGTGCAGGGCCCAAGCACTTGGGCCATCCTCCACTGCACTCCTGGGCCACAGCAGAGAGCTGGCTTGGAAGAGGGGCAACTGGGACAGATCTGGTGCCCTGACTGGGACTAGAACCCAGTGTGCCAGCGCCGCAAGGTGGAGAATTAGCCTAGTGAGCCACGGTGCCAGCCAATCCACCAATTTATTGATGGACATTTAGGCTTCTTCCAGTTTTCTACTACAAATAAAGTTGCAATTAGCAGTCATATTTGTGTCTTTGTGTGAATATATGCTTTCATTTATCTTGGAGAGATACCTAGAAATACATCACACAACAGATGTGTGCTTAACTCTTTTATTTTTAAAGATTTAATTATTTATTTGAAAGGCAGAGTTACACAAAGAGAGGAGAGGTAGAGAGAGAGAGAGAGAGAGAGAGAGAGAGAGAGAGAGAGAGAGGTTTTCCATCCACTGGTTTACTCCCCAGATGGCCACAGTAGCTGGAGCTGTGCCAACCTAAAGCCAGGAGCCAGGAGCTTCTTCCAGGTCTCTCACACGAGTGCAGGGGCCCAAGGACTTGGGCCATCTTCTACTGCCTTCCTAGGCCATAGCAGAGAGCTGGATCGGAAGTGGAGCAGCCGGGACTGGAACCGGAGTCCATATGAGATGCCCGCACTAGGTGGTGGCTTTATCCCCTACACCACAGCGCCGGCCCCATGTTTTACTCTTTGAAAAATTGTCAAATTGTTATACAAAATGGCTGTACCATTTTACATTCCCATCAGCAATATATGAGCGTGGCAGTAGGTCTGCTTGTTCACTAACACACAGCAAAATCATTTTCATTTTAGTCATTTTAATATGTGTGAAATCACCTTTCATTGTGGTTGCGCCCTGTATTTCCCTAATAACTGATGCTGTTGAATACTTTCCCAGGTGCTAATTTGCCAGTCATAAATTTTTGTTGCTGAATTCTGTTCACATCTTTTACTCATTTTTAAATTTCCCTCTTTGTTTCCTTAATATTGAATTCGGAGAGCTCTTTATACATCTTGGATACAAGCCCTTTATAAAATAGGCAATTTACAATTATTTTCTCTGTCTGAGGTTTATCTTTACATTTTCTTAATGTCTTTTAAAAGGTCTTAATTTTGAAAAAGTCCAGTATGTTAATTCCTTTTTGATAAGGCTTTTGATGTCATATTTTAAACTATTTGCCTTACCCAAAGCAACTAGGTTTCCTCTTGTATTTTCTTTGAGAAATTTTATAATTTTACACTTCACACTTTGGAATAAGTCTTTTACAAGGTGATGTGTATGTGTTGAAGTATGCATACATGTATGTATGTACGTGTTGCATATAACATCCAGTAGGGTCACCATATTTAATTAATAAAACTATGCCTTCTTCACTAAATTGTCTTTGGACTTGTGTACAAAGAAATCAATTGAATAGTCTTCTACTTCTAGGTAAAACAAACATGCTGCATACCCTCTCCCAAATGTAGCCTTGTTTAAATAAGAATTTATTTATTTATTTGAGAGAGAGATTGGGAGAGGCAGAGAAAGGTCGTCCATCTGCTGGTTCACTTCCCAAATGGCTGCAAGGCCCGGAGCTGAGCCAATTCGAAGCTGGGAGCCAGGAGCTTCTTCCAGGGCTCCCACATGAGTTCAGGGGCCCAAGCACCAGGCTGTGCTTTCCCAGGCCATTAGCAGGGAGCTGGATCAGAAGAGGAGCAGCCAGGACATGAATGGGCACCCATATGGGATGCTGGCCCTGCAGGAGGAGGCTTAGCCTATTATGCCACAGCGTCTAAAAATCAGTGCAGAATGCATGGAACATCCATTTGAGGACTCTGAAAATAACTACTCACAGGAAGATGGGAGACAAAGATGAAAGTGCACAGACCAACGAAACTGGTGGTGAGTTCACCATTTTTCTTTCACTCTGGTTTTTCTGGGACTGGATTCAATGCCTGCTGAAACTTAAAGCTGGCATTAGCACAACAGAGAAGACTCCCTAACCAGGTTTCCTGAGTGGATGAATGGTTTCTTGATGGAAATGCCCCATGATCCTTTCTTTCTGTTACTTTTCCCTATTCCTTTGAATCCTGTCCCCAAATAATCCATGGCAGCAGAAGCAGTAGTAGCAATGAGGGCCAGACGAGGTCTCAAGCTTTGAGGAAGGAGAGACATTCTCTCTCAGCAGATAAGTGGAACCGAAAAGACAGGCAGAATTTCCATTGCTTTTTGTCTCTCTCTGTCCTCCTTCCTTCGTCCCTGTCACAACTACAGTTGCAGAAGGCCTGCAGTAGATTGGAGTGACTAAAGTTCCAACTTCCTAGCTGGGGGATCTACAATGGGAAACCAAGGAAAAGGAAAGTGCTAGCAAGATCATGGATAGGAACAAGTCTGCTAAAGTAACCAGTCTGAGTTGTTTATGAATTTCTGGGTTCAACCCCATAGAAGCAGATTGATCCAACGACCCTAAAGAGCATATGCGGACTTTGAAAACTGAACAATGGATCTCTGGATTCACACCTGTGGGATGGATCTGACCAGCAGTGCAAAGGTTTTGAATAGTTAACAGAAATTGGAACCACAGGCTGGCGCCGCGGCTCACTAGGCTAATCCTCCTCGGCCTTGCGGCACCGGCACACCGGGTTCTAGTCCGGGTCGGGGCGCCAGATTCTGTCCCGGTTGCTTCTCTTCCAGGCCAGCTGTGGCCAGGGAGTGCAGTGGAGGATGGCCCAGGTCCTTGGGCCCTGCACCCGCATGGGAGACCAGGAGAAGCACCTGGCTCCTGGATTCGGATCAGTGCGGTGTGCTGGCCTCAGCACATTGGCCCTAGCGGCCGTTGGAGGGTGAACCAATGGCAAAGGAAGACCTTTCTCTCTGTCTCTCTCTCTCTCTCACTGTCCACTCTGCCTGTCAAAAAAAAAAAAAAAAAAGGAAGAAAGAAATTGGAACCACAAGCAATACAAAACTAGTTGGAGCTCAACCAGGCTGTTTGCCTGTAAAATAAAAATAAATAAATAATAAATCCAGCATCCATAGTTGTCAATAATACTCTAAGTCGGAACTGTTGCTGTGGTATAACGGGTAAATCATCCCCGGCTATGCCGGAATCCCCTATGGGCGCCGGTTCTAGTCCCAGCTGCTCCACTTCCCATCCAGGTCTCTGCTATGGCCTGGGAAAGCAGTAGAAGATGGCCCAAGTCCTTGGGCCCCTGCATCCACTTGGGAGACACGGGAGAAGCTCCTGCCTCCTGGCTTTGAATCAGCTCAGCTCCAGCTGTTGTGGCCATCTGGGGAATGAACCAGATGATGGAAGTCCTCTCTCTCTCTCCCTCTCCTTCTCTCTGTGTGTAACTCTGACTTTCAAATAAATAAATAAATCTTAACAAAAAAATACTCAGTCACATAGCAAAAAGTTCAAAATGTCCAGGATTTGATCCTAAATTTTCAAAAATATAAAGAACCCCTCAAAAATGTCTAAATACCCCTGGGAGAATATAGCCAATATATGCCAGGGCCAAGATAATATGGACATTGGAATTATCTGCTGAATATCTTGAAGTGGCTAACATAAAATGCCCAAAAAAGGAAGGAAAAACACTTGAAAAAAAATGGATGGAGGAGGCCAGTGTTGTGGTGTAGAGGGTAAGCTGCTGCCTGCAGTGCCAACATCCTACATGGGCACTGGTTTGAGACCCAGCTGCTCCACTTCCAATCCAGCTCTCTGCTATGGCCTGGGAAAGCAGTAGAAGATGGCCCAATTTCTTGGGCCCCTGCACACACGTGGGAGACCTGGAAGAAGCTGCTGGCTCCTGGCTTCAGATTGGCCCAGCTTTGGCTGTTGTGACCATTTGGCCAGTGAACCACTGGATAGAAGATTCTCTGTCTCTGTCTCTCTGTCTCTGTCTCTCTCTTTTTTTCTCTCTCTGCCTCTACCTCTCTGTAACTCTGCCTTGCAAATAAATAAATAAATCTTTTTAAAAAATGGTTGGAAAGATGGAAAATCTCAACCAAGAAAGAGAAAACATAAAGAATAGCCACATGGAAATTTTAGAATGTAGCGGAGGTAAGTAAGTAGCGGAGGTATTTGGCCTAGTAGTTATGTCAGTTAGGATACCCATGTCCCACACTGGAGTGCCTGGATTCTATCTCTGGCTGTGGCTCTTGTTCCAGCTTCCTGCTAATGTAGACCCTGGGAGGCAGAAGTTATGACTCAAGTAGTTGGGTTCCTGCCACTTACATGGGAAATGTGGATTGGGTTCCAAGCTCATGGCTGTGGCCTTTCCCAGTCCAGGCAATTTTGGGTATTTGGGGAATGAATCAATGGATGGGAGCTCTCTCTCTTTACCTGTGTCCCTTAAAAAATTTTAATGCAATAACCAAAGTAAAAACACACTTGGTAAGCTTTGCATGGTATAACAAAGGAAAGATCAGAACATTTGAAGATAGATCTATGAAAATCCCTCAATTTGAACAACTCAGAGGTGGACAATGTTTAAAAAAAAAAAAGGTGAACAGAGCCTCAGGAACCTATGGAATAATCCAAATAGTATTAGAGTCCCACAGGAAGAAGGGGGAAAAAGAAAAGAAAGTATGTTACAGCAAAAGTATTTAAAGACATGATGGCTAAAAACTTCTCAAATTTTGCAAAAGAAATGAACTGACAGACTCAGGAAGCTCACAGAACCACAAACAGGATAAGCCCGGAGAAATGCATGCCAAGACACATCATAAACTGATGAGAACTAAGACAAAGAAAAATATGTTGAAAGCAGACAGAGAGAAATGGTGCATGGCTTGTAGGAAAGCAATGATTCACATAACTGTGAAATTTCTCATGAGAAATCATGAAGGCCAGAAGGAAGTGGAAAAATATCTTTAAAGTGATTAAAGAAAAGAACATGTAACCAAGAATTCTATATCCAGTGGAAATATCCTTCAGAAACGAGAGTGAAATAAAGACATTCTCAGATGTGGGAAAACAGAATTTCTTGCCAGCAGATTTCCTTTAAAAGAGTTGTTAAATGAAGTTTTTCAGACAGAAAGTGAATGACACAACAAGGAAACATAAAACACTGGAAATGAAGAAAGACAATATCCAGGTAAATATCTGGGTCAATGGAAGGGACTCTTCTTTTATTGAAACTTACTTGGTGAATGAAAGCAAAAATTACAACATTAACTGATGGAGTTCTCAATGCATGTAAAAGAAATCTATGACAACTCCAATATAAAAAGAGAGACTAAAGGGACATATGTGGTGATAAAATTTCTACATTCCAATTGAAGTGATAAAATGGGGAGTGACATCAGTGGAAAATGGCATACAGGGAACTCTAAAATTCTGTATATCCATAAAATCATTGAAAAAAACTGGAAATTGCTGAAAATGGGTCTTTTTAGAACTCTGGAAACTAACCAAAAGCTTATAGCAACCCAAGAAGCGGTTATTCAAGACAAATGGCTGAAGCTTTCTCCAAGTGTCTGTTCCCCAGGTCAGTCATAGCATTGAAAATGACAGCCCATGTTCCAATATTGGTCCCAGAATGGACCTCATTCACAAGAATTGTAATTATTTCGGCTCCTTTGGAAGTGGTTCAAAAGGCTTAATTTTATCTCACAGAAGTTGCAACTTGATCAGTGAATTCTTGCTTAGTGGAAGCCACTGCCCTGGGGTCATTAGTTGAAAACATTTAATGGCCAGTATTTTGGTCACTACTGCTTAGGCCAATGGCTGACAGTTTGAGAAAACAACGAACCAACCAGGAGGTAAGGAGGGAAGCCTGAGGAATGAAATGCTTTGGGGAAAGGGGACTTTGAAAAGCTCCAGCATATTCCTGGGGATTCAGAAGACAACGATGCATTCCCAGGACTCTGGGCATGGCAAAGACAGACCTGAGAAGGCCGTTAGTGCTCACCAGAACCCATGCAAGCAGAAAGTGAGGATTAAGGCAGAGTCGTCAACTTCCCGGCTGTAAGTTGAGCATTAGAGATCTGCTTTGCAAAGACTTGGAGATTTTTGGTTCCAGGTGTTTAAGGGCATCTCCATTCACTCATAAGCTGACCACCAAGCCCACAGAACAGAGATGTCAGTGTGCACACCTAACCAACACTGATTTAACTAAATTAGTTCAGAGCAGTTTCTAAACAAACAACAAGCAAAGGAAGCATCAATAACAAATCCTAATTTCCAGAAATCTCCCTTTGTAATAGCAAAATGTCCAGTAGTCAACAGCAAATTAGAAGACATGCAAAGAAAAAACAACGTATGGACTGTAAGGCCCACAAAGGAAAAAAGCGATAACCAAAAACTGTCCTTGAAGAAGTCTAGATGTTGGACTCACTATGCAAAGATCACCGGTTTTAAAAATGTTGAGAGCTGAAGACAATTATGTCAGAAAAACTAAGGACAATATTTCTCGCACTGACCTACAGACTCAACACAATCTCTATCAAAATTCTGCTTTTGTACAAAAATATACAAGCTGATTCTCAAATTCACATGGAAATTCAAGGGACCCAGAAGAGCCAAACATTCTTGAAAAAGAGAAAAGTTGGGCGATTCACAATTGCTGAATTCAAAACTACCCACAAGGCTATATAGTAATCAAAACAGTGTGACAAAAATATTTTGAAATCTACAGTTTTTCCACAGCAAACATTTTCCACGAACCTTTTGAACACTCTACGAATGCCTGGATTTCAAAACTTTTCACATTGGATGATTAATCCCATTTTGAGGGATTTTTAAAAGCTCACTTGAGTGTATCACTGAACTAGAGTGAGGAGTCCAAAAATAAAGTCCATATATTTTGATCAATTGATTTTTTTTCACCAGGATACTAAGACCATTCAATAAAGGAATGAATAGACTTTTTAACAAATTGTGCTAAATATTCACATGCAAAATAGCTTATCTGGGCACCTACCTAATACCATACACAAAAGTTAACACCCAATGGATCAAAGACCGAAACTCAAGAGCTAAAGCCATAAAACTCTTAGAAGGAAACATACACACAAATCTTCATAACTGGTGTTAAACACGATTTTGTAAGCATGACACAGTACAAGCAACAAAATAATAAATAGACAAACTGGGCTTCTTGAACATTTAAAACTTTTGTGACTCAAATGACACGATCAAGAAAGTGGGAAGCTAACCTACAGAATCCTTACAACTGAGCAACAAAAAGATAAACGACTTGATGGAAAATGAGTAGGGGATCTGAATGCATACGTCTCCAGAGAAGACATATAAATGATCAATAAACACACGAAAGGTGCTCAAAGATCACCAGAGAAACCAGTCAAGACCAACTGCAATGAGATCAAAACACAGTAGATGGCAGTAAAAATAACAACAAACGCAACAGGTGCTGACAAGTACCTGGAGACTCCATAGACCTCCGTTTGCATTGCTGGTGGGACCGTAACATGGTAAGTCACTGGGAGACAATTAGGGAATTCCTCAAAGTCAAACACAGAGCTACCATATGAGTCAATAATTCCTCCCTAGATATCTGCACAGAACTGAAAACATATGTTCACACAAAAGCTCGTACATGAATATTCACTGTAGCATTGTTTCTAACAGCTGCTAAAAAGTGCACCCAACACAAATGTCCATCAGCTGATAAATGCAGAAACAATATGCTGCGATCATAAAGTGGAATATTATTCAGCCAAACTCGGGAAGGAGGTACATGCTGTGATACGGCTGAAGTTTGAAGACATGATGCCAAGTGAGAGAAACCAGATACCAAGGGCTGTGTATGGTACTCCACTGATAAGATACATCCAGAATAGGCCCACCCAGAGAGACAAAATGTCTATCAGTGTTTGCCCTAGGATGAAGACAAGAGCGAAGTAAGTGGAAGGTTTGGGGTTTCTGTTGAAGCCATGGAAACGTTGTGGTAGTAGATAGCTGTGACGCTCACCCCACAGGGTGAATACATGATCTACCACTGAATTACATACTTTAAAATGATTACAGTGGTGAATTTGATGTTAAATGACTTTTAGGTCAATAAAACTTTAAATTTTAGCATGTGTATTGTAATTAGACTGAGTAAGGTTATATATATTATAATTCCTAGGGCAAAAAGTAGAAATATTATACAAAGAGAAATGTTGAAAAATGATGGGTAAGTTAAAATAGAATACTAAAAACAATGTTGAAATAATCCAAAATAAGGAAAGGGGAAATAGAGAAATGAAAAACATACAATACAAATAGATGAAAAATAATAAAATTATAGATATAAATCCAAAAACATTAATTATATAAAGTGTGACTGTATAAGACTTTAATTAAAGAATGGAGATTGTCAAAATAGATAAAAATGTTAACCCAACTTTAAATTGGCTCTAAGAAACTCACTTGGTATATAATGATATATGTCTATTAAAAGCAAAAATTCAGGAAAAAATAGGAACAATGTAAACGTTAATCAAGAGAAAACTAGAGTTGCCATGTTAATATCAGATAAAGTGGACTTCTGATACACACACACACATCAAGGAAAATAGGCACATTGTATACTGATGGATGAAAGAATTCAGCAAAAATACACAGCTATTCTAAATGTGTGTGCTCAAAATTATAGGGCATCAACTCTACAAAGCAAAACTTGCAGAAGTTAAAGAGAAGTAGACATAGCCTCAATTATAATTAGAGAATTCAACACTCCTCTCTCGCTAATTGATAGGATGAATTGGGAGAAAATCAACAAGAATGTAAAAATGAGCACCATCAACCAACTGAGTCTAATTTACACTTACAGAACGCTAAACCCAGAAACAAGATGTACATTTTTTTCAAGTCCAGATGGAACCGACGCCAAGTTATACCATATCTTGTGTCATAAAGCAAACCTTAACGAATTTAAGATAATTGAAATCATAGGGAGTGTATGTTCTAGGACTGCAGTGGAATTAGCAAAAAGCAATAACAAAAGATTGAGGGCAGGGCTGGCATTACCATGCAGCAGGTTAAACACTGGCTTTGAAACACAGGCATCCAATATTGGAGCAATGGTTTGAGTCCTAGCTGCTGCACTTCCGATCCAGTTCCCTGCTAACATGCCTGGGAAACAGAACATGGTCCCAGATGTTTGGGCCCCTACAACTTATGTGGGAGATCTGGATGGAGATCCTAGCTCCTGGCTTCAATATGGCTCAGCCCAGGCTGTTGCAGCCATTTGGGGAGTGAATCAATGCATGGAAGACCTCTCTCTCTCTCTCTCTCTCTCTCTCTCTGTATGTGTGTGTGTGTCCCTCTCTGTCACTCTTTCAAATAGATAAATAAATATTAACAAACAGATTGTGGGGCCGGTGCTGTGGCTCATTTAGTTAATCCTCTGCTGGTGGCACCAGCATCCCCTATGGGCGCTGGGCTCTGTCCCGGGTGCTCTTCTTCCAGTCCAGCTCTCTGCTGTGGCCTGGGAAGGCAGTGGAGGGTGGTCCAAGTGCTTGGGCCCCTGCACTCACATGGGAGACCAGGAGGAAGCACCTGGCTCCTGGCTTCGGATCGGCATAGCTCTGGCCGTAGCAGCCATTTGGAGGGTGAACCAATGGAAGGAAGACCTTTCTCGCCATCTCTCTCTCTCTCTCTCTCACTGTCTACACTATCTGTCAAAAAAAAAAAAAAAGATTGTGGGAAATCTCCAAATATTTGTTAATTATATATCACAGTTCCAAATAATTTAAGAGAGAAAGAGAAAATCTCAAGGCAAATTAGGAAACAGTTTGAGCGAAACAAAATTTACAATATATTTGTGGAGACTGGCATTGTGGTGCAGCAGGTTAAGCCACCACCTCCAATGCCAGCATTCCCTAGGAGTGCCAATTCGAGTCCCAGCTGCTCCACTGTTGATCCAGCTCCCGGCTTATGTGCTTAGGAAAGCAGTGGAAGAAGGCCCAAGTGCTTGAGCCCCTGCATCCACATAGGAGACCAGGGCAGGGTTCCAGGCTCCTGGCTTCAGCCTGGCCTAGCCCAGTTGTTGTGGCCACTTGGGCGAGTAAACCAGCAGATCAAAAATCTCTTCTCCTCTTTCTTTCTCTGTAACTCTGTCTTTTAAATAAATAAATAGATGTTTAAAAAACTTCAGGGGTGGGGTAGAACTGTGCTTAAAGTAAAAGCCATATATTAAATGTTTACTTCAGAGTAGAACAGTCTCACACAATAACCTAAGCCTCCACATTAAGACTCTAGGAAAAGAAAAACAAAATAAACAGAAAGCAGAATAAAGAAAAGAATAAAGAGTGGGAATCATGAAGTTAAAAACAGAAAAATAGGCTGGCGCCGTGGCTCAACAGGCTAATCCTCCGCCTTGCGGTGCCAGCACTCCGGGTTCTAGTCTCGGTCGGGGCGCCGGATTCTGTCCCGGTTGCCCCTCTTCCAGGCCAGCTCTCTGCTGTGGCCCGGGAGTGCAGTGGAGGATGGCCCAAGTGCTTGGGCCCTGCACCCCATGGGAGACCAGGAGAAGCACCTGTCACCTGGCTCCTGCCATCGGATGAGCGCGGTGCGCCGGCCGCAGCGTGCCGTCCATGGCGGCCATTGGAGGGTGAACCAATGGCAAAGGAAGACCTTTCTCTCTGTCTCTCTCTCTCACTGTCCACTCTACCTGTCAAAAATAAAAAAAAAAATTAAAAAAACCAGAAAAATAGCAAAAAAACAATCAGTAAAATTAAGAATGAGTTATTTGACAATAAAATTGACAACTGTACCAAGACAGAAAAAGACAAGAAAAGAGAGGTCAAGTTATATGTATCAGGTGAGAAAAAGTGTCTCTCCCGATCCTGAGGATCAAAGATTATTAAAGATTTAATAAGGAATATGACAGGCAGCTGCACATGAGTTTGACTCCTTAGATGAAGAGGACTCACACACCACCAAACTCAGCCAAGACGAAATAAGACAACCTGATTCCGTACCTCTTATATAATCTGAGCTGGTATGGAAAAGCCAGCTCCAGACCCAGAGGACTGCACCGCGTTCTACCAGATCTTTAAAGAAACAAACACATGTTGCAAGTCCGTGCAATTTCTGCCAGAAAACAGAAGAGGAGAAACGACTGTCCAACCCCTCTTACGGGGTCAGCGTTACCCTGATAACAAAGCTAGACAAAGGCAGCTGGGGCCTGCGTTGTGGCTCAGCAGGTTAAGCCAGGACCCAGCTGTTGAGGCGTTGGGGAAGTGAACCAGCAGACAGAAGATCTCAGTCTCTCTCTCTCTCTCTCTCTCTCTCTCTCTCTCTCTTTCTCTCTCTCCTCCCCTCCCCCTCCTTGCTCTGCCTTTCAAATAAATAAATAACACATAAATAAATCACATCCCTCATGAAATGAAAAATTCTTCAACAAAATGCAAAGTAAATCTGACAAAACAGTAAAGGACAATGCAGCATACCCAAACGCTGTGAATTTCAGAAATGCAAGGCTGGCTTAGTATCTGAAAACCAGCCTCAGTGTAGATCATCATATTAACAGCCCAAAGGAAAAAATATATATGTACATGATCTTATAAACAGATGTGTAAATAGCCATAACAAAAATCGATGTCTGCCCATAATAAAGGCTATCAGCAAACCAGGAATATAAACGGACCTCCTCACCCTGGGAAAGGGTATCTACAAAAATGGTACAACTCACACACTTAACGTTGACAGGCTGGGGGCTCTCCTGCTACTGTCAGGAACTGGCAAGGATGTCCACTTTCACTACAATTCATCATTGGTAAAATAAAAATATGCTGACAATATCAAGTGCCGGTGAGGAGTAGGGCAACGAAAAGTCTCTCATACATTGATCGTGGAAATGCAAATCCACACAATCACATTCGAAAATTAGTTTGGTGGATTCTTACACAATGAAATATATGAGTACTTTTACCATGTAACCCAGTGATTCTACTTCTGAGTATTTACCCAAAATCAATTAAAATCTATGTTCACACAAACTCCATAAATGGATATTGATGAAGTTCTATTCATAATTGCCCCAAATGGAAACAACCCAAACTTCTTTCAAGGAGTGAATGGTTAAATAAACTATGGCACATAGTTTATAAATTATAGTTTATGGCACATAGTTATAAATAAACTATGGACCACAACCTGGCAGCGAGGGGGAACTATTGATACGTGCTACAACTCAGATGAATCTCACAGGCATCACACTGAGTGAAAGAAACCAATCTCAAAAGGCTGTTCGCCATATGATTTCCATTTATATGGTTTTGTTAAAAGGATAAAACTATAGCAATGGAGAACACGGTGGTGGTTTGCAGAGGATTAGCCTACAGGAAAGGGATGACTAGAAGTGATGAGTAATGGATATCTCTGTCCTCATTGTGACGGTGGTTACACAAATCTATCCATGTGTGAAGTTTATAGAATTATAAACAAAAAAAAATCCCATTTACTATATGCTGGTGTTTCAAATGAAAGAAGCAACTGAGCGCATACCTGCGCTCTGGTTTCTAGACTCTTTTCTGATGCATTGATCACTGTCAATTTAATCCAGTAAATTGCCTTGAACTCTATAGCCTCAGGGAAATCAATTTGCATTAAAACAGACCCGGGGTAGGGGAGGGGGAGAGCTCCCAATTGGACCAGACCTGACCTTCGACCAACAGAAGCTGTGAGACACTAAATACGAACTCAAGCCTTTTTTAGGCCGCAGTAACGAACGAACCCCTTAACCACGCCATCCGTCCAGCCAGTTCCGCCTTTCCCTTTCCAATCCCGTGTTGCTTTTCTTGCTGTATCGCGCTGGCTGCAGTCGCCAGCACCATGTGAGATGGAGCTGCAGCCTGGACCCCGCTCCCTCTCAGCCTCCACCTTGCACCCCGAGACCCCAGCCCCAGCCGGATCCGCGGGAAGGGAGGGAGGGGTGGCCAAGAGCCTTTCGATTTTTAAAATCAGGAACGGATATGGGATGGTGCCGAGCGCCTTCGCTGCATCTACAGACACGAGACGGCTCTAGGTGTTCCTCTTTTATTTAGTCTGTTTCTGGATTATTCTGTCCGGTGCCCTCAGAGTGCGAGGAGAGGAGGAAGATGGCTGCGGGGGTGCGGGTGGGGGTCGAGGTGAGCCGTGGGCAGCAGGAAAGGGGGTTCGGGCACGGGGTGTGCGTGGTGAGGGCGCTGCAGGGGCGGGCGGGAGGCAGGCAGGGTGCAGGTGCCCGAGCCTGGGGAGGCCCCCTGAGGAGGTCGCCCGGGACCAAATGGCGGGGCGGTTCCGCACTGCACCTCCGCCGCGGTCCTAGCCCCGCTGGGCTGCGCGCTCCGCACGCCCCTGGCGCGCAGACCCCCGTTCCCCGGCCACACACACACACACACACAGCCCCGTGCCGCGGCGTGCGGCCGTGGGCACCTCGTCTACACCCGCGCCAAGCATTTGCAGCAGTAACTTCTGCGCCTGGATTGCTCCCGATAATCACCGGAGTTTGCAAAACCACGGATGACAAAGATGGTCGAAATGTTAAATTGGCAGTGGTCAACAGTTGCTACTGTGAGAGCTGCTGGGGGACTTTTACCCGACAACAAAAGCAGTGCAGAGATTGGGATGCGGATGTGTTAGTCCACCGAGTGTAGATGGCTTCCCTGATCCTCGGTTAGTTCTGATTCGGTGCTGTGGACCGCAGGTTAAGTTTTCTTCCCTGGCACGTCCGAGTGCCAGGGACCTGTTCCCACCTGCGCAACAGCGGTTAGGACTTTTCCCTCTGCGCTATGCAGCCTGCGAACAACACTCATCATGCCCGATGGTGTGATTCGATTGCAGGTTTTTGGAGAGCAGGACCCGAGGGGATTCTAATGCTTGCAAAGCAGGAAACCCTGGACGCACCGAGAGCCAGCAAGTGTGTGCGCCCGTGCGTGCCGCGCGTTGTATGGATGGAAATGAACTGATCAGTGGGGGAAAGAAATAAGCGAACCTGCAGTTTTGGGCAAATAGCAGCGATGTTTTAGGAGTTCCAGAGAGAAAGGCTGCAGCCTCTGCTGCTTCCCTGTTTTGCTGGGGAAGAAGAGGGGGTGAATAGAACAGTGTTGGTTATTGTCTGGGGAGAAGGGAGTCATTTTTGTTGGCTTCCACAGTGATCTAACTTTGATTTTTAAGACTGACATGTTGACTTATTAAGTGGAACTGTTCTGAATTTGAGGATGCTGGAGAGAAGTGGCGCCTTCGGTCCATTTTCACCTCTTACTTCATTATCCTCAATGAAACTTAAGAAGGTTTCCCAGTGCCTCTTACCAGGCGTCTGAGTTATGCAGATCACTGGAAAAAGAATTCTTACTGCACTGAAATGCAAAATTTTAAACCTTTAAATAGGATTGAGACCCATAAGGAGAATAAGATGTTACCAAAGAACAAAAATAATTTAATTGTACATATTCCCTTTTATGACGGAGAACACCACTGGGTTTGTTGTTTTTGAAGTGGATAAATGATTGCTTGATGGGTCTCCTTTACTGCTGATCTTTGGGCAGAAACCATTCTTTATATTTAATGGACTAATTTTCAGAAAACTCTTGAGGCCAGCAATGTGGTGTAGCAGGTAAAGCAGCTGCCTACTATGCTGGTATCCCATATGGGTGCCCGTTCTGTTCCCAGCTGCTCCATTTCTGATCCAGCTCCCTGCTAATGTGCTTGGAAAAGCAGCAGAAGATGGCCCAAGTGTTTGGGCCCCTGCACTCACATGAGAGACCTGGATGAAGCTCCTGGCTCCTGGCTTCAGCCTGGACCACCTTTGTCCATTGCAGCCGTTTGGGGGAGTGAACCAGCAGATGGAAAATCTCTCTCTCCCTCTGGCTCTCCCTCTCTTTCTGTAAATCTGCCTTTCAAATAAATAAATTTTTTGGAAAAAAAAACTCTCTAATCAACATGTACAATTAGTTGTCTAAAACTGCACATTTAGAATGGAGTAGTCTAAATGTAAGGCCTCAGAAATCTGGAAAAATAGTAAAGAATCCCAGAATTATGAAGCATGGTCTGGTATTGCTTGAATTCTAAAGCTGCGAAGAATAACTATTTCAGCTTTGGATTGCAGAACTTCATTTATGATTTTAAAAATACACTTGAAGGGGCCAGCGCTGTGGTGTAGCGGGTGAAGCCGCCACCTGCAGTGCCCACATCCCATATGGGCACCGGTTCGAGTCCCGGCTGCTCCACGTCCAATCCAGCTTTCTGCTATAGCCTGGGAAAGCAGTGGAAGATGTCCCAAGTCTTTGGGCCCCTGCACCCGTGTGGGAGACTAGGAAGAAACTCCTGGCTCCTGCTTTGGATCTGCGCAGCTCTGGCTGTTGTGGCCCACTGGGTAGTGAACCAGTGGATGGAAGACCTCTCTCTCTGCCTCTCTCTCTCTCTCTCTTTCTCTGTCTGTCTCTCCTTCTCTCTCTGTGTAACTCTTTCAAACAAATAAATAAATCCTAAAAAAAATACACTTGAAATAAAAGTGATTAAACTGAAAAATAAAAACCTTACATTTCTGAGATTAAAACCCTCTTCAGCTGCATTGCGTTATCCTTTGTATATTATGTTGGATTGGCTTTGTCAAAATGTGGTAATGAATTTCTGCATCCACGGTCTTGAAAGATATTGTTCTATAAATTTCTTGTGATGTTTTCATGGCTATTAAAACTCAGATAGGGTATTTGGTGTAGTAGTTAATATGCTGGCTAGGATTCTTTTTTATTATTAATATTATTTGACAGGTAGAGTTATAGACAGTGAGAGAGAGACAGACAGAGAGAAAGGTCTTCCTTCCGCTGGTTCACTCCCCAAGCTAGGATTCTTGTATTCCACATTAGAGCACCTGGATTTGCAACTCAGCTCCTCTCCCAAATCTGACATCCTGTTGAAGTGCACCATGGGAAGCAGCAGATGATGGCTCAAGTCCTCGGGTTCCTTTCATCCATGTGGGAGATCTGCACTGAGACCCAGGATGCCGACTCTTGCCTGGCCCAACGCTGGCCATTATGGACCTTTGAGGAGTGAAGTAGCAGATAGGAACTTCCTCCCCCACCCCCAAATAAAAATTTAAAAGTATTTCTTTTGTTTAAAAAAATCAAGATAATGCTGGCTACAAGTGAAGAGTTGGGAAGTAGGCTCAGCTTTTTCGGTTTTTTGAAGGAGTTTATGTGTAGTATAAGCAGTGTTATTTCTCTAAGAAAATTTGTTTAGATGTGGCCAGCATCCTTTATGGGAGTCAGTTCGAGTCCCGGCTGCTCCACTTCTGATCCAGCTCTCTGCTGCGGCCTAGGAAAGCAGTAGAAGATGGTCCAAGTCCTTGGGCCCCTGCACCCACGTGGGAGACCCGGAAGAAGCTCCTGGCTCCTGGCTTTGGATTGGCGCAGCTCCGGATTTGTGGCCACCTGGGGAGTGAACCAGATGATGGAAGACCTCTCTCTCTCTCTCTCTCTCTTTCTGTCTGTCTCTCCTTCTCTCTGTGTGTAACTCTGACTTTCAAATAAATAATAAATTTTAAAAATTTAAAAAATGTAAATACTTGGGTCCCTGACACCCACATGGGAGAACTGGAGTGAGTTTAACCTTGCCCAGTTCTGGCCATTGTGGACATTTGGAGAGTTAACCAGTAGGTGGGAGATCTTTGTCTCTCTTTCTGTGTCTCACTGCCTTTCAAATGAAACCAAAACAAATAAATATTGTTCTAAAAAAGAAAAGGTCTTTAGGTCTTTAAGGAATTATTTTCTTTCAGTATGGGTTAATGTATACTTATTTAGTGGGGATGTGGGAGCTCACACTTATTTTTAAATGCCTTTCTATTTTTAATTATATATCTCTATTTTCTTAATCTACCAAATAAAACAAAATTTTGCAACCTTTCAGCTTTTGAGCTATAATTAACTTGTGTGTTTTGCCACCTCATATAATTGGCTATAATTAGTAGCTCTTTAAAAAAACAGATCAATATTTTCAATGAAATTGATTTTGAAGTCTTATCCAAAATGTGTGATAATTAGGATTTCCAACTTTTTAACCTATGACAGATGAAGAGCTCACGCTCTATCTGTATGCTCTTCGCTATTTCCCGGCCTTTCAGTTAGATTGACGCCGGGTAACTAATACCAGCCATTGCATGTGCTGAAACGGTACATGGCAGCTGAAGATAATGAACATCCAGTGCATCTCCTACTCTGTCTTGTCCTCTGCTATGTGACCTTGGAGGCCCTGTTCTTTCCCTCCATGGCAAGACTAGGAAATGGAGAAGTGCATCTCCGTTTGCATCAGACTTTGTTGGAGGGATCATACATTTTATTTCTTAAGCTGCCTAGATTTTACTTTACTTCAACAGAGTCTACCCCAAAGAACACAGTGTAGTCCTATTTTCTTTGATAATGTTATAATTCTTAAAGGAAGTATTAAAGAAATTATATTTGGATATATATATTAAATTATATATATTATAAATTATATATTTGGTTATATGTATTAAATTATATTTGGTTAAAGACAATGGTCATGACATTTGGTTACGGAGTACATACCATGTTTCAGACACTGGGCTAAATCCCATTTATGGATTATCTAAGTTAATACAAAAGTTGTACTATGCTGTAAATAGCCATGACATCATCCACTGTGTTGTTTCAAAATTCCAACTAAGGCTGCTGGTTCCAGGCAGTTATCAGCTATTCCCATCACAGTGTTGGTGACCTGGACCAAGTTTCGCCTTGCATTTTTTGAAAACACACTCACAAAAGTACCCAATAAAGATAGGGTGCCCCCAATGAGAAATTCCCTTCACATGACCTGAAGCCACTTTTGATTTCAGTCATAGCAGGACCCGTTGATATATCAGCAGTTACATGAAGTGCTGTTTCAGAAATCCAAGTTAACAATCCGGTGTGCCTCATTTATCTCAGTAATGTTTTAGCATTCATCTATCCATCTATCCACCTATCTATCCATCCATCCACTCATTCATCCATCCATCCATCTATCCATCCATCCATCCACCCATCTATCCATCCATCCATACATCTATCCATCCATCCATCCATCCATCCATCCATCCATCTATCCATCCATCCATCCATCTATCCATTCATCCATCTATCCATCCATTCATCCATCCATCCATCCATCTATCCATCCATCCATCTACCCATCTATCCATCCATCCATCCATCCATCCGTCCATCCATCTATCCATCCATCTATCCACCTATCCATCCATCCATCCATCCATCTATCCATCTGTCCATCCATCCATCTATCCATCCACCTATCCATCCATCCATCCATCTGTCCATCCTTCTATCCACTCACCCTCTGAGCAGATGTCCAGTTGGTTTGTCTATTAATACGTCTCTGATGCTAAGCCATGGAGGCTGCAGGAACCTGAAAACTACCTGCCATCTCCTAGGTGCGAGAGACCATTGCTGAGGTTGCTTGCATCATGGGAACTCTTAGCTGCGTCTGTTCAACTCTTCTTTCTGCTTTAGCTCATTGCAGGTCTTAGTCTCCAAGAAACTAAGCTTACCTGATGGTTGGTATGTGCTACAGAAGGAAAAGTGTTATAAACAGGATGCTTGTTATTGAAATATACTATATGAAAACATTGTAGGTAGAAAGTGAGACGGAAAGAGGGTGTGTTTGTTAATTTTATAAATTCTCCAGTAGCTAGGAAATCCAACAGTCAGAAGAGAAGACTCCACATAAGTCCCACAGTTCCAGACCAGATGGACACCAGTTGAACTCTAAAAATTGGCAAACGTCCAGCTTGAGAGAGAATGAAGAGACACGCATGAGGCTATGAGAAGACATTGTGACAGGCAGGAGGGGACACATTGTGTTAAAGGCAAAACTTATTCCTGAAGATGGCATTTTAGAAACAAAAAGCAAATTTAAGAAACTCTGTCCTTTAGCGAGCAGGTGTTTAGCCTGGTGACTAAGATGCCGACGTTCCATATCAGCGTGTGTGGGTTTCACTCCTGGCTCCAGCTCCCGATTCCAGCTTCCTGCTGATTCTCTCACTGGGAGACAGCCATGCCCTCTCAAGTAGTCCAGTTCCTGCCTCCTACTTGGGAGACCTGGACTGACTTCCCAATTTCTGGCTCCAGCCCCTTGAAAATAAATAAACCATGTTCTTGGGGGTCATGGTGAAGAATCTGGGAAGACATGGGCCTTTATGAATCTGGGGCAAAGACATCAAGGAGAGAACACGACAAGGCGAATGCAGAGGTACACATGGGAAAGAGGAAAGCAACCAGGAACAGAATAAAAATGCGCATCAGGGCCTGCGCCATGGCTCAACAGGCTAATCCTCTGCCTTGCGGAGCCGGCACACCAGGTTCTAGTCCTGGTCGGGGCGCCGGATTCTGTCCCGGTTGCCCCTCTTCCAGGCCAGCCCTCTGCTGTGGCCAGGGAGTGCAGTGGAGGATGGCCCAGGTGCTTGGGCCCTGCACCCCATGGGAGACCAGGAGAAGCACCTGGCTCCTGCCTTCGGCGGCCATTGGAGGGTGAACCAATGGCAAAGGAAGACCTTTCTCTCTCTCTCTCTCTCTCTCTCTCTCTCTCTCTCACTGTCCACTCTGCCTGTCAAAAATAAATAAATAAATAAAATGCACATCAGTCACAATAAAAAGTACTTTTTTCATTGAAAAATAAACCAGTTTTGAAACAGGATAAAAACTAGAATTCTTTCAGAATACAGATGCAAAGGACACAAATATAAAACACATCCAGAGATTTGCATTAAATATGTAGGGCAAAGAATGGAGCTCTGGAATAAAAAATGTGACCAAGAAATAAAACAAAATTATAGAAGAGAGGTAATAATACAGAAGATAAGACGTTTTTCTCTGAGCTGGTTAAAGAATATGAATGAAAGTCCGAGCAGATCACAACTTCTTGGCAAAACCGATGACTCACATTTGTGCTAGTACAATTTTTGAAGTTTGAAGATAAGGCGTTACGGTCAGTTTAACACTTAAGATGCTACTAGGGACACTTGCCACCCATGTCAAACTGCCCGGGTTTGAGTCTGGGCTCCACTCCAGATCCCATTTCCTGAGAATGTGCACTCTGGGAAGCCACAGGAGATGGCTCACGTACTTGGGTTCCTGCCACCCAAGTGGGAGACTCAGATTCAGCTCCTTGCTCCTGGTGGCAGCCTGGCCTAGCTCCCACTATGGCAGGCTTTGGGGACTGAAGCAAACTATCTCTCTCTCTCTCTCTCTCTCTCTCTCTCAAGCAAATATAATTTAAGAATAATCAAATGTCATTAGAATATACAAGCAAGCAAAAAAAATAAAAACAGGGACTCATTTGAAGGAATCAAAACTGTAAGTGTTGGAGATCAGCCCTTCAGCCAATGGAACATGACCCATGGCCATGGGCAATAGAAACTTCTCTATTCATATCCGAGGTTCACTGGAAAAGAGGCCCCTTCTGAATGACGAAAGACGGCAGCAGGAGAGAAATGGCAATCCGCAGGTGAGTGGAATGTGAGCCTGTGTGCACATAGCTGTGGAAAGAGTCAGAGGTGCGGGTACCTACCGTGTGATCCCAACACTACGATATTCTGGGAAAGGCAAAACTATCGTGACATAGAAAAGGTCAGTGGTTGCAAGGAGTTCAAAGATAAAGGGGGAAAGAATGAAAAATTGAAGCTCAGGGTATTTTTAGTGGCACTATTGTGTAATGTATTGTCATTGCGGATACCTGACAGTATGTATTTGTCACAACCCTCTGAGCTTCAGCATCAAGAGCAAACCCTAATATGCAAATTTCAAAATCATTAGGAGGTCATTGGCATCCCAGAATGAAATGCAGAATGTGAGGAATCCATCTGTTTGAGAAATGAAGGGAGTGACCTCACTGAAAGAGGGGAAGGCGAAAAGTGCTGACTTAAGAAACTTGGGGAATGAGTTGAGCCTGTGACTGACAGCAAAAGAATCATCCATTAACATTTTAGTTGATGAAGTTGTTTCCCAGGAGTATATGAGCGAGCAATTCTGATAACTCTTATACATGGACACAGGATATCAGTAATGTGGGACATGCATGGTGGATGGTAGGAACCAAACTGCTCAGTGTGGGAGCAGGAAGTTACAGATAAAGGAAGGTGTGTGTGTGTGTGTGTGCACGCGTGCACACTGGAATGATCCGTGATATTATGGACGGGAATTGGAGACACCAGGATATACTCACATTTGGCTCCATATGGATACTCATATAAAATTGCATACTATTTGCATTTAAACTATGAACATCTTCCCATGTACTGTAGATCATTTATAGCACCTAATGCTGTTTAAACTACACACATAGTTATTATACTATATCATTTAGGGAATGATAATAAGGAAAAGATTATGTGTTCAGTCCAAATGTAATTTTTTAATATTTTCAATCCATGGTTTGTTGAATCCAACCACGTAGAATTTACAAACATGGAAAGTCAGCTACATGTGTATTTTCTTAACTGTCATCTGAGAGGGCCCAGAAGTAATAATACTTCAGTCCCAACAAGCACACTCAGTGCCCAGGTCTTGGTTTCTAGTACCATCCTCTAATATAAGAAGGCAGGGCAGCAAATATATAAGATGAGCCATCTCATAGTGTCAGACAGTAAAAAAAAAAAAAGTATTCAAAATACAGATGCCAACAGCTCCCAATGCCAAGGATGCAACATTTGAGTAAGAAAATAAAGTTGTGTTGGATTAAACCCAAAGCATCAAATAAATGTACATGAGTCAGGACTTCTGTAAATTCATCGTGGTAGGAAGGGAGGAAGAAGGAAGGAAGGAAGGAAGGAAGGAAGGAAGGAAGGAAGGAAGGAAGGAAGGAAGGAAGAGGGAGGGAGGGAGGGAGTTTACAGTCCTGAGGTCCAAGTTCAAGGGCCACATCTCTTGAGGTCCTTCTGGCTGGTAGAGACTCTGCAGGGTCCCAAGGCAGCTCAGGACACCCCATGGTGAGACAGAGCAAACTTACTCCCTTGGGTCTCTCTTCCTGGTCACCTAAAGCTTGGAACACAATCCTAAAGCCCTACCCTCATAAACTCATCTAATCCTAGCTACCTCCCCAAGGCCCCACCTCCAAATACCATCAACACATGACCTTGGGGACTACATTTTCAACTCATGAATTCCAAGGGACCCATACAGCCAACCATAGCACATCCCTCATGCTCGTGCCACAGACACATGGTGGTGTCCAGAGTGCTGTATTGACACCTGGTCACAAATATCCTGCTGACCTCGAATCCTGAAGTCCAGAACTGGTGCAGGTGGGCTCCTTCTAGTTTGTGTGACACTTTCAGGAACACTGGAATCTTCCCTGACGTTCTGGTTTCTTCTCAGCTCTCTGCAGCTGCAGGTCCCTTGGCATAATAATCTGTACCCATCCTCTGTACTGGGGACACCTTGGACACATCCTTTGGCAGAAGAGCCACCTGCACTTGCAGTCTCTGCCACACAGTCTCAGTGAGACTCAAGGGAGCTGCTTCATTGCACTAGACTATAAGGAAGCATGTGATGCAAGCTAAGCGCTCTGTCTGGGGCTCCCCCAAAATCTCAATGGAGGATGAGGTCAGAGCCCCTGTCCTCAATGGTTACCTCGTGCACCCACCCAGTGTCCAAGCCCTGAGAGGTAGAAGCAGAAATTCTCTGAACCTGCTACTTCCCTATCATCTTGTCCTTATCCCTTCCAACTTTTGGCCAGAAAATGGATAGAAATGTTCTTCAGTTCCCCTGTTTTATATTCCTCTACGTCTTCCTGGCTCCAGTCTCAAAATCAAGCCCGAAAGGTGACGAGAGGCTGATTTGAATCTTCCCTGGTAGCCTGTCATTTTTTGCAAGTTTTCTCTGTCCATGAAGCTTGGCTTCTTTTTATTTTATTTGTTTTATTTTTATTTTACAGACAGAGACAAAGACTTTCAGAAAGAGCACCCAACCACTGGTTTACTCCCTAAATGCCTACACACGCCAGGGCTGGACAAGGCCATGGGCAGGATTCTACAACTCAATCCAAGTCTCCCCCATGGGTGGCAGGGGCCCAATTACCTAAGCCATCGCCTTCCGCCTCCCAAGGTCTGCATTAGCAGGAAGACAGAATCGGGAGACAGAGCTGTGACTCAAAGCCAAGTGCTCTGATGTAGGGTGCGGGTGTCCCACGTGGTGGCCTAACCACTGACCCATGCACCTGCTGGAAGCTGGAGTTTTTAAGTCTATTGTCTCCTTAAAAAGTTGTCATCGGCTTTTGCACAGCAAAAGAAATGATCAATACACTGAAGAGACATCCAACAGAATAAGAGATATTTGCGAACCACCTATCTGACAAAGGATTAATATCCCGAATATTTCAGCAACTTCAAAAACTCAACAACAACAACAACAACAAAAAAAACCCAGTGAATCCAGTTGAGAAATCGGCAAAGAACTTCAGTAGACAGTGCCCCAAAAAGAAATACAAATGGCCAATAAACTTATGAAAAAATGCTCAACATCACTAGGCATCAGGGAAATGCAAATCAAAACCACAATAAGATATTACCTCATTCCTGTGGCTAAAATTCAAAGCACAGAGAGAAACAAATGCTGGAGAGGATATGGACAAAGGGGAACATTTATACAGTATTGATGGAAATGTAAATTAGTGCAGCCACCGTGGAAAACAGTGTGAAGATTTCTTAAAAGTTAGACACAGGCTTGCCGTAAGATTCACCAATTCATCAATATATATTTTTAGGTAAATACCCAAAAGACGGAACGCAAAGTATCAAAGAGATACCTGCATCACCATGCTCATAGCAACACTGTTCACAATAGCCAAAATTTGGAATCAGTGAGTGTCCTTCATCAGTTGAATGGATAAAAAAAAGGTGGTATATACACACAATGGAGAATTATTCAGTTATAAAAACAGAATGAAATTCTACTATTTGTCACAAAAAAAAAGGATGCAACTGGAGGATATCATGTTGAGTGAAATAAGCCAAACCTAGAAAGACAAATACCACATGTTCTCCCTTATCTGTGGGAGCTCAAATAAAAAAAAAAAAAAAAAAAGAGGAAAGAAAAAGAATGTGTTTTCAGTATTACTGAAAACATAGTTTTGTAGAACGTTGTATTATACCTTTGTGAAACTAATGGTTAAGAATGTTACACTATTATAGTTTTAATGATCTATGATTTTAAAATTTACTGTATATGGGTAAAATGATCATTTTTCCATTCAATTAATTTTTTTATGACTGTTGTCTATATCTCCACTAAACTAGGGTCTTTTTGCTTTTTACTTGTTAAACTTATTTGGTGAAGTAGTAAGCCTTTGTGTTACAATGTAAATTTAAAATATGTTATCTAAAAAAACTAAAAAAAAGGGGGGGGAGAGAAAGAAGGAGGGTGGGAGAGAGAGAACGGGAGGGAGGAGGGGAGTATCAATATGCTCTTAGAATTGTATCTGCAAAGCACAGCGAATCTGTTAAAAAAAAACTAATTAAAAATAAAACATTGGCCGGCGCCGTGGCTCAACAGGCTAATCCTCCGCCTTGCGGCGCCGGCACACCGGGTTCTAGTCCCGGTCGGGGCACCGGATTCTGTCCCGGTTGCCCCTCTTCCAGGACAGCTCTCTGCTGTGGCCCAGGAGTGCAGTGGAGGATGGCCCAGGTGCTTGGGCCCTGCACCCACATGGGAGACCAGGAGGGAGCACCTGGTTCCTGCCTTTGGATCAGCACGGTGGCCATTGGAGGGTGAGCCAACAGCAAAGGAAGACCTTTCTCTCTGTCTCTCCCTTTCACTGTCAAAAAAAAAAAAAAAAAAAAAAAAGAATTAATGGCTTACATGTGAAAAAAAATGTTGTCATCAGGGCTGGTGTTGTGATGCATCGTATTACACTGCAACCTCTGGCGCTGGTTCGAGTCCCAGCAGCTCCAGTTCTAATGCAGCTCCTTGCTAATGCTCTTGGGAAAGCAGCAGAGGATGGCCCAAGTGCTTCAGCCCCTGCCACCCACATGGGAGACCCAGATGGAGCTCCAGGCTCCCGGCCTCCACCTGGCCCAGCCCTAGGTGTTGTGGCCATTTTCGGAGTGAAGCTGTGGATGGAAGACATCTCTCTCTGTAAATCTGCTTTTCAAGCAACATAAATAAAATTTTTTTAAATAAAAGAAGTTGTTCTACCCTGGGATCAGGAGCCTCTTGGCTCCTGGATGCCAGGAACCAACTGAAACCTTAGAAGAAGCTGTTCTTAAATTCGAGAAAATTCGAGAAATGCTTCACAAATGTGTTTGCTTCAGATTTCCAAATGGCATTTTGATTTGGAAATATGCGTTTGCCAGACTGGAATTTGAACTTAGCTAGATGCTAGCATGTACACCAATCAAATGGAGATAACTGTCTCCGTGGGCGGCTTACCTGGCTTTGTTACTTAGCTCATTGAATGCAAAGTATGTTGTCACTAATTGAAAAAAATGTGTATTCATTAAAAGAAGGAATTAGCTCATCCCAGTTTAGCATTTTGCAAAGCATTAACCCTTCTGCTTACTGCTGGGGTATTTGAGTTAGACGAGGTGTCGGCAGGAGAAAAAGCCGGAGAAAGATCAATGTGTAGCACATGGGACATTGGTCCTAAAAAGGCCTGAAGAAGGGTACACTAGCTCTCAGAATTGGGCGGGCAGGCCACCCTGAGCCAATGAAGTGTGGCTAAGAAACCAGCCAGCCACGGGACCTCCTGAGGGTAGAATTAAAGAGGTCTGCAAGTTAGGATGCGAAAGAATATTCCTTTACTTTCCAAAGTATTAAGCCCGAATTGAAATCTAGCATTTCCTTTCATTGTGAATACAGACTACGGGCCACAGAGGCACAGGGTGACTTGGTCACTAGTGTTTTCCTATCACGTTACAATTATTCCACACTCTTATTTACACTTAGCCCTGCAATATTTCAAACTTAAGCTACTTATTATACCCACTGCTTGATTGTATTATTTAGTGCATCAACAGAGAAATTCATGTATTATTATATCACACATTTGTTTTGCTTAATATTTTGATGCTTTACTTCAGTGTGATTGATTTCCTTTGTTGTTACCTTGAGTTTTATTTCACACACTAAAAAAAAAATGTAATTCACAGGCTTCATCAGATTGCTAACGGGATCCAGGCATACAAAGCATCCTTAAAATATTTTCTTTCTCCTGACTCTACCAAGATTTCTTCCTACATCATAATTTTTCTCTACATTGAAATATCCCAGTTATTCCCAGGGTGTCAGTAAAATCCGAGATTTAGATCCATCTGCTGCATGTTAATGGACTTGGGGAGAATTGAGAGAGGATGCAGTAGAGGAAATTGCACTCTTCCCACCCTCTCCCTCACCCCAGAGGCTGGCGACTTGGTCGTCACTGCATGTTCAGAGAACACAGTGCTGGTCTCAGAGTCTCCGGTACAGCTCTGAGATAGCACATGTCCGTAAGTAAAGCTACAGAGGGCTGAGACAGCACTACCCTGATTAGGTCATGAAAATATAAGCCAGGGCCGGTGCTGTGGTGTAGCAGGTAAAGCCGCCACCTGCACTGCCAGCATCCCGTATGGGCGCCGGTTTGAGTCCTGGCTGTTCTACTTCCCATCCAGCTCTCTGCCATGGCCGGTGAAAGCAGTGGAAGATGGCCCAAGTCCTTGGGACCTTGCACCCACATGAGAGACCAGGAAGAAGCTCCTGGCTCCTGGCTTCGGATAGGTGCATTTCGGCTGTTATGGCCATTTGGGGAGTGAACCAGCAGATGGAAGACCTATTTCTCTCTCTGCCTCTGTGTCTCTCTGTGTGTAACTGTGACTTTTAAATACATAAATAAATCTTTAAAAAATATATAAAGATGAGATGCAAATGCCAGGAGTGTGTCAGATGAATTGAGTCTGTGTCAACAATTCTAAATTTTTCCATAAAAGGACTTCTGAGACAATTACCAGACCACAGCCCCAAACAGTGCCCTCTCACAAGCTAGATACTATCTTTGATGTCCAAGATTTTTCTCTTAAAAACTAGCATTCTTGGGCTGGTGCCGCGGCTCACTAGGCTAATCCTCTGCCTTGCGGTGCCGGCACACCGGGTTCTAGTCCCGGTTGGGGCACCGGATTCTGTCCCGGTTGCCCCTCTTCCAGGCCAGCTCTCTGCTGTGGCCCGGGAGTGCAGTGGAGGATGGCCCAAGTGCTTGGGCCCTGCATGGGAGACCAGGAGGGAGCACCTGGCTTTTGGCTTCAGATCAGCGCGGTGCGCCAGCCGCGGCAGCCATTGGAGGGTGAACCAACAGCAAAGGAAGACCTTTCTCTCTGTCTCTCTCTCTCTCACTGTCCACTCTGCCTGTCAAAAACAACAACAACAAACTAGCATTCCAGGGGCAGGCATTGTGGCACAGAGGGTTAAGCTGCCACAAGGACCCAGTATCTCATATCAGAGTCAGTGTTGATTTGAGTCCCAGCTGCTCCACTTCAAATCCCGCCTCTTGCTAATGCCCCTGAAGGCTGCAGAGGACAGCTCAAATACTTAAGTTCCTCCCACCCACATACGAGACCCACATGGAGTGCCTGGTTCCTGCCTGACACAGCTGCAGCTGTTGTGAGCATTTGGGGCGTGAACCAGTGGGTAGAAGTTCTGTGTGTGTGTGTGTGTGTGTGTGTGTGTGTGTGCGCCTCTCTGTTGCTCTGTGTTTCAGGTAAATAGATAAGTAAGAAAGTAAATTTTTTTTTTTAATTAGCATTCGGCCTCTCAACACATCATGCCTGATGCTAACTTTCCTGGGGTGAAATGGACATTGTATGAACATGCACCCCGTTTATCTGAGAATGTCAGGTACACTCTGTGCCATTGCTAGGTCCTCCTTGCAAGTAGCCAGTGCTGTGGAAGATGGATGCTCCAGCACCTTCCAAAGAAATCAGCAACTGACTTTCTAAGTATGGAGCACATTGAGAGGAACACAGACGGCATCAGTGTTAGCTATCAACCGACGCCACGACGTATTAGAAGAATTGCAGGGAAGTCTGTGGGTCCCAGGGTGAAAGATGGATTCCCAAGGCTGGGTCAGCCAGTCTCCAGGGGATGGGGCAGAGTGGTCAGCAGTTCTTAACTACGATCATTTGTATTATTTTTTATGCAGTTGAGAAGTTGCACTTTGGCTGTGTCTATAGAATTCTTCCCCTCATTGTAGACTGTGTGCTTGATCCAATGCTCTTGCACTTCCCCAGAGAGTACAACCCCATTCGTTACTAGCTCTAAGCATTTCCTTTCTGCTGTCTCTCACCCCTCTTCCTCCCCTGTCCTCAAAGGCCCTTCCCTTAGGTGAACTGGAGCAATAATACTATACAGCAAGTTGGCAGAACATAGCAAAAAAGAAGTGTGCATGCTTTCTGACCTAGAGGTTTTGCTTCTAGAAAATTCATTTCTAGGGGCCGGTATTGTGGCACAATGGGTTAAGCCACCGGCTGCAAGGCCAGCATCCCATATATGCCCCACTGCGAGTTCCAACTGCTTTTCACTTTCAGTATGGCTCCCTGATAATGCTCCTGGGAAAGCAGTGTATTGTGGTCCGGTGCTTGGGCCCCTGCCACCCACATAGGAGGCCCAGATGAAGCTCCTGGCTCCTGGCTTCAGCCTAGCCTAGCCATTCGGGAGATGAACCAGCAGGTGGAAGATCTCTCCCTCTCTGTCTGTAACTCTACCTTTCAAATAAATCTTTCTAAAAATGGAAAATTTATCTTTAGGCAATGCTTGTACATGTTCACAATGATTACTAAGTATATACAGGAATGTTCTTTGCAGTGCTGGTTGTATGAGCAACATAAAAGAGCAACCTAGATGACCATCAATAGAGGAACTGAACTGTTTAAGTAAGCAGGAAAGGATATTGGTAATAAACTGTTGAGTTAAAGGCCAGCGCCATGACTCACTAGGCTAATCCTCTGCCTGCAGTGCCGGCACCCCAGGTTCTAGTCCCGGTCAGGGCGCCGGATTCTGTCCCAGAGCTCCTCTTCCAGTCCAGCTCTCTGCTGTGGTCCAGGAGTGCAGTGGAGGATGGCCCAAGTGCTTGGGCCCTGCACCCCCTGGGAGACCAGGAGAAGCACCTGGCTCCTGGCTTTGGACTGGCGCAGTACACCGGCCGTAGAGGCCATTTGGGGGGTGAACCAATGGAAAGAAGACCTTTCTCTCTGTCTCTCTCTCTCTTTCTAACTCTGCCTGTCAAAATAAATAAATAAATTGTTGAGTTAAAAAAAAAGTTACAGAGCAGTGTGGTCACATTAATAGCAACAAATATCTGAATGTACATATCTTGTTTATTCCAAAGGTTTTGTACAACTTCAGGGAGTATCATCCACATTCTATTTTTATTTTATAAGTAAATTAATGGAGTACTCTGGTGCCAGACACCTGCTTGTATGTGTATATGTATGTTCGTGTATGTACATGTATGTCCCTTGACATGCTCGTAGGCACACTGTGAGCTTATGATGATCCTAGCATGTAAACTCCCTTGTGAGCAGGAATCCATCTTCTTCATGAGCCTGTGAACTGTCTGGGGAAAGGACTGATTCACTTCTCTATCCTCAACACCCAGCGCAGAGGCTGGCACAACAACACAAGCTGTACTTGAATTAGTAAGGCTTGAAGCATTCAACAGACTCAGAATATGTTGGCTACTTATTATCTGCACCAGTTAGAGAACTTGGCAGGTCCTTAGGACAGGAAATAAACAGTTTAGTCTTCTACACATACACACACACAGGCATATACCAGGCACATGCAACACACACACATACGCACACATGTACATATCTAGGCACATGCAACACACACACACACACACACACACACAGTGTCGCTGGCTCAAACTGTGTTTGGAGAAGCCAAGTTACACACAAGGAAACTATTCCTTTGCTGCCAGGAAGCTCTGAAGATTAACCACGCACCTATAGTCTCCAAGAGCTGGATGCAGCATCAGCATCCTCCACATTTTATTGACACTGAAGCAATTGGAGATTAATTGTCACCTACACTGAGGTCCCGCAGACCATCCACTGCCAGCAGCTTGCATGAGGCAAATCACAAAGAAAGTAAAATCGATCCTGAGTGAAAGGTTTCCAAATTATTTGCCAGAGAATGTTAGAAAGCCACTTGCCACACACACTCTCCCCTAAGACGTGGCTCCTGGAGTCTCCACTTAGCCACACGACTTGATAGGACTGATCAGTCCAGTACCTCTGAGGTCCAGCAAGCTGAGCCTTGGAAGAATGGAGAGCAGTGGCCAGCACCAGGCCATGGAAGTCTCTAGACACCTGTTTGGTACAAGGAGGAGAAATACGGGTGGACAGGCAAGAGGGATTCTGGCTGATGTTGCCAATGTAGCAAGTGATGACAAGCTGAGTAACCAGCCAATGGACCTTAAATCACAAGGTAGTTTGTGAGTCTTGTTTATGTTGAGACTCTTTTTATAAGCTATTCAGAACAGGGGTGGGAGGGAGAAGTAGAGAGAAAATTTCCCTTTGAATTTCCATCGCTTTCAGAGTCAGCAATTTAATGACTCATGCATTCTAAATCCTTGCTTTGTCTACACGTTTTCATTTCAAAATACTAAAAAACACTTTGTTTGGAACACGGGTTATTTTTAGCTCATATATCAATAGTGCACATCCACTTCTCCCTATAAGAGAACAGATCCTTTTGGACTGGACCAGAGCAGCACCGTCATAGTAGGATTGTTTACTTAGCTGTGGTTTGTTGAAACTACCTGGGCATCTCTGTTCCCTGGTGACCCTGTTCTAGTTGGTCTCCTGGCCTCACCGACCACCCGTGAGTCAGCTCTAGACCTGGTACAATGAGTCCCAGCCCTCACAATCTGACCCAAAGGGAAAGAACATGCTGTCAGACCTCCATGCCAAGGAACCAACGCGTTGAGTGGCTAGAGTCTAGTTGAGTCTTCATCGCTTTGCTTCCTTTTTGAGACTTTTATGAGAAAGGAGTAGAAGAGAGGGAAGTCCCAATCTACAGGCCATGTCCCCTTGATACAATGAGAGACAGTCTGCAGCACAGAGAGGAACGCATGTTCTAGAGAATTCTTCAGCCCTCTTTCAGGCTGACACGTAGGAATCAAATAGGCTGGAAAGAAAGCAAAAAGTGGGGGTGGGAGGAATGGGGTCCTACCTCTCTAGTCCCTACCCTTCATGTAGGGCCTCTCCCAAGAAACGACTGCAGAGTCTCTGGCCATCTTTGTACACCCCACAGCTTCTTCTCAACCAGTCACAGCTCCCTGGTTTGGGTCTAGTAGGGACCACCTTCTTAAAAGGTAGAGATGGAGAATCTTAATAGCAAGTTCTGATGGAGAACCTTAATAGCAAGTGCTCAGTGGACAGCCAAGGACCTGGGTGACTTCTCTGATCGTTGCCCTGTTCCCTTTATCATGGAAACAGCTGTGTTCACACTTGTTGACCCCCCTCCATGGACATGGTTGATTTGATCGATTTGATCACATGTAAGCAGCAATGAGCTCATTTCCTAGGGAACTTGGAACTGAAAGCTCACATTCCCAGTTGAGGCTGGCTGCTCAGTGGACAGCTCTCTGACAGTGATTGTTTTCATGTGGACAGAGGAACCAGAGATACATCATTTTCTTGGGTTTTCTACGTCCCTCTAGACCCCCGTTCCACTCCTCCTGAGGCTCAACCGCATTCATGGCCCTAGATTCTATGAGATGCTCTCCTGTCCACACTCATCCATGTCTTCCTAACACAGAAGCCCATTTCCTTCCAAGTGCTCTATTGGATGCCTGTCCATTGCAACCAAAATGGTACCAGGAGGTAGGAAAGTGATTTGGACGAGGGGATGGGACACATGATGAATAATCCTCGAATCATCGTAATGCTGCCTACCCTGACCCCACACACGTAGGCACTCAGACCACGGCAGTTGGTAAGCAGAGGTAGCTCTCTGAAAGCATTTGGGGTCTGAAGAGGCCCCTAACACTCTACAGGCTAAGCCCAGTGTCCAGGCAATGCTTTATCTGAAGGAGATTCCCGGCCAAAGAATTGAAGGACAGGTGGCAGTGTCCTGGGAAGGTTCCCAATGGGCTGTGCTGCTTCTTCCCTCCATGTCCAATTCCTTGGTGCTGAGACCCTGGCCACACAGAACTCCCTCCCCGGCTCCACCTCCCTCATCTCTCTTCCTTGCATCTGTCCCTTTCTGCCCACTGCACAGAGAAATCTCCAAGAAATGTGTGGGTATGTCCTTCAAGGAAGGAATTAGCAAAAGTGTTTTAATTGTGTGTTTGTGTATGTGTGTGTGTGAAGGAACAAGCCAGGGGGCCTAGAGATTCTCAGCCCTAAGTTCTAGAAAGACTTAATATGTTACCCCCAAAAGAGAAGCTGATGACTTGGGAGGAGCTGACTCCCTGGGCTGTGGCTGATCCCCCACCCCAGAGACAAGGGAAACTAAATGGGCTTCTAACAATTCTGGCCTAGAAAGTCTAAATCCCTCAAACCCAGGAACAAATGGAGAAACACTTTTCAGGTGGGAGTATGCTGAGCCAACAGGAGTGTTCTGACTCCACCAAAGACTCTTTTTTTTTTTTTTTTTTTTTGCGGGAGGACATCTTCATATCTACAAAGGCAATGAAGCCCCTGTAGCAGCAGACATGTTGGCTATTTGCCACAGCCAAAAAGAAAATGTTTCTCTGCCCATGCCCTTACCTCCCTCCCAAAGCAAGCCCCCTATAGCTGCTCTATATCCTATCATTTATCCCAGGCTGGAGAGACACGAACCAGGAATGTCACCCTTGGTCTGGGCCATGCTTCCTGCTGGGGCTCCCCTCCTGGAAGGGATGAACTGGGATGAGGGGGCACCTACAGGTCATTCTCTGACCCCAGGCCCACCTTCCTAAGCAGTGTGCTGGTTTGAGCCCCCATTCAACATATGTCATTTCTGACTCCATATTGCTCTCTCCCAGTCCTTCCTCAGAGTCAATGAGAAGTGTTCAGTCTACAGGTCGGCATGTCCCCCCTCCCCCTTTTTATTGACAGATAGAGTTAGACAGTGAGAGAGAGAGAGAGAGAGAGAGAGAGAGAGAGAAAGAGAGAGAGAGAGAGAGAGAGAGAGAGAGAGAGAGAGAGAAGGAGAGAGAGAAAGGTCTTCCTTCCATTGGTTCACTCCCCAAATGGCCACTACAGCCAGAGCTACGCCAATCTGAAGCCAGGAGCCAGGTTCTTCTTCCTGGTCTCCCATGCAGGTGCAGGGCCCAAACACTTTGGCCATCCTCCACTGCCCTCCTGGGCCACAGCAGAGAGCTGGACTGGAAGAGGAGCAACTGGGACTAGAACCCGGTGCCCATATGGATGCTGGCGGCGCAGGCGGAGGATTAACTTAGTGAGCCATGGCACCGGCCCATCAGCATGCCCTTGTCCAGCAGTCACATCACCTTCTAGCCTTGACTTTGCAGACACATTAATTTGTGTTGGAGGTTATGTGTAAACTCTTGTAACCACCTAGGCCTGAGACCTGCAGTCTAGCCCCTAGCTCCTGGGAGAAGTGGCAGAAAACCAAGAGGTGATTACTGAAAGTATTCTGACCTCTTTTTCTTCTCCTAAGTCTAACCCTAATCTACTTGTCCCCACCATGAATGCTTTCAGTTGTCACTGGGAGCTGGTGGAAGAGAGGGCTGGAAACCCCATTCCAAGAAGTCTTAGGGAGTCAGTTTCAGAATACGCCTGTTCATGGGGCTCACCTATAAGCAGACCCATTCTAATGCCAACACCACCAAGATCAACATTTTCTTCCATACAAGACTACGCAATATTGCAATTCCTGTTGAGTTTTGACAACCATGAATGCCTCCAAGGAAAAGGAAAAGAACAAGATCAACAACCCGGGGAAGCCTGCAACTTGGGAACATACAAAGCCCATCAAGCTGAACTGACCTCTTTATACACAGGGAGAGGCAGCGTAACCCAGTGGTTAAGAATACAAGTTCCAGATTCACAGAGACTGAGTAGGTACCCTGGATTAGCCTTTGATTGTGTAAGCTGGGGAAGTTGCTTGATGATTGTCTTAATTTTCTCCTGTAAAAATGGAGTGGGTGATGCCTTTCAGGGATGTCCTAGAAATTAATAGAAATGATCTTTGCAAAGCCCCCTTTTCCATGTTGTTGCATAGTCCGCGATCTGCAAGCTGTATTTGTTGTTATTTCTGTCTTCTTTGGCAAGTTATTTATTTATGAGACAGAGATAGAGACATGGGGGGAGAGAGGGAGGGAGGGAGGGAGAGAGGGAGGGAGGGGGAGGGGAGGGAGGGAGAGAGAGAGAGAGAGAGAGAGAGAGAGAGAGAGACTCCTGCAGGTTCATTTCCCAAACGCCTGCAATGGGTGGTAGTCTTAGCTGAAACTGGGAGCTAGAAATACAGTCCAGCATGCCAACACGGGTGGCAGGGATGCGAGTACTTGAGCCGTCACCTGCCGCCTCCCAGGGTCTGCATCAGCAGGAGGGTGGAATCAGGACTGGAACCCAGACACTGACATGGGACCCACTAGGTCACACACCCACTCCACGTTTTTGTTATGTCCACCAGCCAGTTCCCAGCAGAATCAGTTTGCAAGCCCATCCCATCACCCCATCCACGCATCTCACATACCGTTCGTGGAAACCGTCAGCCTCCAGAAATCCGCGCCCACCCAGCTGAGACGACTCATCCCTGGGAACCTCCCCACTCCCAAGGTGTGCTTTCCATGGATTCTCCTCTCCTCCCAGCACACTCGGCAGCACAGTCCCCCAGACCCTGCGCCACCCCCTACCTGAGGGCTGCACAACAATCTAGGTCCTGGGGGTTGGGGGGGAGAAGACTTGCCAGGTGGGGAAGTCGGGGGCCTGGCTCCTTGGAGGCTCCTCTCCCCCTTCGGGGGCTCCTCGTTCCCCCTTTGTCTCATTCTCCAGCTTCCTCTCTCCAGGTTGCTCGGGCAGCCGCATCGGGGGTCCGGGGCGATGATGTCAGAGAGATTTGGGCGTACATCAAAGGAACGATCAGCGGAGACACTGAGACTCTGCAAGGAGTTGACAGAGACTTACTGCTGGGAACAGCGCTGGGTGATCAGTTACTCACAGGCAGCCGTCTAAATAATTCACACCCTCCCTTCCGTGTTGACACAGGACGATGGCAGAAACACAAGCCGGGCACAAGAAGTATAATTACAGTTGTGACAGACATCTAGTTATTCATAAGGCCTCAATGTCACTGCAGGGTAGGACACAGCAAACCAATAATGTGCCTTGAAACCACTCTTCATATTTGTAGGTGTTTTCCATGCATAGCGCCTGGGCTTTGGTGGAGAAGACACAATGGAGAGAGAGAGCTCATTTCTGTCTCCATCTCCATCTCCATCTCTCTCTTTGTTTCCCTCCCTCCCTCCCTCTCTCTCTCCTTAACATCTCGGTAGCTCCCGCATGCCTCTAATGTCTCAGCTCAGGTCTCACCTGCTGTAAAAAGCCACCCTTGTCCTAGCCTCTTCTGTAGCTCAGTGCGGTAGCGCTAGGTTCCTACTCCAACTGTTATTTGTTCACAGTCTATCTCTCCCTCCAACATGGAGCTGAGAAAAACTCCAGGCAGATGCAGCACGGTGTGGTTTTTAGCTCCAGGAGCAAGAACATTAAAATAATTGGTGCTCAATAATAATGTATGAAGCTAACAATCAATATTTGGTTCCATATTGAAGTTAAAATAATAATAATAATAATAGTAACAATACAAAGAATCTATCGAGATTTGCTTCTCAGAGAAGGTAATGGAAGAATCTTGGTGATGAGATGAATGAGGCTTGGTCACTATGGACCAAGCCCTTGTCTGTACATTCCCATGGGCAATGCTACCTCCCAGGACCAGTCCCACGAGTCTCTATCTCTCAAGACTGGGGCCCAGGATGGGACATCCTGGGAAGTATCTCCCTGCACTATTTCTGATCTCTGGATCCATATTTGGGATGTGGTTGACTTTTTTTTTTTAATTAAGGTAAAGTTGAGAGAGTCAGAGAGCACTCTTCCATCCATTTCCCCAAATGGCTGCAATGGCCGGGGCTGTGCCAGGCTAAAGCCAGGAGCCCAGAGCTTCCTCCAGGTCTCCCACATGGGTGCAGGGGCACAAGCACTTGGGCCATCTTCTGCTGCTTTCCCAGGCACATTAGCAGGGAGCTGGATAGGAAGTGGAGCAGCCGGGACTTGAACTGTTGTGCATATAGGATGCTGGGCATCAGAGGCGACGGCTTAACCCACTGTGCCACAACCACAGCCTTGATGTGGTTCCCTAGAAGCCAGGGGTGAGAGTGAGAAAAGGAATTAGGAATCTTGTTGCGAATCTGCATACTCAGTTTCCATTGGATGTCAGCCTCATCAGATCCAATGAGATTGGTCCAGCCCAAAGCCCTGTTCATAACCTGTGCCAGCTCCCGGAATGAATGAATGATGGATATATCAACTGATTGAGTGCTTTGTAATTTTCACCTTGACTAGAAACCCTTAGAGCCTGGTCAGGGCTGAGTAGACGGTGTCTGGGTGAACCTGGCCAGCAAAGCATCTGGTTCTCTGAGGACTATGAGTGGAGCTGAGCCTCCCCCTCAAGGAAGAGCTGTTATCTCCCAAGAATCGGCAGGGCTGGGGCCACAGGGACACCCCAAAGGCAGACAGATTCTCAAAACCAGAAATTGTTTCTCACCCAACAATATGTAGGTAATTCTACCACACAAGAGCACCAGGCCTTAGACTCACGCGTACACATGCAAACACTCACACACACACATGACAATGCCTGGCCTCAGACATACACACAACCCAGCAATGCCTTTCAAATGCCCACCTGCCATGTGTACACACACACACACATATCATACATGCACACACACACATACACGCCAGTACTAGTCCTCAGGCTCACACACACATGCACCTATATGAAACAACACTGGTCATTGGATACATGCTCACACACACACAAACACACACACACCCAACACTGCTGGTTCAGCAAGCACCTGTACACCAAGTCCTTACCCCTACCCCCACACGGCTGCACCCAGCTCTACCCTCCGTTCCCAGCAGCATCACGCCCTCCTGCCCCCGTCTTATACACCCTGTGACTCACACGTTTCACACACCCTGCAGCCGCCAGCTCCCCCCACACACACGCACACACCTCTACTCTGCGTCTCTCTAGCCCTCCCGTTCAGCTAAACAGGAGAAACAAGTTTCCTGTGTCGTTACGGTAGAAATGCCAAAAAAGAAAGTGACATTTTATTTTCAGATTTGCTTATGGTTGCTAGGGCGGTGCCAGCCCCGTGCAAGCGATGACTGGTGGCAAAGGCAGATTTTACAAGAGAGACAGGAGCTCCCCCTGTGTGGAAACTTCTGAATCTGCTGAGTCCCTTTCTAGGGTGGGTCCCTCGCGGGTCGCTCCCAGCAGTGTGGACACCAGGGCAGGGAGCCTGAGGCTTGTTGGATTGCCAAGCTGGCCGTGTAGCTGCTGGGCTGCTGGGCAGGGTGTGTGCAATGGATGGACACAGGCGTTAGAACCCAATCCACTTAATTGCTTGGAACACAACCATAGCTCAGCAGGAGCATGGCAAACAGGCAGCAGCTCTCTGCAAGGAACGATGGCTCCTGCTGCTCAGTCAGCCTCTGGTGCCTCCACTGCAGTACTCACTCTGTGCCAGAGAGACACAAAGCCAGGGGACCCCAAGTGGACTCGGCTCTTCCAGCCGGAAGCCGTCTCACCAGCATTCCCCTCTGTGTCCTGGCTGCCTGACTCAGGAAACGTCATGGCTGGGACGGACCATTGGGGGCCATCTCCTGGGGCCCCGACACTGGCATCTCTGTAGAAGATGGACCTGCACCTCCCCCCCTTATCTAGAAGCTTCCCAAAGAGAGGAGGCGCCCGAGGCCTCTGTGGCCTTGTGTGCCTTGGGCTTCACAGTGAAACACCTGCTGAATACGACGTGTCCCCGCGTTGACCAATTACTTCATCTCCTGATGAGATTTTTTTTTTAACTTTTATTTAATGAATATAATTTCCAAAGTACAGCTTATGGATTACAATGGCTCCCCGCCCCCCATAACTTCCCTCCCCTCCCCCCCGCTCTCTCTCCCTTTCCATTCACATCCTGATGAGATTCTTAAGGGTAATTAATTTCCAGCCTTTGTCCTCTAAACCCATTTGCCAATTTTCTTTATTGTAATCATCTCAAAACCAGGAACCGGGTTTGGGGCCCAAATCCTGAAGTTATAACTACGGGGGTGAATTTCTGGACCCACATCTGTGTCCTCTTCAGCTTTTTCTTCTAATAGATGATCCCCACCCCCTCCAATGTCCTTCAGTGTCCCCAACATCCCCCGAGCACCAGCATTCACTCTTCTGGAGCCCAGCTCGGTGGGAGCCACTCTGGGCCACCCGAGGAGTGAGGCCACTCTGTGCCTGACTCATAATACCCAGAGATTGGTGAGCGTTGGCCACAGCAGTTAAAACACTGCTTGGGACACCCACATCCTCATGATAGTGCTTGGGTTTGAGTGCAAACTCTGCTTTTGATTCCAGATTCCTGCTCTTTGCACCCTGCAAGGAAACAGCTGATGGCTTCAATACTGGATTGAGTTCCTGGCCCCTGGTTTTGGCCTAGTCTCAGCTGTCTGGGTATTTAAGTACCAAACCAGCAAATGGAAGATCAGTCTCTCTCTCTCTCTCTCTCTCTCTCTCTCTCTCTCTCTCTCTCTCCCTTTAAAATAAACAAATAAATCAAATCAGGGCCAACGCTGTGGTGCAGCGGGTTAACAACCTGGCCTGAAGTGCCGGCATCCCATATGGGTGCCGGTTCGTGTCCTGGCTGCTACACTTCCGATCCAGCTCTCTGCTGTGGCCTGGGAAAGCAGTGGAAGATGGCCCAAGTCCTTGGGCCCTTGCACCCGCATGGGAGACCCGGAAGAAACTCCTGGCTCCTGGCTTTGGATCGGTGCAGCTTCAGCCGTTGCGCCCAATTGGGGAGTGAACCGTCGGACTGAAGACCTCTCTCTTTCTCTCTCTCTCCTCGCTCTGTGTAACTCTCCCTTTCAAATAAATAAATAAACCGTTTTTTTTTTTTTATAAAAGAATATGGCTATTCAAATCAGTTCAGATGCTGGCTCTGATACTTAGACGCTGTGTGACTCTGAGTAAGCTACTTTACTCCACTGTGCTTGAGTTCCTGCGTCTGCAAGGTGGGTCTGACAACAGTAGCAACTACTACAAGCTAGTGCTACCCATGCTAGCTGTCACTACTCATTGCCTCCTTTTGCACCTGATAGGCCCTGGCTGCACCTACTCTGCTTGGATGGGTGCAAGGCCAAAATCAGCATGGAGTGAGGGTGGGACACGTAGAGGCAAATGTGCTAATGCTACAGCTTCACGGGGCTCGGGAGCAAGCTGAAGACTCAGATGGGGAAACACAGGGCAGAGAAGACTGCTTCTGCTCCTCCCGCTGTGGGTGCTTGGTGCAATGCATTACGCAGCCACTTGGGATGCCCACATCCCGTGTTGGAGGGTCTGGTTTGAGTCCCAGCAACTCCACTTCACACTCAGCTCACTGCTGTTCCTGGGAAAGCAGAAAATAGGTCAAGTACTTGGGTCCATGCCACCAACATGGGAGACTCAGACGGAGCTCCAGGCTCCTGGCTTCAACCTGGCCCAGCCCTGCTTGTTGTAGACATTTGGGGGATGAACTCATGGATGGACGATCTCTCTCTCTCTCTCTCTCTCTCTCTCTCTCTCTCTCTCTCTCTCACACACACACACACACACACATACATACTCTACCTTTAAAGCAGATGGAAATAAATAACCATTTTTTTAAAAATTGAAAGGCTGGGCCAAGTGCCAGCATCCCGTATAGGTGCCAGTTTGAGTATCGGCTGCTCCACTTCTGATCCAGCTCCCTGCTAATGTGCCTGGGAAAGCAGTGGAAGATGGCTCAGGTGCTTGGGCCCTTGCACCGGTGTGGGAGACCCAGAAGAAGCTCCTGGCTCCTGGCTTTGGATCGTCCCAGCTCTGGCCATTGTGGACATTTGGGGAGTAAATCAGCAGATAGAAGACCTTTCTCTCCCCCTCCCTCTCCTCCTCCCTCTATCCCTCCCTTTCCCCCTCCCTCTCTTTCTCCCTTCCCCCCTCCCCCTCCCCCTCCCTCTACCTCCCCCTTTCCCTCCACCTCCTTCTCCCCCTCCCTCTACCTCCCCCTTTCCCTCCACCTCCTTCTCCCCCTCCCTCTACCTCCCCCTTTCCCTCCACCTCCTTCTCCCCCTCCCTCTCCTCCTCCCTCTATCCCTCCCTTTCCCCCTCCCTCTCTTTCTCCCTTCCCCCTCCCCCTCCCCCTCCCTCCACCTTCCCCTTTCCCTCCTTCTCCCCCTCCCTCCTCCTCCTCCTCCTCCTTCTTCTCTCTCTCTCCTCTCTCTCTGTATCTCAGCCTTTCAAGTAGATAAATAAATCCTTTTAAAAATTGAAACCACTTGGAGCAGGGTCTAGCTAAAAATGAAGCATTTATGAATAGAGAGCATAAGCCTGCATTGTTTATGGACATAACTAATTTATAAACGTGAGGCCGATTGTTTTATTTAGTTTCTGGGAGCCCCAAAGAACAGTGCATCACATCACACCCCTAAGGAAAACCCACTTGTGCTACCACAGACTAGAACTGCACCGGGAAGATGTCTTTTGGACCAATGCTGCATGCAGTGGTGTGTCCGAGTGATGTTAGGTGGGATGCAACTTGCTGTGAGCCAGCCGTGGAGGCAGAATGGGAGCTCCACCAACCCCCACATTAAATGCTACACTGGTCACTGGGCCATGTGAGCCCTGGAGCTCCTGAGGGATTAGAGAGGCTGTTGTTTTGTGCCAGGGCTGATGAACAACCAGGTCCCATGCTATGCTCAGTCTCTGAACTGGTGGAAGGGACTGTCTGCTGCCACTTCAAGTATTTTGACACTAAGGAGTAAGTACTCAAAGCACAAATAAAAGACAAAAAGCAGCAAAACCACGGGCCCAGCATGCAAGAAATGTCCACTGAGTTCCTGAAAAGTGCGAACATGCAACCATATATCCTGACACATGATAGAAAAATGAAAGTTTATGCAGCCTGTATGTGGTGCCGCAGGTTAAGCTGCTGCCTGCGATGTCAGCATCTCATATCTTTGCCAATTAGAGTCCTGGCTGCTCTGCTTCCATTCTAGCTCCCTGCTAATGCACCTGGGAAAGCAATGGAAAATGGCCCAAGTACTTGGGCTCTGACACCCATGTAGGAGACCCAGATAGGGTCCCAGGCCCCAGCCTTTGACCTGGTCCAGCTCTAGTCCATGTGACAATTTAGGGAGTGAACCAGTGGGTGGAAGATCTGTGTGTGTCTCCTATCACTCTATCTTTCAAAGATAAAATGGTCAATATACAGCCTCTTGCTGGGTAGAAGCAACAAAGACTTGACTGCTAAAGTCAGGAAAAGACAAGGATTCCACTCCTTATGCACCAGCCAATGTGAATAGACAAGCAATTAGAGGCATAAGATAAGGAATGAATGAACAAAATAGAATTTATCTATATCTATATCTCCTTGAAGATGATATGATTATACACTGGAAAACCCAAAATAATCCATGAAAATCTTATTACAAATAAAATGATAATTTAGCAAATTAGTAGGATGTATGATTATTACATAGAACTTAACCATATAACTTAATAAATGTCATATTTCAAAACAGTCCTAAGAAGAAATAATGTATATATGAGAAGACCTCATTTATAATAGCAAAATAGGTAAATTATATGTCCTACATATTTAAAAATTATTTTTAAGGGAAAAAATACAATTGCTGAAAATATAAAATAAACTAAAACATGCAAACACAATTATATTTCAAGTCCATGGCATAAGGATAGAGAGAAGAATTTCTTTTCAGTTACTTTGAAACATAATGTTTTGACTGTACTTTCCAAGGGAGACATGTCCTAAGTACAAAGAGAACCTCAGAGAAATAATAAAAGGATTCATATAATGTCATTAAGAACCAAGATTTTACATGCTACAAAAAAGAGCTATAAATATAAAAATTTAAAGTTCAATAAGAACCCTGAAATCGAGTTTGAATAAAAATATGAGTGTGAACTCATGATTTATTTTTCTCTTTTTTAAAAAATATGTGTGTTCCAGTGCTGTCACTGATAAGGCTTCAAAGTAACACACCTCAGTAGCACTGAGCACCACGAGCACCTGAGTTATGGTCTCTCGATACCATTTACAGCTGCAAGTAGCCAGTCTCAGAGAAGAAAAAGCAGCAAGTCAGCCGGGACTTCTTGTCAGGCTCCACAGCAGGTGAGCCCTGATGATGTCGAATGACACAGACACCAACTTGAGGGTGTGTCCAATGACCAAATACGGTGCCACTCATAATTCTGAAAACTGACGTGAAAAGTAATTGCTCAGGGACCAGCTAATTTTTCTTTTTAAAAAATGGTAGTTGAAAGGAAAGAATAAGCTACCCTAATTTTTCCTTTCTTTTTTTTTAAAATGTTTTATTTATGTATTTATTTGAAAGGTAGTGTTACAGACAGGGAGAGAGAGACAGAGAAAGATCTTCCATCTGCTGGTTCACTCCCCAGTTGGCCATAATGGCCAGAGCTGAGCCAATCTGAAGCTAGGAGCAGGGAGCTTCTTCTGGGTCTCCCACACAGGCGCAGGAGCCCAAGCACTTGGGCCAGCTCCCACTGCTATCCCAGGTGTAAACAGAGAACTGGATTGGAAGAGGAGCAGCCAGGACAAGAACAGGCCCCCATATGGGATGCCAGTGCTGTAGACGATGGCTTAGCCTACTACACCACAGCACCCTCTTCCCTCCCCAATTTTTCTAAATGGGTTGGATTACAGAGTAAACAGTTGATGGAGCCAAGTTCTTCTTTAGAGGAAACCATAATAAATAAATTAAGAAGGGTGGACTTTGTGGTACAGCAGGTTAAGCCACCACTTGGGACAATTGCATCCCACATCAGAGTGCATGCTTGGGTCTTGGCTACTCTGCTTCTGATCCAGCTTCCTGCTAATGGATATGTGAATCAGCAGATGATGGCCCAAGTTCCTGCCATACACCCAAGAGACCCAGGAGACCTAGAGAGAATTCCTGGCTCCTGGCTCCTGCCTTCAGCCTATCCCAGCCTTATATAGGTATAAGTAATGATTGCTAGGTACTGTTGTAGTTGTCACCAGACACGGCAGCTCTCGGCAGAGATGTCTCATGATGGTTGCAAGGTAAATGACAAGTAAGTTGTTATTAATCAAATTGAAGAGAAACTATGCCACTCTTGACTATCAAGTAAGATGAACGACATATACTATAACCAGGGAGTCCCCCAGTGAATGGAGACGAAGGAGAGGACATCTGCTGCCTTCATCCTCAAGGCCCTGGTGAGTGTCCGTCCTGCTCAAGGTCATGGTACAGCTGCCCGAGTGTCTCCTGCCCACCATCCAGCAGATGCAGCAGGGGGCGGAGCTTGGTAATCCCAGCAGCCCCAGCCTCCAAGGCCCAGCAGAGTCTGCTGAGACCTCATGCTGCCCCTCGCACAGTCTGTGCAGTCTCAGCCCCACAGCCCTCCTGTGACCGAGAACCCGGGACTCAGGGTTGTCCTGCTTGCTCCCTTGGCACAGGCCATAGGGCCCGCCTGCCATCCTTTGGACAAGCCCCCGTTTGTTCTGGTCCCTATAATCAGTGTCAGTGGTTTGGATGCGGCTTGCTCCCAAAGATTCATGTGTTGGAGGCTTGGCCCCCACTGTGGCGATGTGGGAGGCAGTGGTAACTCTGAGAGGTGGAATTTAGTGGAGTGATTAGGCATTGGGGGAGCTGCCCTCAGAAGGAATTACTGTAGTTCTCAGGGGATCCTGGTTAGTGCTCATGAGAGGGGTGTTATAAAGGAGCAACACCGTGCAAGCATTTGACACAGTGGCTAGATATTGCTAGGGATGCCTGCCTCCAGTATCGAAGTGTCTGAGTGTGAGCCTTGGCTCCGCTTCTGACTCCACTCTCCTGCTAATGCACACTCTGAGAGGCAGGAGTGATGGCTCAGGTAGGTGGGTTTCTGCCAGCTATGTGGGAGACCAGGACTGAGTTCTCAGCTCCCAACTTAGACTTGGCCACACTCTAGCCATTGCAGGATTTGGGGAAGGAACCAGCATATAAGAGATTTCTCTCTCTCTCTTATTTTTTTTAAATTTATTTATTCTATTTGAAAGTCCAATTACAAAGAGAAAAAGAGAGAGAGACAGAGAGACACAGAGAGAGACAGAGAGAGAGACAGAGACAGAGAGAGTGTCTTCCATCTGCTGGTTCACTTCCCAATTGGCTGCAATGGCTGGAGCTGCACCAATCTGAAGCCAGGAGCCAGGAGCTTCCTCTGGGTCTCCCATACAGGTGCAGGGACCCAAGGACTTGGGCCATCTTCTACTGCATTCCCAGGCCATAGCAGAGAGCTGCATTGGAAGTGGAATAGCTGGGACTTGAACCAGCACCTGTATGGGATGACGACACTGAAGGCAGTTGCTTTACCCACTATGCCACAGTGCCAGCCCCTCTCTCTCCCTTTTAAATAAAAATAAACAATTTTTTAAAGTCAACACTGGCTGGTGCTGTGGCTCAACAGGCTAATCCTCCGCCTTGCGGCGCCGGCACACCAGGTTCTAGTCCCGGTCAGGGCTCCAGATTCTGTCCCAGTTGCCCCTCTTCCAGGCCAGCTCTCTGCTGTGGCCAGGGAGTGCAGTGGAGGATGGCCCAGGTGCTTGGGCCCTGCACCCATGAGAGACCAGGAGAAGCACCTGGCTCCTGCCATCAGATCAGCGCGGTGCACCGGTCACAGCGCACTGGCCGCGGCAGCCATTGGAGGGTGAACCAACGGCAAAAAAAAAATAAAGGAAGACCTTTCTCTCTGTCTCTCTCTCTCACTGTCCACTCTGCCTGTCAAAAAAATAAAAAAATTAAATTAAATTAAAATTAAAATTAAAAATAAAGTCAACACTGACTCCTCCTCTTCTTCCTGTCTGCTATGCAATCTTCTCTCTCCCACCTGCTTCTGCCATGGTGCCACCACCACGCGATGCAGCCAAGGGGTCCCTCCCCAGAACTGAGCAAATGTTGGCACTGTATTCTTGAACCTCTGAAACTGTGAGCTAAATAAACCCCTTTTTTATCCAGTGCCCAGACTCAGATGTTTGTTAAAGCAATGGAAGACAGATGAACACATCATGTCATGCCATATTTTATGAGATCTAAGACTCTATTTTCATGTTTTAACGTATCCACAATCAAGGTGTCTTTTCCAGTAATGTCCATCTTACATTGAGTGAAATATCTAATGTTAGTTAATAAAAGCTAAGTGCTTGCTCCATGCAGGCATACTTCTACAGTTTAGCTATGAATTTACTCATTAAATCCTCATAATAACCCTAGAAGACAGGTGCTAGTATTAATGTTGTCCCCATTTTACAAAGGAAGAAACTGAGGCATAGGGCGACAGAGTGGGTGAGAGACACAACTAGGAACTAGTGTGTTCTTAGATACCTCCCTACCCAAGCTTCCCACTACAACTCACAAAATAGCTACACATAAGTTCCAGGGGTGCTAAGTTAGAGACCCTTGCTGTTAGCCCTCGGGGGCCACCAAGGCAGCTTGCCTGGTCCCGCACCTGCTGCTCTTTGCCTGCAGTGCTGGAGAATATTACCACTTCCTACATGCACCAAGAACTGGATGTGGTTGGCAAACACATTAGGAGTTTAGGGGCAGGAACAGGAGCTCAGGATTCCATCCTGGTGATGAGTCCTGCTGTCTGCCTGGTCTCTGCCTCCTCCACCGTGTTCTCCTCTCTGGGGCAAGGCACTGCCCCCAGGACTCCCTGTCCACCTGCTGGAATCAGGCTGCCTTGGAGCTTGTGGCCACACAGTGATGGATACCCAGACGACTTCCAGTGAAGGACTCCGAAGGTGGACTACTGCCTGGATCCCGCCCTGGCCCAGCACAGCGGAAACCTTCCCCACCCCTTTCAGGGTCTGTCCATCCAGGGCCTGCTGCTGGGTACATTGGCCCCAGCCTCTGTATCTTCACCTTGCACCACTGAACTTGCTTTGAGGAAACCAAACTGGGGCAATAAGAATACCCTATACTCCAAATGCAGCCTCAGGCCTTGGTCAAATCCCCTGCTCAGCCTCAGAACAAAACAAGATGGAGAAATGCCCAGTGCCCCCAGTTCTCCCTGGAGAATTCTTCTCCCTGCCTCTAGAGGACGCTCTCACATCATAGAGGCTACAGCCCCAGGTGGCTCTCCTGGTTGGACAGTGCTTAAAAGTCCCCCATCTGCCTCTCAGGCACAGCTGGTCCTGCTTTATTCCAGCCCCATACAAACATCCCCCAACACCCAAGCTGCCCAGAACCCAGAGCCCCCCTGGAGCAAACTAGTGGCCCCTGCAGACCCTGAGTCACCACGTACAAGTTCAATGATGCACACACTGGCATGGAATGCCCAAACAGCTTCTGAGTGCCACACACACACATGCACATGGCACACACACACAGGAGACACATTCATATACACAGACACATTCAGACACACACACACACACATTCACACAGACTCACAAGACACACACATACACGGACACACACTTGCACAGATATGCAGGAGACCCACTCACATACACAGACACATCCAGACACACTCACACACAAGGACACACACACACATACACACGTTCATGTAAGACACACACATATACAGACACACACTTGCACAGACATGCAAGAAACACACATGGACACACAGAAGGCACACAAGGCACACACACTCACATATACATCCAGACACACTCGCACACGGACACACACATGTGCACACAGAAACATAAGACACTCACATACATGAATACACACAGAGACACACAAGGCACACACATATGTGGACACACCCAGATACATTCACACACATGGACATACACATATTTGCACAGACATGCAAGACACACATTCACACACACAAATATACATGTACACACAGAGATATATATACTTGCACAGACATGCAAGACACACATTCACATACACAGACACACTTAGATACACTCACACATAGACACATACACACTTGCACAGACACAAAGACATAGAGACACATACATGGGCACACACATGGACACACAGGGCACACACTCACATACACAGACACACACATGGACATACACACACAAGGACACAAAAACACACATGCACACACTCTCATACATTCATATTGTCTCACAATCAAATATTCATAGAAGCTCTGATATTCATATTCATGCACACTCACACAATTCACACACATACTACCACACATGAACAAATTCACATATATTCATGCATAAACACAGAGACACAGTCACACATTCATGCATTCATAGATATCACATGATCACACATTCATACATAGATACCACACATATGCTCTCACATATGCACATGCTACATACATGCAAACCCACACACAGAAGATACACACGAACATCTCCCAGTCACAAATACACACTCCCACTCCCACACAGACTCGCATTCACTCATACACACTACATCCATGCACACCACTCATGTATACCCACACACACATACCCGTCACACACACTCCATCTCACTCCTCTGTGCACACTGCATGCCCCCAAAAGACTCAGGCTGAGATCCAATCCCCACCACAAGGCATGCGGAGGTGGGACTAGGTGGGGCTGTTGAGGGCCAGTTGGATCACAAAGGCTCTGTGTGCTCATGAGTGGACACAACTGCTCATGAGTTGGTCAATGAATGGGTGAAGAATGGAGCTGTTTCGGGGTGGCTGGCTCTGGCTCTGTCCCCCAGGGGATGCCTGCACTGGCTCAGGTCTCTGCTATGCCCCCACCAACAAGAAGGACTCAACAGAAGCAGCCCTTGACTTTGACTCCAGGACTGAAAGACATTAATTGCCTTTCTTTATCAATTACCTGGCCTGTGGTATTCAGTTATTGCAACAGGAAACGGAGTCACACACACACACACACACACACACACACACACATGCACACACTCCCTGCCCGCCTTCTGCTCTTGCGATGTCTCTAGTGTCCCCAAGGCCTTGTGTTTTTAAGCTCCCCATTAAAATTAAAACACTCCTGGGAGCCATCATGCTTCAGCAACTAATAACTTAATTATCGGCGAATCCCCTATCTCCTCATCAGCCTCACCAGGCAGGAGCAGTGCGCTCCGAGGCGAGTCCTCACGCTGGACTCGGACTGGGGAAAGATCCAGGATCTGCGAGATTGGCAGGAATCCCAGGACAGCCGTGGTAGGGCCACAAGCCGGGGATTCCTTGAGGTCTAGGACAGGATCACATATTTTGTGCGCCCATGACAGTGCGATGTCCTTAACCAGTGCTTGCACTGATGTGCTAAGATGCAGAACCGCCTGGGGAAGCCACTGACCCCATCAACCACGGTTCACAGTGTGACAGACAGAGACCCAGAGGGGCTGAGTGGCTCCCAGCTTCTCTTACATGTAGGCTGGGGGACTTCCTGATGCCAGGGGCAGGAAGGGGGCTCACTCCAGCCCCACTGAGCCCACTTAACCCCATGTGGCGGTGCTTTGGCCATTGTAGCAACCATTTGTGGAGTGAACCAGAGGGGTGTAATCTACCTCTGTCTCCTCAATCTCTATCATTTCTATGTCTTTATCCATCATCTCTATCTCTGTTTATCTCTCTGTCATTCTGCTTTTCAGATAAGTAAAATAAATACTAAAAGGGAGAGGGAGTGAGAACCCTCTCCAGAACCTGTCCATCCTGTAACCCTAGTCTTAGATTCCAAGCCTCCAGAGCCATAAGAAAATAAATGTCATTTGAGCCACCCAGCCAACAGTATTTTGTTGACAGTGTGAGTTGACTATTGCAAGGTATCCAGATCCCTTTTTCAGCAAGTGCGCTAGAGTCTAAGTTATACTGGTGTGTGATCCACTGCTGGTCCAGCTGTGGGGTCTCCTATTATAAAGCAGGGTGTGTCAGCCACAGTGACTGTAGGGGCTGGGCAGTTGTACAGAGGCAGAGTCACCCGTGTCCCAACGTGGGGTGGAGAGAGACCACCGTGAAATGATTCACCTTGCCCGGAGCGGGGTGTTAATCACCACTGGTCACCCACCAGTTATGGCTCTGAGAGTATGGCCCAGCATGGGCAGATGTCATGTTTAAATGAATCTTAATGAAGAATGGGATGAGAGAGGGAGTAGGAGGTGGGACTGTTTGGGGGTGGGAGGGCGGGTGTTGGGGGAAGAACTGCTATATTCCAAAAGTTGTATCTATGAAATTTATATTTATTAAATAAAAGCTTTCTAAAAAAAGAGTTTGTGGAAAAATAAAATCAAATGATAAAATGCAAAAAAAAATAAAGAGAAGTGGGAAGTCCAATGGTCAAATAAATAAACAGCTGGCAACTCCTTTGAAGTTTGAAAATACCATGAGAAAACCACAAGAACGGTGTAGCTACACAAGAGCAACCTACAATAGCAAACCCTGCCTGGGGCTGGATGGGTCTCCAGACACCCGTTTATGATCACATTTAGAAGAACTCCCTGGGCCAATGCTGAAACCCAGGGCAGTGACATCCCAGGCAGTGGAAAGAGACATAACAAGTGTTATGGGGTAGGGCAGAGACGTCCCACTGGTCTTCCCAGGGTGACCCAGTGTGGAGGTGTGGCCAGCCTGTCTCACCCAAGGCATCCCTTGCCCTGACTCTGACCTGGGGATCAGTACAAACCCATCCAGGGGCAGCACAGGGTTCCACAGCCCCAGCTCCCAAACTTGGTTTCCTTTCATGCGATGCATCTGTTCTTCTCGAAGTTGATCTCTAACTCTTTCACCTTCACCCTTGAAATTTCCAACCTCTCCCTGCATGGTGGGCACCCCACTGAGGAGTGGGCTAGATTGGGTCAAGAGGCAGCAAAGCTCAGAGCAGCATCAAGAAGCCCCAGAGAGCTGAGGGCAAGGCCAAGGCCTTGGTTCAGGGTACAAGTCAGCGGGGAGAGGGATGTTCACCCAACACACAAATCAGATGCCCAGGTCAGCTGCCAGGGGAATGGTTTGGCTTCTCGGGGTCAGCCAGGAGAGCTGATTCTTCCCCTAGGCACAGACACCAGAGCCTGTACCCAATGCATACAGTTGGAAGGAGATTGCGACTGTGGCCGGGTCACCAGGGGTGGCAAGACACCAACAGTTTGGGAAGCACCAATGCTCTTTAGGGCCTTCCAAAGGATGGCATGGATGAGATAAGCCCTTTAGAGGGATTGGCCCAGGGCAACCCCCAGCACTCTGTACTCTGGGGTCCCTGGCTGCTCAGTGAGTTGAAAGAGGAAACACCAGACAATGAAATCACAATGTAAGAACCACAACTCGTTTGTGTAGACAAGGCTGACTTAGGGTGGGAGGAAGCAAATTAGGACCTAAACCATAAGTGACAAGGAAATCAGTTAGTTTCCTGCTGCCATCCCCGCCGTCCTCGCCATGGGCCCAGGCTCAACGCCTCGCTCTTGGTGACCAGCCAGCATCTTTTACCAGCTCCAGTTCCTAAGTGACTATTTAATCAGGCATTGTGTGTTTGAATGTGTTCATTACATTTTAATATGATTATGTTCAATCCAGTAGACTGAAACAGATTTGTCCAGATGTATAATTATTTTCTGAAAGCTTATTATTCTTGGTGGCAGTGTTGGCAGAGGCTTTGAGAATGGTGAGGAGTCCATTAACTTTCCATGTTCATTTGCCATCGCTGTGGGGAATCCTGGCTGTCCTGGGACACGTGGGCCTTACACATGATCGTGAGGACCGTGAGCTCTGAGCACCTGTCTAGGGGGGGTCACTGGGTCACCAGGCTCCAGCTGGGGGTCTTCTTCTTGTTCCTATTCTTTGGGAAAGGGTTCTTTCTGGGGGCAATGTTCCACCATACTGGAGGGCTCTAGAGGCCAGTACTCTCCATCTTCACCATGGTGTCCCCATGGTCTTCCCCAACCACACTACCAGCTCCCATAGGGTTCTTTGGGTTAACCAGAACTCTCTATGGGGACCTAGCTCCTCTGATGGGCCTCCAATAGTGCAAGCTCTTTACATGCCCTGACGGTGTGTCTCTACTTATAGGCTTGGTAGACCTCAGCCCATTGAGAAACCAAGAACGCAGTAGACATTTGGCCTAGAGGTTGACACTGCCTAGGATGCCTGCATCCCATATTGGAGCACTTGGACTTGAGCCCCAGCTTCCTTTCCAATTCCTGCTTTCTACCTGCTAACGCACATCCTAGGAGGCAGCAGGTGTCAGCTCAAGGCTTGTGGGATGCCCAGATGGAGATCTGGGCTCTTGGCTTTGGCCTGGCTCAGGTCTGCCTATTGTGGGCATTTGGGGAGTGAACCAGAGGGTGGAAGATCTGTGTTTACTTCTGTCTCTCTTCCTTTTAAATAAATAAAAATAAATAATTTTTTTAAAAGAAGGCTGGAGAAAGATTCTGGGGGCACTCACTCTTCTTTCTCTAGGAACCTATTGTGTTTGGGGGAAGGGCGTTTACCTGACATCTTTTTCCCTTGGGACTCTGGTCTGGGTCTGCTCAGGTCTTCTGAGGATGGACTTGGGCAGTGCCAGTTATCCCTGTTCACGCTGTCTACATGAATACTGGTGCCCCAGAGCTGTGCAGAGTCTTTCCAGGGACGTATCTTCATTCCCCAGCATTTTCAGATGCACGGAACAGGTGCTGCCTGTAACACTAGCCTACATCCCAAACCCAGGGTGACATGAAGTCGTAACTAGAAAGAAGCTTGAAGAAATAAGGCCCAGAGTAGCTGAAGACACAGGCTTCCAGCACCACCTAACGCTCACGCCCCTACAGGCATTGCTGGCGCATAGCACGGACACCCACCTGGTCTAGGGCAGGTTTTACAAGATAGGTGCTGGCCAAGAGGCTTCACTCATTGCAGAGTGAGGTCAGTAACTCAGGGCTCTTTACCTATCTTGAGGAGGGAGCAGGGATGTGCAGAGAGAGAGGGGAGCTCCTGAGAAGGGAATTCATTGCCTTTTGAAAAAAAAAAAATCCTGGTTAAGGTAAGAGGGCTCTGATGCAAGACGGGTTTGCGGGGCCTGCTCCAGGCTACTGGATGTCAGGGATGGCTGGATACAGAAAATGGGGCGTGTTCTTACTGTGCTTTTGTCTTTGCACAAAAGAAAACCACAAATTTTTATTTGTTTATGTGAGAAAGAGACAGAAAGAGGCCTGTATTGTGGTGTAGTGGGATAAGCCGCCATCCACAGTGTTGGCCCTCCATATGGGAGCCGGTTGGAGACTCAGCTGCTCCACTTTTTATTTTTCTCTCTTTAAAGATTTATTTATTTGTTTGAAAGGCAGAGTTACAGAGAGGCAGAGGCAGAGGCAGAGGCAGAGAGAGAGAGAGAGAGAGAGAGAGGTCTTCCATCCGCTAGTTCTCTCCCCAGATGGCTGCAATGGCTGGAGCTGCACCTATCTGAAGCAGGAGCCAGGAGCTTCTTCGAGGTCTCCCATGTGGGTGCAGGGGTCTAAGCACTTGGACCATTTTCTACTGTTTTCCCAGGTCATAGCAGAGAGCTGGATAAGAAGTGGAGCAGCCAGGACTCGAACTGGCACCTATATGGGATGCCCACACTGCAGGCGGCAGCTTTACCCACTACGACACAGTGCCAGCCCCAGCTGCTCCACTTTCAATCCAGCTCCCTGCCAATGCACCTGGGAAATCAGCAGAGGACTGCCCAAGTGCATGGGCCCCTGCACTCACGTGGGAGACCTGGAAGAAGCTCCCGGCTCCTGGTTGCAAACTGACCCAGCCCTGTCTTGAGTGGCCATTTGGGAAGTAAACCTGCAGATAGAAGATCTCTGTCTGTATTTGTCTCTCTCTCTTTCTCACCCTGTCTCTCTGTAACTCTGCCTTTCAAATAAGTAAAATAAATCTTAAAAAAAAAAAAAAAAAAAAAAAAAAACAAGAAAAAGGGGCCAGCGCTGTGGCGTAGCAAGTAAAAGCAACCTCCTGCAGTGCCGGCATCCCATATGGGCGCCCGTTTGAGTCCCGGCTGTTCCTCTTCCGATCCAGCTCTCTGCTGTAGCCTGGGAAAGCAGTAGAAGATGGCCCAAGGCCTTGAGCCCCTGCACCCACATGGGAGACCTGGAAGAAGCTCCTGGCTCCTGGCTTCGAATTGGCGCAGCTTCAGCTGTTGTGGCCAATTGGGAAGTGAACCAGCGGATGGAAGACCTCTCTCTCTCTCTCTGCTACTTCTTTTCTCTGTGTAACTCTGACTTTCAAATAAATCAAGGAAGGAAGGAAGGAAGGAAGGAAAGAAGGAAGGAAGGAAGGAAGGAAGGAGGGAGGGAGGGAGGGAGGGAGGGAGGGAGGGAAGAAGGAAACAGAGAGAGAGAGAGAGAGAAAGAGAGAGAGAGAGAGAGAGCTTCCATCTACTCATTCATTCCTCAAATACCCAGGAATCAAAACTCAGTCCAGGTCCCCCACAGGGATGGCAGGACCCCACTACTAGTTGAGTCATCACCTGCTGCCTGCCAGGGTCTGTCTTGGTAAAGAAGCAGGAATCAGGTACTGGAGCTGGGTATTGAACCCAGGTACTTCTGATATGGGACATGGGAGTCTTACCTGCTGCGCCAAATGGCTAGTCCTTGCCCAGTGCCTTTTCAGAACAAGTCCTGGTAAAGCAACTTTTCCAGGCTCGTGTTCTTGAATAACCACAAGCACTCTGACTGCTGCTTTGTGAAAAGAGCCTCCCAGACTCAGGGCAAGAGCTGAGAAAGCTGCCGGGGCTCAGGCTGCCCTGGTTCCTCTCCCAGGGGACAGGAGGAGTCACTCAGTGGATGACCTCTGAGAACTGGTGACAAACCCGCCTACCCACTCCTTCAGTCTCTAGCAGTTTCCCTCCCTCCCCTTCAGCAATCTCTGAGGTTCAAGCATCTGGCTTTCAATTGACTTTTTTTAAAAGATGTATTTATTTATTTGAGAGGTAGAGTTACAGAGAGAGGGATAGACAGAGAGAGAAGTCCTCCAGCCGCTGGTTCACTCCCCAAATGGCCACAACAGCCTGAGCTGTGCTGATCCGAAGCCAGGAGACAGGAGCTCCTTTCAGGTCTCCCACACTGGTGCAGAGGTCCAAGCACTTGGGCCATCTTCTACTGCTTTCCCAAGGCCATTAGCAGGGAGCTGGATCAGAAGTGGGGCAGCCGGGACTCGAACCAGCACCCATATCGTATGCTGGTGCCGCAGAGGGAGGCTTAGCCTACTACACCACAGCACTGGCCCCTCCCAGTGAGGTCCAGTGTACCTACCTTTATCACTCACGTTTGTAATTCCTATTCTGAGTCCTCCGTGTCAAATTTCATCTTAATTATACACTCCCTTCCTTGCTTCTTTCTCTCTCTCTCTTTTTCCATCTTCTTATCTTGTTGGCTTTAGTTTTTACATTAACTCCCATGGTTTCATTTTGTTTCATCTTGTAAGACTTATTTCAAGTTACAAGATTTTTATCTTCTTTCATCTCATAGATGTCAACTAATCTTTATGTATTGGGTGCAATGATTCAGAATTTGCACTACGAGTTTTTTCTCTTATTTATTCCCCCTTATATTTTTCTTTCAAGTTCAAGTCTTGAGTTAAATACCTTTTACCATTCCTATGGCACACTGCGATGGTCTCATTTCTCTCCCTCCATTTCTGCCTCCGTTCTCTGTAAGCAGTAAGCCTACCTTTTCTGTTGGTTCACCCTCAATGGCCACTGCAGCCAGCACACCGTGCTGATCCGAAGCCAGGAGCCAGGTGCTTTTCCTGGTCTCCCATACAGGTGCAGGGCCCAAGCACTTGGGCCATCCTCCACTGCCTTCCCAGGCCACAGCAGAGAGCTGGACAGGAAGAGGAGTGACCGGTACAGAATCCAGCGCCCTGACCGGGACTAGAACCTGAGGTGCCGGCGCCGCAGGTGGAGGATTAGCCTATTGGGCTACAGCACAGGCCTATTTTTTTTTTTAAGATTTATTTATTTATTTGAAAGGCAGAGTTACAGACAGAGAGGAAGAGAAAGAGAGAGAGGTCTTCTATCTGCTGTTTCACTCCTCAAATGGCCACAAAAGTCAGGGCTGGGCCAGACCAAAGCCAGGAGCCTGGAACTCCATCCAGGTCTCCCATATGGGTGGCAGGGGAATAAGTATTTGGGCCATCTTCCACTGCTTTCCCAGGAGCATCAGCAGGGAGCTGGATTGTAAGTGGAGGAACCTAGTCTCGAACCGGCACCCATATGGGATGCTGGCGTCGCAGGAGGCAGCTTCATGCACCACGCTACAACGGCCCCTACAAGGGGCTATGGAGCCATTTCAGTTGAAAGACAAAGAATCAGGACCGTTGTCCACACCTCCCAGCAGCAAGGCTGCGTAGTGGTTGGATAAGCATCCATCAGACCTGAGAGTTTTTTAATAATGAAAATTTGGGAAGGGGAAGCATCGAACCTAGTACACTGACTGTAAATAGGAGTGGTGGGATAAAGCAAAGTGGAGGAAAGCCTTGACATAGGAGGACAGTCCTTTGGGGACGGAGATCATGGCTTCTGGATTGGTGGGGGCTCAAGGTCCAGAAAGTTCACAGGTGAACAGGGTAACCTGGCCCCTGGTGGTTGGCTGGGGGGATGGAAGTCAGGCTTTCTGGGTACATCCAGGAACACAATGCAGTCTTCATATTGGTTCCACCTGCAGCCGTGACCTGATGAACTTCCATTCTCTGCTACTCCTCCAGCCCCTGGCCTTCATAATTAACCTTAGGGCTTAGCAGACCTCGTCTTCTGCCTGTGGTGTGGGCCATCAGGATGCAAGACCCCGTTCCTCAGAACAGGTGCGCCACCTGTAGGGAGGTAATTACTACACCTTGTCCTGCAGTGGGGTCTTGGTGTCTCCTGGGGGTGAGGATATCTTGAAAGCCAGTCTGGGAGGGACTGGAGGCGCATCTGGAGGGCTCTGAGGGCTGCCAGGCCAGCTGGCAAAGGAGGAAGTAATGGAGGAAAGAGGAAGGGAAGGAGGAAGGAGGAAAAAAGACTAGGAAGAGAGGAGAGGGGAGAAGGGTTACGAGAAACCATCTGTGGGCCGGCGCCGTGGCTCACTAAGCTAATCCTCCGCCTTGTGGCGCCGGCACACCAGGTTCTAGTCCCGGTCGGGGTGCCGGATTCTGTCCCGGCTGCCCCTCTTCCAGGCCAGCTCTCTGCTGTGGCCCGGGAGTGCAGTGGAGGATGCCCCAAGTGCTTGGGCCCTGCACCCCATGGGAGACCAGGAAAAGCACCTGGCTTCTGCCTTTGGATCAGCACAATGCGCCGGCTGCAGTGCACTGGCCTTGGTGGCCATTGGAGGGTGAACCAATGGCAAAGGAAGACCTTTCTCTCTCTCTCTCTCTCACTGTCCACTCTGCCTGTCAAAAAAAATATATATATTCCCTTATATCTCAGAGCTCTCTCAAGAGTTTTGGTTTAACACCATCTAGGCATTAGGTATAGTAGAAAGAGGCCTTGTAGCTTATGACCCATTTTCTCTGGAAAATACCTGCACCCAAATTTGTGTCCTATGACTGGGCTCGGGGAGGGGCCTAGACTTCCTACTTCTGGGCAGAAGCCCCTGAGCCTCAGTGAACTTCCTGGGAGGGGCAGCAGAAAGAACCCAGCTCTGGTTTCCATCAAGGGTGCCCAATTCTTGACCGAGACCCCTTGTTCTAAGTATCTTTTTTTTAAAAAAAAAAAAAAAGATATATTTATTTATTTAAAGGCAGAGTTGTGGAGGGGCAGAGGCAGAGAGAGAGGAGAGAGGAGAGGTCTTCCATCCGCTAGTTCACTCCCCAGATGATCGCAATGGCTGGAGCTTCCTCCTGGTGTTGCATGTAGGTGCAGTAGCCCAAGGACTTTGGCCACCCTTCACTGCTTTCCCAGGCCATAGCAGAGAGCTGGATTGATAGTGGAGCAGCTGGGACTGAACTGGCGCCCATATGGGATGCCAGCACTGCAGGCATCAGCTTTACCCACTACACCACAGCACCAGCCCCATCTAAGTATCTTCTAAGAAGTTACTTCATGGAGGCAAGAGTCCAACCAGTGACCTCCATCAGGATTCTAATCTGGGGGCTTTTACCTTTTTAATGCACTTTAAAGCTTTAACTTTCTAGAATGGGGAGCTAAAACTCATGATGCTCCCACGTATTGGCACTTTTAAATGGTGAAGAGGACGTTGGATGAGTGCAACCTCCCCACCCCCAGCACATCAGAGCCATCTTACTTCCACACCACAGGCCCGAGAAATGCATGGATGCATTGACAAGCAAGACCATTTTGTTACATCTGTTTTGCTGCTTTGATAACTCGAGGCCCATCCTGGATGAACGGCAGAGTTCTCAGGATCTAGGTGGGTCTCAGGCTGGGGCCATCTCTGATTCTCTCCCAGGCTTGAGGCTGGTGCGTGGTAATGACCTCAAACTCCAGGTCCCTGATACGCTTCCTCCCTTCACATTCACAATGCTATAGAACCACAACTAGGGGCTCACCATCACACCTGCGCACCATCACAAGGTTCTCCCACTCCACTTCTACCAGGGACCAAGACCCTTGAGCCCCGCGTGCCTGTGGCTGATTCTACACGCCCAGTCAATATTGCTCCCCACCAGACATGGACCCCAGCACACCTCCAGTCCCTTCACTACTCTGTGCGTGAAACCCATTCTGGTGGGACGTTCATCCTTGACCATGAAAAGCAGCCCATACTGTGATTATGTTCAGAGTTAATGTCAACTCAACACTTCCTGTTTCCAATCCATTGAGCCCTCAATAGAGCGTGATTTCATTCAGCATCTAATCCCCATGGGCTCCCTATCCAGTAGAAACTGCCCACAATGCCCATGGACAGGTGAGAGAAGGCAGGTTATAAAGGTGGCAGAACATGGCTGATGAGAGACGCTGCTGGGGCCGGCGCTGTGGTGTAGTGGGTAAAGCCGCTGCCTGCAGTGCTAGCATCCTGTAAGGGCACTGGTTTGAATCCCGGCTGCTCCACTTCTGATCCAGCTCTCTGTTATGGTCTGGGAAAGCAGTAGAAGATGGCCCAAGTGCTTGGTCTCCTACACCCACATGGGAGACCTGGAAGAAGCTCTTGGCTCCTGGCTTTGGACTGGTGTAGCTCTGGTCACTGCAACCAACTGGGGAGTAAACCAGCAGATAGAAGACCTCTCTCTCTCTCTCTCTCTCTCTCTCTCTCTCTCTCTCTCTCTCTCTCTCTCTCTTCTCTCCCTCTCTGTGTAACTCTGTGATGTAGCAATAGAAAACTGACACAGATGCTCACACAGTAGCAGAGCCAGGTTTGAATTCAGGCCTGTCAGCTGCATGCAGAATCTAGTTTGGGTTTTCATTCTGCCCCCTGTTTGCTTTGGAGAAAAGCTTCCAGTCATTGCAACAATCCCAGAAAGAGGGAGGCACCCTCCTTTCCAGGGGACCCTCTGAGGGACTCAAACAAATGAAGAACCACAGCAAAGAGAGCAAAATGCTTCAGGCTGAAGGCTGGGGGCTTCTCTGTTGTGCACACTGGCACCCAGGCTATGGCTGGGAAACCAGGGAGAAAGTTCTCCAAGAGAATGAAGGACATGTGGTCCAGAGCCAAGTCCATGGTCTACAAGATGTTAGAGGACATGTGGTCCAGACTCGAGACCATCTATTGCAGGGGCAGGAAGGAGGAGTCCCAGGCTCAGCTCTGCCCCTCAGGTGGTTGGCCCATCTAACTCCTACTAGTTCTCTGCTTGAACAGCTATGAGCCTATGCTCTCCAGGCCAGGTTCACAAGAGATGGACAGGGCCAAGCCAGACTGCTCCACTGTGATCACTAGATGATACTTAGCACCCAGAAGATGAGGAGTGGTCTGGTAGGAACAACTTCCATCAACCTCACCTTGGACTTTGGTTCTGGGGACAGCAACCAGTTGATGTCAGCATGACCCCTGGTGTTTGTTGCTCATCCAGACGACACCACTGAAGCTCATCCCCAAAAGGGGCCTGTCTGTGTGGCTCCTCCTACCCAAGCTGCATTGGAGCCTCCCATTTGGCTTTCTGCTTCTACCTCTGTCTATTCTACACAGAGCCAGAGCCGTCTTTGGAAAGCCCAAAACAGATCACATCACTGCCTTGCCTACCATCCTCTGGAGATTTCTTATCGCAGGTGGAACAAAATGCTAATGCTAGCTGTGGAATGCACCTGCTGTCTCTGTCACTGTCCCTTCTCCTTGTTCCTAGGGCCTAGTCCCTGCGTTGTTAATGACCAACCTCATTCTTGCTTCTCCACCTCTACACAATCCTGGGTCACTTAACAACAGGGTTGCCATCTCAGAAACGCCTCCCTAGGGAATTTCAACATTGTGCGAACATCAGAGTCTCCTAACACAAGCTAAGGTGGTTACAACATCACCAGGCCCTATCATGTAACGGGACCTCTGTCGTATAGACGCTTCATCCTTGACCGAAATGCTCCATGGTGCATGACAGTACCTGATGTACTCTCTGGAGTGCTCGTGCCCCAAGCCATGCATAGCTGGCTTCTCGCCATCACCCAGGTCTCAGCCCAATGTCACCTCCTCAGAGGAGTTTTCCCCTGCCACTCATTCGAGGTGGCCCCGTGTATATACTCCCTGCAGACAGTCTCTGCCCTGCTGTTCCCCACCATAGCATTTAACCCCACCTGGAAACGATCTTGTCTGTTATTTATTTGCTAAGTTTTAGAGTTCTTAAAATAATAGAATAGCTCTTGTTTGACAAGCTCTCCTCCAAATACCAACCTTAAATGCTGAACAATAGCTAAAAGACAACAATCAGAAGGTACTGGGGAGTGGCCTGACACAGGCCAAGTTAAAGAGGGACAGATCACTGGAGAGAGAAAGACACGGGGTGATTTCCTGTTTTTAATCCATTTGAAAGGCAGTGACACAGTTGGTTCACTTTTTTTTTTTTTTTTTGACAGGCAGAGTTAGACAATGAGAGAGAGAGAGAGACAGAGAGAAAGGTCTTCGTTTTTCCATTGGTTCACCCCTCAAGTGGCCGCTACGGCCAATGCATTGTGGCCGGCGCTGCGCTGATCCGATGGCAGGAGCCAGGTGCTTCTTCCTGGTATCCCATGTGGGTGCAGGGCCCAAGCACTTGGGCCATCCTCCACTGTACTCCCTGGCCACAGCAGAGAGCTGGACAGAAAGAGGAACAACCGGGACAGAATCTGGCGCCCCGACCGGGACTAGAACCCAGTGTGCCGGTGCCACAGGCAGAGGATTAGCCTAGTGAGCCACGGCGCTGGCCCAGTTGGTTCACTTCAAAATGCCTTTGATGGCTGAGAGAGTCAGTGGGGGAGTGAAGCCAAGAGCCCAAAACTCTACCTGGGTCTCCCATAGGGGTGTCAAGGACCCAACAACTTGAATCCTCACTGCTGCCTCCCGGGGCTGCACAGCAGGAAGCTGGTAGCAGGAGCTGGAGCCAGGTATTGCATCCAGGCACTCCAGTGCGGGACACGCATGTTCTAACTGGCTTTATAACGTCTAGGCTGAATGCCTACCTTGTGTTTTTCTGTTTCTGTGACTTTAACCAAAGGACAACCCAAGCAGCCCCAGGTAAGGCCAGCCATCCGACACACTCCTGTTGAGGAATCCTGAATACAGCTGGCAGAACAACAGCTAGAAAGTGAGAGGGACATAACAGGAAAGGAGGGAATCACAGTTTGTGAGAAACTGCCAAACCTGTCCTTAACCTCCTAAACTATGCCACAGAACAGACTCCAAGCATCCCAGAGAAGCCTAGGAGAAGTGACTGGGAGTTAACTCCCTGCTAAAACAGAAACCAACACACAGATCTTCAGATGAACCCAAGAGAACTCAGAATCTCCATAATGCATCGTTCAAAAGTTTAGGGCGCAATGCAACGTGTCTACATACACACACAAAACAAACAAACAAACAAACAAAAAGTATGAAAATGTGATACGGCCTCGAGAGAAAAGACAATTACAGTACCCCCCCCTTCCACTGCTCTCATCCACAGTTTTGCTTTCCTCTTGTGTCTGAAACTATTAAATAGAAAATTCCAGAAATGAACAGTCATAAGTTTCAAATTACTTTTATTAAATTATGTTATTAGAATTTTTCTATTTGTATTCTCAGTTACAGTTGTTAATCTCTTGCTGTGCCTACTTTATAAATTAAATTTTATCATAGGTATGGACAAGGGCACCAAGAGTTTGTAGAAAAGGGGAATTAAAAGATAAGCTTAGGGGCGGTGCTAAGCTGCAGCAGGTTAAGCGGCCACTTCAGATTTGCCCTCAGTCCCTGTTGGAGTGACTGCAGAGTTCTCATCTCTTCTTCTGGTCCAGATTCCTGCTAATGCATCCAAAAGGTAGCCACCATGTCCCAGGTACTTGGGTCTCAGCTCTGTACCTACATGGAAGACCTAGATGGAGTTCCTGGCTCCTGACTTCAGTCTAACCCAAGCCTAGGCTCTTGTGGTCATTTGGGGAGTGAACCAGCAGATAGAAGATTGATCTCTATCTCTCCCTCTGTCTCTGTCACTCTGCCTTTCAAATAAAAATAAACCCATGTGCTTTAAAATACATAAAAGTTTGTGTGCCCCCCAAATTTGGAAATCTATGCCTATGAGACATTTTCAAAAAGTTCATGAAAATGCATATTATAAAAAAACTATGCACAGATTTCATTCTTTTGCATCAAAATGTGCTTATCTTTTAACTCCATTTTGCCACAAACTTTTTCAGGTACTCATGCAAGCATAGGAGAAAAGATAGCATGTACTGGATTCGATGCTGTCCACAGCTTTGGGTATCCAAGGGGATTCTTGGAACTTGTAGGGGTGGCTACTATTGTTGGTGCCAATCTCCAGTTGATTCAGATGCCAGAATTAGGATCCTCAAAACAAAATATTTGTCATGTCTTTGTTTTCTTTCACCTCTAGACCATGAGAACTGTAATTAACCTTGTTGATTCTGTTCCTTGAGGTACCCCCAACACCTAGACTAGAAAACAGAGCATAGGAAGTGCCCCTCACAATCAATGTGGTGCACGGCTGGGTTCTTCCCTCTTCATTGTCTGCCTTTGTGACTTGAGGCCCAGAAAGATCTCAGCGAACTGAGCGTGGAAAGAGAACAGAATGATCACTCTTCGTTTTTCGTGGGTTTTTGGGTCATAAATCAGTAGTGGCTGTTAAAGACAAGTGGCTTTGACCTGTAATTACTGCCAGAAAGAAAATTTGTACATCAGCTACTCTGAAACCTAATGTCATCATTTTTCAAAAATTCATTATTTAACTGCCTTAGAGTCCAAATAAACACACACACACACACACACACACACACACACACTATATATATATATATATATATATACATATATATATATATAAAGAGAGAGAGAGATAACTCATTCCAGGATCTAGGTGTTTAATTTGTAGCTAACTTATTTCAGAGGATACACCAGGATATAACGATGCTTAAGAATCAGCAAAATGGGCCGGCGCCGTGGCTCAACAGGCTAATCCTCCGCCTTGCGGCGCCGGCACACCGGGTTCTAGTCCCGGTCGGGGCACCGATTCTGTCCCGGTTGCCCCTCTTCCAGGCCAGCCCTCTGCTGTGGCCAGGGAGTGCAGTGGAGGATGGCCCAGGTGCTTGGGCCCTGCACCCCATGGGGAGACCAGGAAAAGCACCTGGCTCCTGGCTCCTGCCATCGGACGAGCGCGGTGCGCCGGCCGCAGCGCGCCGGCCGCGGCGGCCATTGGAGGGTGAACCAACGGCAAAAGGAAGACCTTTCTCTCTGTCTCTCTCTCTCTCACTGTCCACTCTGCCTGTAAAAAAAAAAAAAAAAAAAAAAAAAAAGAATCAGCAAAATGGAGTTTTTAGAGGGAAATGAATTACTGAGGTAGATACTAGGTCCTTTGCTTTCATTTTTTTTCTAGATTAAAAGTTTTTATGCCACATATGGATTTCACATGAGATCCCTTAATTCTCACAGGTGCAGTGATTTTTCAAAAATAACTAACAATCAGAGTACATGCTGGTTCTCATGGAATGTTCCAGCATTAGCTGCGTCCTGCGTGCTGTCCTCTTCCGGAAGGTGTCCTGGTCACCGTCTCAGTGTCCATAAGGGGATTTCAGTGCCACCTCCCGTTCTACCAACTGTTAAAGCATATGGGCAACCGGCCGCCCAGGGCAACCGACCGTCCTCCAAGTTGTTGTCAAGGAGAATTGCCTCAAAAATCACTGCCCAGTGCTCAGGCTGTTGGGACAACCACCACCCAGGGAGTCGAGCCAGCCCATTTTTTTTCTTTAATTTTTAAATGACATGTAGAAACTGTACATATTCATGGGGTTCCATGTGGTGTTTTAATACATGTGCGTATTGTGTGATGTCCAAATCATAGCAACTACTTGTCATTTCTTTATGGTGAAATCGTAGCAAATCTTTGTAGCTTTGTGTTGTTAAAAACTACAGCACATTACAGAGAATCAGCCTAATGAGCAATAGATCACCAGAATATCTAAATATCTAACAGGGACTTGGTACCCATTAATCAACATTTCCCCATCTCCCCCTCACTCCTGATCTCCCTAGCCTGTGATACCCATTCTTCTACGCTCACCTTCTCCAAGACCAATTTTGTTAGATTCCTCATCAGACTGAGATCATGAGGTACCTGTCTTTCTGTGCCTGTCTTACTTCACTTCACATAATGACCTCCAATTCCATCCACATTGTGCAAAAGGTAAGATGCCATCCTTTTTCATGGCTGACTAGTACTCTATTGTGCATCTGTGCCACATTTGACGTATCCAGGCGTCTCAACCATGGTCATAAAGCATTAGGCAGTAAAGGACTCTTCTCCAGGCACAACCTTAGGAGGCACCCCAAGATACCAAATGACAGAAATAAAGTTGAAAGGTTGGGGTATACAAAAATCTGCCTGGTCAGTGCACCCCCATCCTCTATCATCCCCCCAACTCACACATGTGTGCACACGCATCCACCTTAAACACTGCCATGGCGGTGGGGGGTTGCTTTTGGTCCAGTGGTTAAGATACTGTTGGGATGTCCACATCCCACGTGGAAACGCCTCATTTCAAGTCCCAGCTCTGCTTACAATTCCGCTTCCTGCTAATGCACACCCTGGGAGGCAGCAGGTGATGGCTCAGGAACATGGGGCCCGGTCACCCCTGTGGAAGACCCAGACTGAGTTCTTGTCTCTTGACTTTGGCTTGGCCCAACCCTGGCTGATAAAAGCATTTGGGAAGTGAACCAATAATTAGAAGATCACCCTTTATCTCTGTCTTTCAAATACAATTTTGAGTTAAAAATAAAGAACAAAACACTGCAGCCATCTCTGATGCTACCCACTCCATGGAACTACTCATTGTGGAGATCGGCTAGAAAGAAAGGAAAAACATCAAAATGTAATCAAGAGTAAGTGAGACCTTCAGAGAAGGTTTTGGGACAGCTCCAGGCCCCTACCTATCCTCTTACCTAGAAGAATGTTCTCAGAGACAGCCTTACTAACTTCCTTCCACTATAAGAAACTAGAAGGAACCAGAATGCACTTGGGATGCTGCTGTTGTAACTGTCCCACGCTCTATCTTTTAGGATCCTTGGAGAATCTTTCTTTCTGCCTCCAGGAACAAGAATAGCAATGTTCCTCCCAAATCACAGGCTTATTTAATCCCATGGTTTCTGGGTCTTCAATAAGGGACTGTGTCCCTGTCTGTGTGGCTGAGAAAACACTCGGGACCACCCTAGATCCCCACCTTCTTCAAATGCACTGGAACCGACGCCATGAATTTTCTGTCTTAAACTGCGCTCTTTGCATATCCCCAGTCTTGTTTTTCCCCTTGTCTTATTTTCTTTGCCCATTTATTTTTCACTTAATTATGCCTTGCAACAAGATATGCCTCTTTGCAAAACGCCTTGCATCTTTTCTGGAACAAGGCAGAGAACAGACAAATGGATCCTAAATGTTGGATTTCTGCCGTGCACCGCGACTCTCTTACGTTGGCCACTTTACGATCCACTTCAGCAATCACCAGCTCTCACATCAGCAATTTCTCTGCCTTTGAACGCTAGGAAACCACTCTGCCTGGCCAAAGAGACTGTGCTGATGAACTAACTAGATGTCGCTTTATTACCTATTCGTGCAATTCTGTCATCGTCTCTGTAGATAGTGCGACCATGCCAGGGAGAGTGGGGAAAGAATAAAGCCATTGCTCTAGTTGACGCAAACATGTATTATTCTCCCTACAAATCCCACGGAACAACTTCAGGACGTAAAGCAGAAAAGGGAAGACACAGGGTGCTGGGTCTTCTCCCAGGAACCCAAGCATCAGATATATCTGCTGGTGCAATTTCATTTCCTTCAAATCAGTGAGCGCCCAGGAGAAAAGAATGTGCCCCATCCATTCTTTCAGGATGCTAAGATACATTGCATTCTTTGTGGGAAAAATGGTATTCAAGGGTAAATTTATTTTGATGCCAAAAAGAAATGGAAATCCCTGCAGTATTTTTCATAATACACATTTTCCACAAACTTCTGGAAGGCTGCACGTATGCATGGATTTCAACATTTTTGGACCCAAATAAGTGTATCTTTTAATTCTATTTTCCATGAACTTTCGGAGGAACCCTCAAATTGGTCACCCTGCCCCCAGCGTTCCTGCCTGTGTGGCAACTTTTGTGCCACAAGATCAGAAAAATTTATTGAGTAGTTGCTGTCCAAACACCACCTACCCCACCATGGAGTCTAGATCCCAGCCCTTAGCGTGACCTTAGTCTGGGTATCAGTTGTGCTCTATAAACAAGAACTAACTAGAAACAGGCTACAGAGCCCTCTGCCAGAGCGTCTGTGAAACCAAGGAGTTCTCCATATGGGGCCTACATTTCTTTTCTGGTTCACCAAGGACCACACGGATCATGGCAAGGCCACGAGCCCACCCCAAGGTCAGGGCCCAATCCCCCAAGTACCTGCACTGTGCCAATGTCTCCACCCCCCAAGTGGAAACCTACGGACCTGCCCCATAGAGACTCCAAGGGCAGCTCCAGGGCCCAGGGACAGATAATAATAATAATAATAATAATAATAATAATTTAAAAAGCCCAGCCTTGGCATTTGGGTAACATTTTGAGCTCTTCTTTCTTGCTTTTTTCTCAAGCAGACATGTCTCAAGTTTTGTGTGTGTGTGTGGGTTTTTTTTTTTTTGTAATTTTGAAATCTATCTTGTCTCAGGGTATAGGTAGAAAGGACCCAGGCTGAGTAGAGCCATAAGGGTGTAGCTGACAGCTCAGAGTGAGATGCAGGAGCTGAGCAGGAAGATTAGGTAAGATTCTCCCACCATCTCTGCACAGCCCTGCCTTGTACCTCCCGCCCTCTACCTGTCAATCCAGTAGATTCACTTTCCCAGGATGCACCTTGCCTCATCTGAGATTAGGAAGGAGAAGACGCCATGATGGCCACGTGGATGGTGAATCCCACAAGCAGGCACTGTGGAACTCCCAGAAAGCCTCTCACACACTAAAATCCACCCTGTGTGTATATTCAGTCAGGACACCGCCCCCTACACCAGAGTGGCCCCGTTTTTAGCCTTTCTGGCTTCTTACCCTTGTTGATCCTTCGCTGCCACCCCACCCCCAACATACACTCTGTCTTCGTAGGCAACAATACTATAGCCCACTCGTGACAGGTGTCTCTGTGTGGGGTTGCCCACACTCACGCATGAATATATATTCTGTCTCTCTCTATTTCTCATACATCTTGCTGTCATGCACTGTGTGAGTGCACCCTGCTTCCAATTGTTATCTTTGTAAGGGCAAGAAATTGAAATATAAATTTAGGATACATAGCCCCCAAACAAAAGGCACCTGTGAGGGGACAGTGGCCAGGGTCAAGACAGGCACCTGGGTCTGATTCAAAGTGCACACTGGAGGAGGATGGCCCAAGTACTTGGGCCCTGCACCCACATGGGAGATCAGGAGGAAGCACCTGGCTCCTGGCTTCGGTTCAGCACAGTGCACCAGCCGTGGCAACCATTTGGGGGGTGAACCAACAGAAGGAAGACCTTTCTCTCTGTCTCTCTCTCACTGTCTGACTCTGCCTGTCAAAAAAAAAAAAAAAGTGCACACTGGAAAGCCAGAGCCCCCTGCACCATATGGAGTAATGCAAGGGGCCATCATCAGCCTCCAACTGCCCCCAGAGAGGAGCCTCAGTAAGGCTAGACCCCTGGCCTCCTACCTGGGCTGTAAGGGACACTGGACAGCCCCATGGACACTTCCTTGCTGTTGACTCTGTTGGGAAATGGCCCCAAATGAGCTGGGATACTGGGCTCCTTCTTTTGATTCTCAAAATATAGGGTAGGAAGACGGCAGAGGAGGCTGTGGTGGGAATCCCTTCCCAGCAGCTCCTCCGGCTGGAACATTCGGTCCCAGGAGGACAGAGGGTGAGGGACTGGGCTTCCCAAGAGTAAACAATCAGAGGAGTCATTTGTCCACGCCTCCCCCAGCCTGCCTGCCCGGGGCCTCCTTGAAATGGACAGATGGGTTTCCTTCCTGTGGCACTGAGATTTGCAGCTGCCAGCGCAGGGCTCTCTGCGAATGTGTGAATTTGCTCTCCCCGTTTTGGGACTCTCGGGAGAATTCCAGGAGCCAAGTCTCCCGGCCTGCTTTTGACACAGCCACTTTTCATCTCCCTGGCTTCGGGCGCGGGCAAATGCACACAGGCGAAAATCAGTTAATAACTATGCACGTTTTATAATAAATTTTAACAATTTAAGAGCGTGGTACAGCTTTATTATAGTTTTTATTTCACCACACTAATTCAGCACGTAATAATCTGTCAAGGCCACCGAATTCGCTTGACATATGTTCCCAGCGTCAAGATAATGGAATCAACTGAAGAGGGACTTTGGGTCACACCCAGCTGAGCGCCACCTCCCCCCTCTTTTCCCCAGGGAGTGGGGAGGGAGTACAGGGCTCAGAATTGTGGGAGGGGACCTTAAGCTGGGAGCTGCTTCCCAGGGTGCGTGGGGAGGGGGCGGGCAGGTGCTGGCTTCTCTGGGGAGCCAGAAAGGACAAGTTCATAGACCATGAGTGTTCCACACTCCCTGGATTAGGCTCAGCGCTCAGCCTGCTCCGCTGCATTCCTCCCTGGGTGGCTTGGAAGGCCAAGGGCTCATTCTCTAGGGTCTGGCAGCTGGCCACCTCCACTCTTTCAGCCCTGAGATCAAGCTAAAGGAAATGCTCCTAGGGACCAGGTGTTGCCTTTCTCCCCTGCCGCCTCCCTCCTGCCCAGAGCGCGTCTCTGTCCAGCGAGGTCTTCCCAGAGCTAAGCCTGGGAAAGCAGTTAGGGACAAGGATTCTCGCCCTGTTTCTGGACCTACTGAACGGGAGGGATGTGGGGCCCAGTGCTATTCTGATGTGTGCGGAAGTTTGACAAATTTGACAAACACCCACGTTTTTGAGATCAGGAGCGGAGTCTGTGAAATGCAAGACGGCATGGGATTTGGGTGCATAGCTCTGTTGCTCGCTCTGCCTGGTTAGGAAACCAGTTTCCTCGTTTGGAAAATAAAGGCACAGGCTGGGTGCTCGCTGAGTCCCCTGCAGCCCCTATATTCTAGGAATGATGGCTGAAATAAAGCCAGACGCTGCCGTCCCCAACACACACACACACACACACACACACACACACACACTGCTCCTGTCTTTAAGACAGACTACAGTCTGCCCAGCATATGTGTGCAGTGTGTGCTCCAGGTACAGAGTAGCATCAAACCTGGGAAAACACGAGTGGGGGTAAGGTCCCTGACCGGGAAGCTAAAAAGGGGAAGAAACCAAGAGCAGGTGTGTGTGGGTGTGTGTGCGTGTACGCGTGTGTGTGTGCACGCTTAAGGTGAACATTAGGATCCTGGCTCCCTGAACCATCTTTTCTCTCCCCTTTATCTCTTGCCTCTATGATCCTCCAAGAACATGATTACGTCTCTCCCGTGCTATTGAGAAATGGACCTTCCGCTGGTTTGGGGGGCTTTTCTAACTGCCCACTTTTCTCTCCTTCCCCATGTCTTTGACCCCTTCCCTCAAGCTGGGTTCCACCTCCATTGCTCCAGGAAACTGCTCTGCCCACCTCTATTTTCCAAATCCAAGGGGAGCTCCCAGCCCTTGTGTTGCCTGCCCTCCCCACACTGAAGCCCCTACCCTGTCCAGATTCCAGCATCCGTCCCGTGTGTGCAAACTCTCTCTTGCTGGGCCCCCAAATGATGCAGAATAACTGCCAATCTTTGCGCTTGACCCTTGGTGTATAATTTCATAATCCACGCTTCCCTGCATATACACATGGATTTCCCTGTTGGACAAAGTGAGTTATGGGAAAGGGCAGAGGTACAGGTCACCTAATTCCTTCAGCATTCCTTAAAAATGAAAACTCAAAAGAAAATATTCTTGGACGATGAAATGCCAAAACCCTTTTATTTTCCTTGAGGAACTAGTGTGCCATCTCGGGTACAGGGATGGAAAAGCTGGAGACAGGTAAATAAATGATGTTGATCCCTGGAAGGGCGTCAGCTGGACAGGAGTAGACAGGGGGCTGTGAGGTAGGGATTAGGTCCTACGTCTGGTTATATAGTGTGTTCAGTTGCAAAACTGTATTGAGCTATGCAGTTATGAGGCAAGAACTTTTTGGTATGTGTCTTACAGTTCAGGAAACATTTTTAAGAATTCTCATTGTCTTTGTTCTTTTCAGATTAGTGGCTTGATTTTTTTTTCTTATAGAAGTTTATGACTTTTTTTTCTGCACCCCATTTTTTCTGATTTTGCTCCTCTATTCTAAGTTGTATTAAAGAGCACATATATAAATTTGCAGAAGTTTTATGCTTGGGTTATAACTATAAATTTTGCATTTCATTATATACACACATCCAAAATGCTTTATTGACGTCGACAAGGTATAAAAAGAAATAGGCATTCTTTCTATAGGTGTTCTCCAAGCTTGACATATAGTGTATGTTTGATGAAGGCTAAGAGAAAGGAAAATGTATCTGTAAAGGAAAAGAGAAAAATGGGACAAAAGGGTTCTTTTTTGAGATGGCAAAGCTCTGAGCAGGTCTCTAGAGAGGTAGAAAGAAGCCAGGAGAAACGGACAAGTTAAACCTGGGGAGAATGAGGGTGGGAGTTTGGCACACGGGTTCTACCACTGCTTGGTACATCTGCATCCGTGTCGGTGTACCTGGCTTTGAGTCCCAGCTCTGCTCCTCACTCCAGCTTCCTGCTACTGTGCACCTTGGGAGGCAGCAGGTGATGGCTGAAGTACGTGGGTCCTGGGGCCAGTGCTGTGGCACAGCAGGTTAACGCCCTGTCCTGAAGCCCTGGCATCCCATATGGGTTCCGGTTGGAGACCCGACTGCTACACTTCTGATCCAGCTCTCTGCTGTGGCCTGGGAAAGCTGTAGAAGATGGCCCAAGTCCTTGGGCCCCTACACCCATGTGGGGGACCTGAAGGAAGTTCCTGACTCCTGGCTTTGGATCAGTGCAGCTCCGGCCATTGTGGCCAATTGGGGAGTGAACCATTGATGGAAGACCTCTCTCTCTCTCTCTCTCTCTCTCTGTAATTCTGACTTTCAAATAAACAAATAAATCTTTTAAAAAAAAGTACTTGAGTCCCTGCCACTCACGTGGGAGACCCAGATGGAATTCCAAGCTTCTGGCCTCAGGTATCTGAGAGAGTGAACCAGCAACTGGAAGGTTTCTCTGATTTTCTCTCTGTGTATCTCTGTTTACCTTTCAAGTAAAAGAAATAATAGTTACTCTTTTTTAACCTGGGAAGAATAATTGGTGAGTCGTGGTCCTGGAGGAGGGGAAAAGACAGAATGGAAGGAAGAAGTGAAAGAATTGTTCTGAGCAGGTGAGAGCCCTCTGGTCAATCTCGTTGACCGACTTCTCCTTCCCTGTGCTTAACTGTGACACCTCTGAATTCAGTCCTGTGTCTTCTCCGTCTTCCATCCGTCTCCGGATGATCTCATCTGATGTGGCTTTCAACGCCATCTGGACTCGGACGATTCCCAAGGCTGTCTCCAGCCCAGCTCTCCCTGTGCACCCAGGACTGCCTGCTCCGTGTCTCTGAGAGGGGGCTCAACTGACTTCTCAAAGTGAGCACAAGAAACTGCACCCCCTGCCTTTCTCTCCAGCCTGCTCTTCCCACATCGGGCCCGACTCCGGCCAAAGCAGCTTGAGTCATCCTCAACTCATCCCTCTCTCTCACACAACTCTCCGAGCTGCCAGCAAATCCATTGCCTCCTCCTAAAAATAAAAGAAGTTGTACCCCAGAGCTGTGCACCTGGGATGTACACTCACCTCCTAGCTGGTGTTCCTGCCTCTGTTTTCCCCGCCTTTGATCCTTCAAAGCTCTTCCATCCGCTGGCTCACTCCTCAAATGGTCGCAATGATGGAGCTGGGCTGATCCGAGCTAAGAGCCAGGAGTTCCCTCTGGGTCTCCCACGCGAGTGCAGGGGCCCAGGGACTTGGGCCATCCTCCACTGCTCTCCCAGGCCACAGCAGAGAGCTGGATCAGAAGTGGAGCAGCCAGGACACAAACCGGAGCCCATATGGGATGCCGGGGCTCAGTGGCTGACCTACTACACTGCAGTGTACGTGGACCACTCGTTGTTTCCTTTTTATCTCCCCCCCTGGATGACAGTCCCATGAGGGCGGGGACTTCTGCTGTGTCCTTCACTGCTGCATCCCAGTGCCTAGACCTCAGCCTGGTGTAGGATTGATGCTCAATTCGTGTTTGCTGAATTTGGTTTTCCCACATAACCCTCTTGCTTACAGTCTCTAAGAGACACTGCCTCTTGCAGAATAAAGTGCCCTCCTTCATAGACCCCCAAGGCCCCGTGGGCTCTGACCCCTGCCGCCTCCCCAGCGCCCCTCTTCCCACATCGACAGTGGAATGGCCACCCCCCCCAAAGTGGCCCCTTCATCTCTGCTTTTCCCATGCACCCCCGGCTCGGCCTGGAGTGCTCCCCGGAAGTCCTCTGTTTGGGGGGGCGGCTCCATCTGGGGATCACTTCCTTGCAAGCAGCCTCACTGGAACCCTATTTGGGTCAGGCCTCAGTGCTGTGTTCCCAAGTTCTACTGGACTCGTGTGTCTCCCAGCCTGTCTGGTTCTCTGCTTGAGAACAGGGCAGCTGTCATGCTCGTGTGTGTGTGTGTGTGTGTGTGTGTGTGTCCCAGTTCCTAGCTAGGGGGATTCTCAGTGAATGTGGTATTAGTTATGATCATGGCTATTACCCTGGATAAATATTTATTGAATCAATCACTCTCCCCAGAAGGTGCCAAGATCAACATATTGGTTCATTGATTGATATGTTGATTGCCTTGTTCCTCACCCCAGAGTGACAGTGACATCTCCAGTGGTTTCCCCTGGAGCATGGAAAAGAGGAAGTGGCTCAGGAGGGGGGAGGTACAGCTACCTCCGTAGCCCTTGGCAATCAAAAAGCTCCAAGGACACCCCGGAGCCACAGGCACCCGGTACATGCCCTTAAGCAGGAGATGGGTTTTCATTATTATTATTATTACAATTCACATTTCCCTACAAACGGATATATTTTAGGCCAAATTTATTGCAGTCACGGGGCTTCTGTGATCTGTCTGGCTCCACTGTATATCTTAAGTAAACTGAGTGAGAATTGGGTTTGCTTAGTCATTAAAAGTCACCTACATTGAAGGTGAAGACGTCCGCGTAACATCATGCATTCAGTCAGTAAACTTTTCTGCGGCATTCACACCATGCCAGGCCCCTGCCAGGCTCCGGGAGAGGAGCAATGGCACAGAACAGGTCACCCCTGCCCTCCAAAGAGACACGGTCCAGTGGTCACTGAAGGAGTCATTATAGCTACCGAAATGGCTCGAGCCTTCCTGTTCATGTTTGCTTAACGCGAGGCAGCTGCAATGGGGGGAAAGAGACCTATTTCTTGAGAGCTGCTGCACGCACAGACTTTAGCTAAGCTGTTCCATTTGAACTTGACAGCTGAACCATATGACAGATGAAGAAACCGAAGCTCAGATCGCTGGCCCAGGACGCACACTGTTACAAAGCCATGCCTCTCCCAGTCCACCACCACTGCTAATCCAATAGCCCCATGCAAAGAGACCTGAGCATACAAACTCCTGTTTACAGCGCCTTAAAAGCCGGCAGCCATCAGTAAATTACACACACACACACACAGGCATTCAGTTGAAAAAGAAAAACAGACACCAAGGAACAGTCTACTTATTTGCTCGTTGCTCATGAGCCCCGGATGTCTGTCCCAGGCCTCTTTGGGAAAGCCCAGGGTTGGATCCCTGTGGGAAGCAGAAGGGTGCTGGTGACTCCTGAGTAACAAGGCACAGAGAGGCAGCACCCATGGCCCTTTGAGAAGGAGAGCATGGTGTGCACCACGCCGTATCAGGACTGTGGGCATAGAAACTCACCCTGCGTCGTGCGGCCTGAGCCCTGCCTCTACCCCAATTCCTCAATGAACTCACTCACAGACCTCCAGCCTTGGAAAATCCACCCCCGCCCCTAACACCACCCTCCCTGGGGTTTCCTCCCTGATCATGCATCACAGAACTCTGGGTGTTGACTTTTGCAGGAAACATATTCCATTTGCAGAAAACACATTCGGTTTGCAGGAAACACATCTCCCTGGCTCCTCCTTCGGAGTTTCCAAAACTCCACCCAAGCCCACCCGTGGTCTCAGCGACTAGGAACGTCATCAAGGGCTTCCCATGGGAGCTTTGGCACGGCTGAGAGTTTTATGACTCTGAATACATGAATCATACAGTGCCCACGGCACCCGGGGAAGCAGGCGCCGGTCACCCAGACAGAGTGCCCCTCTCTGCTGGGGGAGTTGGAAGGGACTGGGCTGCACACGCAGGAAGTCCCGTTGTTTAGGGCTCTGTCGGCAATCACTTCTGGGGAAAATCCCTACTTGCATGAGCTGTTTTTGGCTTGGGTAGAAAGCCTCAAGGCGTGAAAGCTGCTGTTATTCATCCAGTGTGTGTCCAAGCTCCGGGAAAAGCCAGTGAAAGTGCCATCCATATCTCTTGCATCTCTTCCCCCAAGGGGGAGGCAATGGAACCCCGGGAAGGGACCTGGGATCCCAAAGGACTGTGTGTTACTCTGAGCAATGAGAATGCCCACCCCCCCTTAACCCCACCCCACCCCCTGGCCAGCTTCAGGGACACGTGTGAAGGCTGTGGGGGTGAACATAGATCACTGAAGGATTTGCAGGGAGCTGTTCTCCGGGCCCGAGTACAATTTACAAAATGCAATGTGCAAAAAGAGAGAGAGAGAGAAATCTACTCACGCTCTCTGCCAGGCTAGAGCAGATTCCTGAAGCAAAACAACTCTGCAACAGAACCTGAGTTTCCTCAAAAGGCACAAGGCACAGGGGTAGGAATTCTTGAAACCCTGCAGCCCACCATTTCTCACCCCGCCAGCTGCATTCGGAGCACAGGGGTGGGGGGAGCCTGGGGGAGAGTGGTGGCACCGCGTTCCTTTGGGACGATTTCCAGGGAGAAAGTTGAACAGAATGAGTTTTCTGCTAACACAGGAGGGGAGCGTTCGCACAGCCATCTTCAGAACCGAGTGGCAGGTCGGGGGCTTGGGTAGCGGGGAAGTCACAGGAGCGAGGGCCCCCAGCCAGGAGGTCGGGGTTTTGCAAAAGCCAGAGCTAAAAGGTCCACATTTCCCCTGCTCCTGCAAACCACTTTGGCAGCTGGGGGAAGCCAGGGCCGAAACAAACACAGGCGGAGTGACCTCCGCGTCTCCTCCCCACCCCTTCCTCAGAACCCCCACGAAAACTTGATTTCTCTCAACTACACACAAGCTGGGAGAGATCGGAGAGGCGGCAGAGGGGGAAGAGGGAGAGAAAGCGGGGCCAGGCAGCGTCCATGCAGTCAGTGGTATTATTGATTTAGAGCCACACAAGCCTCCGGGAGCCGTCGTCGGCAAGGACCATACCTCCTGCTGATCTTGGGGGAAAGTCTCCAAGAACCATGGCTGGGAGCTAGGGAGGATCTCAGAGCCTTCAGCTAGGAGCACAGCACTGCAGCTCCTCAGAACGATGGACCAGGGCGAGCTTTAATTAACAGGGTCTGATGCCTCTTCTTTTTTGGGAACTGAGCAGATTTAAAGGGCTAGAGTCCCAATTTGGAGGGTGCCGGTGCTGCTCGTACTGCGGCCGCTGCCACTCTGGGTTGCTCAAGAACTCCCTGCAGAAGGTCCCCCTCCAGTGAGGATGCGGAGCCGTGGGCCAGGCGCTGCTCACCCCCGCGAGTGCCCACGTCCTGCGTGCTGAATCCCAGACCAGGCGAAAGGGCAGAGCGCCGTGGGTGCCGCCCCCTCCACGCGTGGGGCTGGGCCCCACACTGCCAGGCAAGGTGGGAGGTGTGATCTCTGCTGGGTGCTCCTATCCTGAGAGCACTGCCTGTGACAGCCGTAGGGGAAGCTGCACGCACACACAGCACACACACACGTGCACACACGCCTGCTCATGTGTGCACACGTGCCTGCCCATGCACTCATATTCCCATGTTCATTTATGTATGTACATGTACACATACATGCATTCCCATGTGTACACAATGCCTTCTCATGTGCACACATGTCTGCCCTTGTGCACACATGTCTGGCTCCGGGAACATCCTTGCATGACTGCCCACACATCACCCCATGTAAACACATGCCTACCCATGTGTATACACATGACTTCTCATGTACACACACATCTGTCCATATGCACATCCCTCTGCTCATGTGCACTGCACATACATGTCCACTCCTGCACATGCATGAGCCCACATGTTCCCATGCATGTACATGTGTATACACTCATGCACATCTACCTGCTCATCTTTGAGACACATGACCTGCAGCAGCCCGACACCCCACCGATGCACCTGTATTTCACAGGTAGTGATAATTGTGGGGCCGACATTGTGGTGTAGCAGGTAAAGCCATCGCCTGTGACACCAGCATCCCATACAGGGATAGATTCGTGTCCCAGCTGTCTCACTTCTGATCCAGCTCCCTGCTAATGGCCTGGGAAAAGCAGTGAAAAGTGGTCCAGGTGTTTGGGAAGACCCAGAAGAAGCTCCTGGCTCCTGGCTTTGGCTTGTGCCTTTGTCAGGGCACAGATCTTATCAGGGACGGTGCCAATTCAAGACTGTCACCCGCAGGGATGCCTTGCCACACAGCCTCTTTCCACTTCCTCCTGCTTGGGCAGTGCCTGGTGGATTTGTGACCCAGTCTTGGCCAGTCCTCTGTGTCTCATCCTCAGAGTGGCTCAGAGGAGCTGACTTTCCTGTGATCACCTTGCACAACATCTTTATTTTATTTTATTTATTTTATTTATTTTGACAGGTAGAGTTAGACAATGAGAGAGAGAGACAGAGAGAAACATCTTCCTTCCGTTGGTTCACTCCCCAAATGGCCGCTGCAGCCAGCGTGCTGCGGCTGGTGCACTGCACTGATCGGAGCCAGGAGCCAGGTGCTTCCTCCTGGTCTCCCACATGGGTGCAGGGCCCAAGCACTTGGGCCATCCTCCACTGCCTTCCTGGGCCACAGCAGAGAGCTGGACTGGAAGGGGAGCAACCGGGACAGAATCTGGCGCCCCGACTGGGACTAGAACCCGGGGTGCCAGCGCCGCAGGCGGAGGACTAGCCAAGTGAGCCACGGCGCCGGCCGCACAATATCTTTAATGCTGTGTCCGCTAGGGGGCACAGACCAGAAGCCCAGCCTCTCAGTGCTCACTAGCCAGAGGTCTTCCGGCCTGTGTCTTTGCACAAGAGAGGGGCTGTGGTCTGGGGTGACCACACACACCACCAGCATGTGATGACCCCCTCCCTCTTTTTCTGATTTTTTAAAAATTTATTTATTACTTTGTTTGAAACGTAGAATGACACAGAGAGAGAGAATGAGAGAAAGGTTTCCCACTGCTGGTTCACTCCCCAAACACACAACAGCCAGGTCTGAGTCAGGCCAAAGCCAGGAGCCAGGAGCTCCATCCCGGTCTCTAATGTTGGAGTCTGGGGCCCCGGTACTTGCACATTTTTCCCAGGAGCATCAGCAGGAAGTTGGATCAGAAGTGGAGCAGCCAGGACTCCAACCAGAGCTCCCATACAGGATGCTGGCATTGCAAGTGATAGATCAATTTGCTACTGCTATGCCAACACTAGGTTTTCTGATTTTTAAAATGACAGGATTGCACTAAGGGGACAGTGTTTTTTTTTTTGTTTTGTTTTGTTTTGTTTTTTTTTTTTTTGACAGGCAGAGTGGACAGTGAGAGAGAGAGAGAGAGAGAGAGAAAGGTCTTCCTTTGCCGTTGGTTCACCCTCCAATGGCAGCCGCGGACGGTGCGCTGTGACCGGCGCACCGCGCTCATCCGATGGCAGGAGCCAGGTGCTAGTTGCTTTTTCCTGGTCTCCCATGGGGTGCAGGGCCCAAGCACTTGGGCCATCCTCCACTGCACTCCCGGGCCAAAGCAGAGAGCTGGACTGGAAGAGGGGCAACCGGGACAGAATCCGGCGCCCCAACCGGGACTAGAACCCGGTGTGCCAGTGCCGCAAGGTGGAGGATTAGTCTGTTGAGCCACGGCGCCGGCCAGGGACAGTGCTTTTAACAGAAAAAGAAAGGAAGAAATGAGCCATACTGACTTGTAGAAAGTGTGTTCAATTATCCAGACACCAAGCTTGACCAAACCTTCTTAGCTCACGGGGCCTGCACGCAGGTAGCAGGAGCTAGAAAAGTGTGCAGGATTGTCCCTGAGGGAGTCAGTGATGGATGGAGTGGACTGGACACAGTCTCCCTGGTCCTGGCCTCTCCTCGCTGAGCAATGAACCTTGCATGTAGCCAGCTCACATTGCCAAAATCAGAAAAAGCTGGTACCGAAGGCTCTCACTGGGCCTTAGGCTCAATCCCTGGGCCTTCCCAGCAAACCTCTCCATGTGTCCCTGAGACTTCTGCCTGGCTCAGTGCCAATCGAAACTTTGTTAGGGGCGAGCACATGGCTCAGAGATGAAGTTGCAGCTTGGGAGTCTTGCACCCCATATCCAAGTGCCTGGTTCAGTTCTCAGCTCCGCTGCTTCCAATCCAGCTTCCTGCTGATGTGCACCCAGGGAGGCAGCAGCTCATGGCTCAAGTACTTGGATCCCTGCCACCCACGTGGGAGACCCACACTGAATCCCAGGTTTCGAGCTCTGGCTTGGTCCCATCTAGGCTGTTGCAGTCATTTAGGTAGTAAAACAATATGTGAAAGATCTCTCTCTCTCTCTCTCTCTCTCTCTCTCTCTCTGCCTTTCAAGTAAAAATAAATAAATAAAAATGTTTTGAAAGTCTAAAATTAAATAACACTTTGTCAGCAAAAGATCCGCCACCACCTATTGAGACATCAGTAAGGTGCAATTTCCTGTCTCCATTTTCCGGTGGAGGTGGTGGGGGGGGGGGGTTGCACATCACCTCTTCGCTCACAAGTGAGCAAGGCAAACGGAGAGGCGTGGAGGGACACCTATGCCTGCCGTGAGGAGTGACCCCACGGACTCACCATCCCAGGTCTCCCTGTCACCCAGTGAGGCATCTTCAAGCAAGGCAGGGACTGGCACAGCAGAGAGGTACCCAACAAGAGGTTCATCTGGACGGGAGGTCCAATCACTCACCATTCCTGCTGTACCCCCTCCACCACCACCCAAATGCTCAGCGCTTCTTCCAAGTTTCCATGAATGCAAGCCCCATTTGGTGTTGGTGTTGAGTGTGTGTGTGTGTGTGCATGCGTGCGTGTGAGATGGACAATAAGGAGGACTCTCACAGAGGAAGGGACGGGGTCTGTCCTCCATTCCCCGGATACTACCAGCACGCACCATGCTGCCTCCATCATGGCTTCATGAGTCTCTCTGTCCCTCAACTCACCCCACAGCGCCTCAGAATAGAACTGAGACAAGGCTGGGTTATTTAGAGAAAAGTGCCATGAGCTGGGATAGAAGCAGGAAGCCGGCCACCTGGAAGGAGACAGTGATTCATCTCTCCCGGAGCCCCAGTAACGACCTGCCCTTCATCCTGCGCCTGGGGAGGTGGCCCTCCATGCCCACCTCCAGGAAGTGCCCGGGTGGCTGCCCCCACCTCTCAATGCCCAGACAGAAGAGTCTAAGGCCCGGGGAAAAGGAGGTGTCCTCCTCCTCCCCCCCCAACTAAAATCCATTTTGGCCCCAGTGATAACTTACTCTTCCCTGGTGACTGATGGACAGCCTTCATTCCCATCTGCCGAAGCTTAGCTTTATGCGACTCCCAGGGGATAAGCTTATCAGACACACTACAACCCCAGGAGCCTCCTCTCTGCTCAAGGCAGGAGAGACCGTGTGGAATCCTGAAACTGGCCAGCCCACACATCCGCTGAGCATCCATTCATTCTTATGTTCGGCCCCAGGCACCCCCGGAGACCCTGCCACGTAGGATTGGGCTCTGCAGACCACACCACCACTGCTGGATTCCTGCTGGAGTCCATCAAGGAGGACTCCCTGGAGGGAGTAGGGAAAAGAACACGGGAGGGTTGGTCCAGCCGCAGCATCCCCTGGGGCTGTGACATCAGCATCTCTGTGCTCCTGGGAGGCCTGGCATTGGCTCTGCCTCCTCATAGAGGTGCCAGCCACTGCAACCTTGCCAGTGGACGCCTCCTTCAGCCACCACCTGCCCCGCTGGGTCCACCCCAGGTCAGCTCTTTCCTTGCTATTGTTTCCTGAGTCTTAGAGGGCAGCTCTTCTCATAAAGATGTATCTCTGGGTTACTTCCGCTTCCTACTTCCTGTGCAATGGATCTTCTGCATTCAACACCCTCTGTTTGAAACCTGCACTGTGGCTTTTATTCTTCTGACTGGACAAGAATTTTCCTTGGCGATCCCAGATTGGAGTGTTCTAACAGTCACAATAGAGCCCCAGCTGAATGTTCTGGCACCACGTATGCATTCTGGATTATAAATGTCATCATTTCCTGATTAAAGGAAATTATTAGAGAGAGTAGTTCTCAGATCACTCCCCAGGTGGAGTCCCTGGGTCCATCCTGGTACAAGGATATTTGGAAAAGTCTATGGCAAATGGAATGAAAAGAAAAAGTGGATTTTGGTGCAATTTTTTTGGAGAAAAAAGTTTATTTACTTGAGAAGAAGAGGGAGAGAGAAATAAACAGAGAACCCACACCCACTGGATCACTCCCCAAATGCATACAAAAGCCAGGGTTGGACCGGGCGGAGGCTGGGAGCTGGGAACTCCATCCAGGGCTCTAACTTGGATGGTAGGGACCCAAGTACCTGAACCACCACCTGCTGCCTCCCAGCGTCTGCATTAGCCGGAAGCTGGAATTGGGAGCAGAGATGTAACCTGATCTCAGGCCCTCTGCTATGAAACACAGGCATCCCAACAGGAATATTTACTGCTAAGCCCAACACCCACCTGCAAAATATTTTGAAATCCACCCTTATGTGGGTACTTCAAAAACTTCATGGAAAGTTATATTAGTGAAAAAATAACTATGCCTGATGGATTTACAAAAATTTTGCACCAAAATAAGTTTACCTTATAATGCCCTTGTCCACAAATTTTTTGAAGCACCCTCATATTATCCATTTGTCACATCTGGTCCCAGATTTACAGGTCTGATTTTAGATGTAGTGAATTTAAATGAAAAAAAAAAATAAGAGGCAGCTAGGAAAACCTTACTTGGGGCAAGCTGAACGCAAGGTCAGCACAGCTGAGACAGATTAGGCATTCTCTCCACATCGTCACTCCCCTTACTTAGTTATGTGAGGGGTGTTGGGTAAAGAGTAGTGCGTTGGGGCAGGCATTGTGGCACAGCAGCCTAACCACTGCCTCCCATACTGGAGCACCTGGTTAGGGTCCTGGCTCCTCTGCTTCCCATCAAGTTTCCTGCTGATTGTGCACCCTGGGAAACAGCTCATGATGGCCCAAGGGCTGAGCTTCCTGCCACACATGTGGGAGACCTGGATGGAGCTCAGGGTTCTGGCTTGATCCTGCCCCAACCCTGGCTGTTGTGGACATTTGGGGAACGGACCAGTGGATGGAAGATTCTCTCTCTCTCTCTCTCTCGCTCTCGCTCTCTCTCCCCTACCCTCCCTCCCTTCCAAATAAATAAATGAACATTTTTTTGACAGGCAGAGTGGACAGTGAGAGAGAGACAGAGAGAAAGGTCTTCCTTTGCCATTGGTTCACCCTCCAATGGCCGCCACGGCTGGTGCGCTGTGGCCGGCCCACAGTGCTGATCCGAAGGCTTCTCCTGGTCTCCCGTGGGGTGCAGGGCCCAAGCACCTGGGCCATCCTCCACTGCACTCCTGGGCCACAGCAGAGAGCTGGCCTGGAAGAGGGGCAACCGGGACAGAATCCGGCGCCCCGACTGGGACTAGAACCTGGTGTGCTAGCGCTGCTAGATGGAGGATTAGCCTATTGAGCCACGGCACCAGCCAATAAATGAACATTTTAAAATGTGTATTATTTTGGGATGTGGACAGTGTAGTAGGTTATAGGAAACTGGAAGACCTTACTTTTTCCTCAATTCATCCCCGTGGAGCCTGGGCTTTGAAAGACAAGGAGCCCTGGGCAGAAGCTGGCGAGGGTGCCCTTGGCCAACAGATCCCAAGGAGGACTCTCAGGTTTTCTCCCTTCTTGCTAGGAGGAGGGAGATCACCACAAGGCAGCGACATCTGGGGACATCCCAGTCTTGTTGGACACTCTGGCTTGGACATTCATCCCAGCAGACAGAAAGAGGCCCATTTCAGGTGACACCTTAGCCAGCAGGTCAGTCTGTCAAACAGAGGTGACTGTGGGAGCCAGAGCTGTGAGAGGAGGTTAAGCCAAAACTTGTGACACCAACTTGCCACCCGGGGGCGCTGAATCAAGTCTGGCTGCCCCGCTTCCCATCCAGCTCTCTGCTAACGTGCCTGAGACAGCAGCAGAAGATGGTTCAAGTGCTTGGGGCCCTGCCACACACGTGGGAGACCTGGATGGAGTTCCTGGCAGGAATCATACCCAAGTAATGATTTAGGAGTTGTCTCTTTTTTAAGATTTATTTATTTATTTGAAAGTCAGAGTTACACAGAGAGAGAAGGAGAGGCAGAGAGTGAGGTCTTCCATCCGCTGATTCACTCCCCAGATGGCTGCAATGGCCAGAGCTGCACTGATCTGAAACCAGAAGCCAGGAGCTTCTTCCAGGTCTCCCATGCAGGTTCAGGGGTCCAAGGACTTGGGCCATCTTCCACTGCTTTCCCAGGCCATAGCAGAGAGTTGGATCAGAAGTGGAACAGCTGGGACTCGAACCGGCACCCATGTGGGATGCTGGCACTGTAGGTGGCAGCTTTACCTGCTATGCCACAGCACTGGCCCCAATTTAGGAATTTTCTCTTTTTCCTTAACATTAGCCAAATCTGCCGGGAATGTGTCACAACGGCACTGCTTGCAGAAGTCAGCTTAGACCCACTCGAATGTGGAACCAGAAGACCTCAGGCAACGGTCGCTACTCTTAGCCAAGAGCTGCTACATCAAGGACATGCATTTTCCCCTATTGAATGAAAACAGATGCTTATGTAAAGAAAAAGTGTTCATGGGGCTGGCATTGTCGCACACCAGGTTAAGCCACCGCCTACAATGCCGACAACTCATGTGAGTGCCAGTTCAAGTCCTGGCTGCTGTGCCTGATCCAGCTCCCTGCTAACTGTACCTGGGAAGGCAGCAGAAGATGGCCCAGGTACTCGGGCCCCTGCACCCATAGGGAAGACTCGGATGAAGCGCTTGGCCATCTGGGGAGTGAACTGGAATTTCTCCCTGCCTCTGCCTCTCCAGCTCTGTCATTCTGCCTTTCAAATACATAAATAAATAAATAATTTTAAAAAACCACTGGAAGATGGCCAAATACTTGGGAACCTACCACCCATGCATGTGGGAGACCAGAATACATTTCCTGGCTCCTGGGTTTTTTTTTTTTTCCCTTGCCCAGCCCTGGTCATTGCAACCATTTGGGGAGTGAACCAGCAAATGGAAGATCTCTCTCTCTCTCTCTCCTTATGCACTTCAAATAAATAAATAAATCTTAAAAAAGAAGAAGAAAAGAAAAGTTGCACCGTGTGACAGCACTTCCATGGGTAGGAGGTACGAGCGTGCAAATCTCAGGCCGTAGCCTAGAGAGCACCAGGTCAGAGCACCAGCTCCAGCCTCCTCCCATGATGGTGGAAACGCCCACCTCATGCTGCAGGTGAAGATGAAAACCCATGGCCCTCCCTGCCCCCGTGAGATTTTTGCAGGTTCAATTGTCTCTAAATCCTGGGCTGAGTCTCTCCCTGGAAGATCTAACTTTTTTGAGGATCAGCCCTGGCATGGTCAGCTCTCAGGCCACATTTACCCATGAATGTGGCCTTGGGAAGCACAGAGAGAACTTCTCCTTTGTGAATATCCTTGAATCTGGGTTCCGCTCCACCGGCCTGAAGTTCAAGGTTCTGGAGGATTTGTGAATGGAAGCTGCGGTAACCCTGTTTGGCTGTCTCCAACCACCCCTGATCCTATTTCTCAGCATGCCCTCTCTCGTTATTCCTTCCTCCCCTCTATCTCTGTCCCTAGGCTGGGGAGGTGTTCTTATGCCATGGCAGACCTCATGAGCAGGTGCCATACACCCAAAGCTTGGACTACACCTGGAACGGACAAAGTTGTCATGGTCAGGATGCTTTGGGCTGCAGAAGTCTCCTAAATCCAGACCCAGCAGCATGGGGACTGCACACATGTCGGTCCCCATGCTGCTTGCCGGCTGACACAGCAGTGGTGGCAGACAAGGAGGTGAGTTCCCTGGAGGTGATGCACAGCTCACAAGCAGCTTGATGGATGGCCTTGCTCTGTGCACCTGACCTTGGTTACCTGTACAGCCGGCTGCATTTCCTCACCTCTCCCAGCAGAGTTAGCCCCAGCAGCTCGCTCTGGGTAATGCTGATGCTGTGTCATGTCCCTAAATCAGGCTGCTGTCGCTTGGCAAGGCCACCTCCTGGGGCTCAAAGTCCCAACTTCCTCTCCTTATCTCACAGTCCAAGGAGATGCCAAACTCAACAATTTCACTGGCTTTTCAGAAAAGACATCAGATAAGACTGAGGGTACAGACACACACGCTGAGACATGGAAGTAAATCAGAGCCGGTCCACAGCCTGGGTGTCCCAGCTCCACACACAAAACCCACTGTCAGGCAAGAGCTACAGACAGGCTGTGAGGTTCTGGAACAATCTGAGTGCCAAGGCAGTCCTGTCAGTGTGTGAATACCCCAGTCAGCCCTGCAAGAGACTCCCTTTTGGCTACGGGAGTCGGAGCCAGGCAGGGAGACCGGAGCAGAGACAGGATGGAGGCTGCCAGGACCCCCAAAGTACTCACTCCCCTCCCCTAACCAAAAGATCCCTGTGGAGTTCATACCAGCCTGGCCAAAGTGCCGTCCATGTTGATGTTGGACTTGGTTTCTTTTTCCTTGGCCGTAAGCCCTGTTAACTTGCCCACTCACATACACATGCTCTTTATAGAGAATTAGAAGGGAGAGAGAGAGAGAGAGAGAGAGAGAGAGAGAGAGAGAGAGAGAGAGGCCCTCCCAAACACCACCACCCGGGGGTTTAACAACTGTTAAAGTTTCTGTCCGTGGACTGCCACCAAGCGCCTGGCAGACTTCACTCTCCACTGCCTGCTCCTTCATGCATTTGTGACCACCTGAGCCTCTCCTGAGGATCCAACCCAGTGCCCGGGCCCAGAGAGCCGGCTGGGGCAGGAGCTGGGCCACAGTGCACTCTGCACCTGCTCGGACAGGTGGTCCTTGAAGGCCGAGTCCAGGCCCCTCCTCTGCCTTCTGGAGTTGGATAAGTAGTCTGTGTGTAGGAGGATCAGTCAACTCTTGCTTCTCCCAGGGACTTGGAAAGCACCAAGAACCCAGTTCAGGAGCGAGTGAGGACTAGCTCTATGCTGTTAGGGAAGAAGGCCCAACTGACAAAACCGGAAGGACCTGCCATTGCTCAGCAGGAAGGGCTCAGCTTGTTGTTAAGGGCCTACCTAGGGGCCAGCGCTGTGGCGCAGAGGGTTAAAGCCCTGGCCTGAAGCACCAGCATTCCATATGGGCGCCGGTTCTAGTCCCGGCTCTGCTTCTCTTCCGATCCAGCTCTTTGCTGTGGCCTGGGAAAGCAGTGGAAGATGGCCCACGTTATTGGGCCCCTGCACTCACGTGGGCGACCTGGGAGAAGCTCCTGGCTCCTGGCTTCAGATCAGCACAGCTCCGGCCATTGTGGCCATCTGGGGAGTGAACCAGTGGATGGGAGCCCTCTCTCTCGGTCTTTCCCTCTCTCTGTAACTCTTTCAAAGAAATAAAATAAATCTTTATAAAAATAAATCTTTTTTTTTTAAAGGCCCTACCTAGCTGTGAATTACTGCAAACTCACCCAGGCCCCACAGAGAACCTTGCACAGCTGAGGAAGATGCACCCAGGGTCCCCACCCACCCTGATAGAGAGGTCATGGGGCCCTGGGAATGTAACCCGGCCCCCAATCCAGAAAGGCAGTACAGTCAAAGTCCCACCAAATCTTGGTGTAGCCATGAGTAGGTGGGTAGCTCTTTACCGGGTCTTGTATGAAGTTGGATTCAGTGATACAGCCAAAAGGCATGGCAAAGTAGGACTCATATGAGTTTGCAAAATAAAACAAATGTCGTTCCTATTTTGCAAATTATGTCAGATTTTTTTTCTGCAATAGGCACCCTGCACAGCTGTGTTCCCAAAAATTGTACCACAACGTGATTCTGAATATTGGAAGAAGTACGGGGGATGATAGGGGGAGAGGAGCCAGCTTCTGTGGCACACAGGGTTAAGCCACCACCTGCGATGCTGGCAGCCAAAACGAGCGCCAGTTCAAGTCTCGACTGATCCACTTCCCATCCAGCTCTGTTAATGCACCTGGGCAAGCAGCGGCAGATGGCCCGAGTACTTGGGTCCCTGGCACCCATGTGGGAGGCTTGGATGGAGTTCCAGGACCCTGGCTTTGGCCTGGCCCAGCCTGGGCTCTCTGTCTCTCCCTGGTCCTCTGTCACTCTGCTAGTCAAATAAGTAAATAAGTCTTTAAAATGAGAGAGAGTGAGAGAAGTAGCTTTCTCCATTACTGTAGAATCAGGTACACTGTCTCGGAGCGCTGTATGGGTGCTGGGAGGTGTGTGCCTGCCTCCACCAGGTCAGAGTTGCCTGCTCTGTGACTCAGGAAGTCCTTTGTCCAGTTCATCACAGTGAAGGGCAGAGACTAAAGGGCCTGGGCTTGGAAAACAAGACTCCTTCCTGTGCAGCTGGGCCTCACATGCCACAGCCCACGCCAGGCCATCCTGTGCGCTCTCTCCTTGGTCCTGACCTGATGCAGACACTCAGATCTTGGGAGAGCCTTGTCTAAAGAAAGCACACGTGCCAAGATGAAACCGGTCCCTGGGGATAGAGCTTGGATTCACCTCTTGTCTCTGAGGTGGCTGAAGGAGCTGGTCCCAGAGGAAACCTGGCCCTAAGCGACAGAGCAGCAGTACAACAGCGAGAGCAAGTCCACAGTGCACCTGCTCAAGGGTTTTAATTCTTTTTGCCACCTTTTCCCTAGCATTTTGTTGGTTTTTTAAGAATTATTTTCTTTATTTGAAGGAATTACACAGAGAGGCAGAGAGAGAGAGAGAGAGAGAGAGAGAGAGAGAGAGAGAGAGAGAGGGAGAGAGGGAGAGAGGGAGAGAGGGAGAGAGGGAGAGAGGGAGAGAGGGAGAGAGAGAGAGGTCCTCCATCTGCTGGTTCACTCCCCAAGTGACCGCAATGGCCAGAACTGAGCTGATGCGAAGCCAGGAGCCAGGAGCTTCTTCTGGGTCCCCCACATGGGTGCAGGGGCCCAAGGACATGGGCCATCCCCCACTGCTTTCCCAGGCCATAGCAGAGAGCTGGATCAGAAGAGGAGCAGCTGAGACTAAAGCCAGTGACCATATGGGATGCCGGAGCTGCAGGCTGGGGCTTTAACCCACCAGGCCACTGCACCGGCCCCTCTCAAGCACTTTGGCAACAGAAGAGGTGCATAGGTTGCAAACACTCCCCTTCTCTAGTGGGTGCCCCTTCCTTTTGTGACCAGTCTTCAGTCAAGGCTGGGTGTGACGGCTTGTAGCCAGGACTGGTCAGGTAGGGCCGTCACTGGTAGTGTTGAGGAAGGTCCTGGCAGGATGGGGGCGATGGCACAGCTCGCGGAGGAACAGGACAGCAGGGGGCAGTATGCCATGCAGAAGTCCGTGTGCCTGGATGCAGGTGCAGGTGTGAGACGAACCTCATTTCCCCTGAACGCTGGGGAATGATGACCCTTGAAGAGGAGAGACTTACACGAGGGTTATATACCTGGGTTCAACCATGATTGTGGCTCCGAAACAGCCAAGCATGGCCTTTTCTGGCTCCAGACCATGCCAGCTATGCAGGAACCCTGCCTTTCACCTCTCTGATGACCATATTCTACCACCCATCTCCCTGTCTTTCAGCACTGATCACCACTGTAACAAGGACATGGACTGGTTAGCAGCTTGCACCAATGCTTGATGAAGTGCATTTTATTTATGGTATGAGATAGGTATTCCTTTTTGTTTTAGATTTATCTTTTATTTATTTGGAAGGCAGAGTTACAGAGAGAGAAAAAGACACAGAGAGAGAGAGAGATCTTCCATCTGTTGGTTCACTCCCCAAATGACCACAATGGCCCAGGGCAAAGCCAGGAGCTTCATCCTGCTCTTCCATATGGGTGCAAGGACCCAAGCACTTGGACCATTCTCTGCTGCTTTCCCAGGCACATTAGTAAGAAGCTGGATAGGAAGTGGAGCAGCCAGACTCAAACAAGTGCCCAGATGGGAGGCCGGCATTGCAGGCAGCGGCTTAACCCATTACACCACAATACCAGCCCCAAGACAGGTATTCTAATCCTTCTCTTTCTCTTTTAAAGTTTTTATTTATTTAAAAGACAAAGAGATCCCTCATTCATTGGTTCACTCAGCAAATGCCCACAGTGGCAGAACTGGGCCAAGGCCAGAGCTGGGAGCTGAGAACTCCATCCAGGTCTCCCATGTGGGTGGCAGGGACCCATCTATTTGAGATACAACCACCACCTCTCAGGGGTTGCACTAACAGGAAGCTGGAGTCAGAAGCTGGACCTGGGACTCGAACTCAGGAGCCCCTATGTGGGACGCAGGTGCCTTAACCATAAGGCTAAGCACTCACTCTAGTTAAACTGAGGTGCACAGGGCCAGAATAAACTGTACTTGAAGCATTTACATTTCTCTAGGAGGTGTGTTTCAGGCGCCCCACCCACTCAGAATACATAGCCCACTGGACTTGTGCACGGTGGCTCTGCCACGTGTAGAAGTGGATTTCTTTCTTTCTTTTCTTTTTTAGATTTGTGCTTTATTTATTCAGAAGGCAAGGTGACAGAAATAGATGGGGGAGGGGAGGAGAGAGAGAGAATGTTCCATTTACTGGTTCTCTCCCTGGAAGGCCACCATGGCCAGTGCTGGGCCAGACCGAAGCCAGGAACCAAGAGCTTCATCCAGATCCCCATGTGAGAAGCAGGGTCCCAAGACTCTGGCCATCTTCCACTGCTGTTCCCAAGCCTTCAGCAGGGAGCTGGATTGGAAGTGGAGCAGCCAGGACACAAACCAGCAGCTGTGTGGGATGCTGGAGTCGCAGGCAGCAGTTTTACTGTTACACCCAATATCAGCCCCTGGATTTCTTTCTTAATGTGCAACTAGAAAGTACTGTCTTTGAGTATCAATATTGATCAGATCCCAAAACCTACATTAACCTTTTCCCTGGTAACTCTTTTTTTTTTAATTAAAAATTGCTTTATTATTCACCTGAAAGCCAGAGTGACAGAGAGAAAGAGAGAAAATGACACAGAGACAGAGATAGAGAGATCCTCCATTCTCTGGTTCACTCCCCAATCACCCTTAGCAGCCAGAGGTGGGCCAGGCTGAAGCCAGGACCCACAAATTCCATCTGGGTCTTCCATGTGCATGGCAGGAACCCAAGTACTTGAGCCATCATCTTCTGTTTCCCGGGCACATTAGCTGGGAAGCTGGATTCAAAGCAGAGCAGCCAGTACTCCATGCAGAATGTGGGGGTCTCAAATTGCAGCTTAACTCACCACGATACTTGCTCCCCCCAATCATGAAGGTAAGATTTTTATGTATTTATTTTGAAAGTCGGAGTTAGAAAGGGAGAGATAGACGATCGATAGGTGATAGATGATAGATCGATCGATCGATAGATAGGTAGATAGATCTTCCATATGCTGGTTCACTCCCCAGATGGCCACCATAGCCAGTGCTAGGCCAGAGCTTCTTCTAGGTCTCCCCATGACCTTTGACAATGAATTTTGGAATCACGCTAAAATGGTGACCAAATTGCAGTACGGCATATCCACGCCCAAGGGTTCACTCACTGTTAACCCCTCCCTTCATGCCATTCCCACGTAGTCCTAGTTTTCCCATGCTCACTGTTCACTGTGGCCAAGGTCCCACCAAGTCCTGCACTAGACCTGTTATAAAGTTGCTACACCAATCCGAGAGCCTTCATTGAACTCGGAAGAGCAAGGCCCTCTCTAGAGTCTTCGATTGTAGCTGCCTTAGGCAATGGTGGGCTGAGCAGCTGCATCTTAGGGGAGTATACCACCCAGGAAAGTCAGAGCCACGCCCCCAGCCACCCTTGCTGTCACAGGAGGAGCTGGAGCTGCTAAGGGGATTGCTGGGAGTCCTAAATTTTGATCCTGTGAGCAGATGACATCATATAGCAAAGGCACTGAAAGCAAAAACTACCTATGTCCTGTGTCCCCAGATGCAACCTGAACCCACACCTGAGAACCTCCTGGACAGCAATCAGGGGTGGATCTGCATATGGCAACCCCATGGCTTCCCAAAAGCTTCCAGTCCTTCTTGACATCTTAGGGGTCAGAGATGCACCCATAGGTATTCTCAGCCCAGCAATGTCTTCAGAATCCAGGCCATCAAACCCAGACATCCTGAACAGGGTGCCCAGGGTGGGCAGCCCAGATGCCACCTCTGGTCACTCCAGAGCACGAGAGAAAGGAAAGAATCCAGACGTCAGGGTGCAGGGGAACATATGGCCCTGAACATCTTGTATTTGCTCTTCATAGCTCAAAGCAGACATCACCTCATCCCAAATGTCCTCTTCCATATACAAGGTTAGCCTCTGTTCCTTCTGGTCTCAACACAGCACGCATCTATACACAGACTTATCACACCACATTTATTACAAATTCCCTGTAGTCTCTGCTCCCCCCTCCACACACACACGCACACACACACACACACGACTGTGTGCCTTGTGGGGTTTAGGAGCTATGTCCCTACGAGAGGCAGTCAGGGTGACCTCCGGGATCTGCCCCAAACTTGACCTATAAGACCTGGCCGGTGTGTAGCCCCTTTGACCCATCATTGCTGCTTTCAGTGGGAACTAAAAATAGAGCTCTCCAGGAGCAAACCACCAGAAGAGGGTTTTAGAATGTCACAGCCCAAGCTGAGGAAGAGACACACACTCTTCCAAGCAAAGTAATGTCCACAAATCATGCCAGCAGGAAGACATGAATCTTATACGTGGTTCACTGAGGGCTGTGGGCAGATTAACTCCTGCCATGGAAGGGGCCTGGTTTGTTGTGTAGAACAGGTTGGCATGATCGCAGAGACACAGAGAAGAAAAGCAAGAACCAAAACAAACCCGCTGCTGCCCCCAAGAGTGCAGGACCCCATCCCTTCTCTCCTCTAACTTCCAGGCTCAAGCCCCCGACCCCCAACTCTGAGCAGAAGAAAACTCACTGGAGACTCCAATACGGATCAGGGGCTGGGGCAGTGGAAGGAACAGCCCAGAACTGGGGAAGGCCAAGAGCACAGTGGAGTAGAATGAGGAGGAGAATGGGGTCGGAAGGGGAGATCTGGTCAACCCAGCACTTTGCTGTGTAAGCCAATAACTAAAGATCTGGGCAAGGAAGCCATGGCTTGCAGGAGGCAAGGGTTTGAGCTAATCAGAGGGGAGCACACTGCCCTCTCCCCAGCCCAGTGCCCAGCCCGGCTTGGGTCTCTGTTAGAGTCTATCATAGAGACCTGACCTGAGAACAGAATGCACTTCCCTGGAGGGTGTGTACTCGCGTGCACGCATGCGTGTGTGTGTGTGTGTGCACATATGAACATACATGTGGACAAGTACTTGCCTGGCAAAGTAAGAGATTGGGGCAACCCTTCTTCCCAGGTCAGTAACTGGTACTCAGAGCAACACTAGGGTCAGTAACATGGAGACAGGTGGACCCCTGCAGGAAGACCCACCCACACACGGCCACCAGGAAGTCCACAGTCTGTCATGGAAAGGGGGATTGTGATCATCAGGAATGCACACTACAGGGTAGAGAGTGCTTCTTAGGAACAGCAGGAGATTTATAGGGCAAGGAGATCAGGTACTAAAGGGCTTAGGAAGGCTTCCTGGAGGAGGTGATGTCTGTGCTGAGCTCTGAAGATGGAGAAGTTAACCAGAACATATCCCTGGGTTGGCCCATCCTACAACCACCACCCCCGGAGAACAGCTGCCACTCTTGCCCCCAGTAAATCAAAGTGGGGAGGAAGGCCCCAGCGACACATACCTCAGATGGATCAGAGACCGCCGGTCCCCAAGTGAGTCCCTGGAGCCCTCAGGCCCTCCCCCTTACCTGTCTTCCTGACAGGTTCCAGGCCCTTCCCTGGAGCTGCCGGCAGGGTCCCGGTCCTGCTGCTTGGACTGAGCCAGTGCATCGGCGGCATCCACCCAGCCGGGGAGCCCCGTGCCAGAGCCTCCCAGCCCTTGGAGCCCACTGAAGGCGTGCAGAGCCTGGCTAGGCCGCCTGCTCCGACTGCGAGCAGGAGAAGTGTGCTGTGAGCTCTCTGGAGCCCAGCCAGCCCTCACAGGCCTGCCAGGCAGGTGGAGGAGGAGCCAGAGAGAGAGAGAGCTTTGTAAAACCTCCCGAGGATCTATTAACTCCCAAGGAGCCGTAGAGGCCGAGGGCAGCCTCTGGGCCCGTGGCAGCATGGCCTGGCCCCACAAATGGCTGGCAGAGGTCAATCTTCTCACTCTGGTTTCTCTGGACAGGCTCCTGGCTCCCCTGGACTTGCTACTCCCAACGGAGCTGGCTGTCCTTGGCCGCACCACACCACACAGCAATACACCCTGGGTGGAGCCCTTTGTTGACTCACTTTATTCTCTTATTACACTATTTTTTACAGAGCTGAAATTCACATGACATGAGACTAGCCATTATATTTTTCACTTTTTATTTATTTATTTTTAAAGATTTATTTATTTATTTATTTGAAAGTCAGAGTTACACGGAGAGAAAAGGAGAGGCAGAGAGAGAGAGAGAGAGAGAGAGGTGTTCCATCCACTGGGTTTATATCTAGGACCTCCATTATAGTCCGTTGAAAAAGCTCCCAATCCTGTGTCAGACCATGCTGTTTTGATTACTACAGCCCTGTAGTGGGTTGGGAAAGCTCTCTCCTTCATATTGTCCAAATCCAGTCTGGGGGAAAAAACTTCACTCAGTTCTCCTTTTTCTTAACTGGAGTCCTCATCAGAACCCCCTTGCTCTCAACTCTCGCTAGAAATTGTGGCTTCCGGTCCTGATTCTGAAGTCAGAGTAAGTGGAGGGAGGAAGAGTGGAGCGTATGGAACACAGATCAGAATCACCCCCTTCAGTTATCCATAACAGGGAGAGGCATGGGCATGAGAGAGTTGCACGCCCACTCTGAAACCCACCAGCTTGTAGCCTTGGGCTATGCATCCTGTCTGATCACCAGCTTCATCACATGGAAAGGGGTTTGATGTGAGAACCATGTATGTACAACAATGCTCAGAAAGCCTAGATGCATCTCAATAGCACACCTCTGATGTAGGGCATCTCCTTGATAATTAGCACAGAACTGGTAAATGATCATGGAAACTACTCCAAGGTCAAATACGCCTCTTCAGGAATACTGTGAACTGGGGCTGGGGCTCTGGTTACTACGCAGCCACAGCAACACACAGAGCCGGGCCAGGCAGTGGAAGACACAACAGTTATTCTTCTATATGTCCTTATTTTCCTCGCTGTAAAATGAGTTTCTCAACAAAAAAGATAATAAAAGCAGAAAATGTTATGTGGAGAACTCTAATGGTCAATAAACTTTCTGTAAGGCCACCAAAAAATTAATGGTTTTATTGGAAGAAGCCTGGTAAGAGAAGGCAAATCCCTACCCAGAATGAGGGCTTATTTCACAGACAGCCAATCATTGCTCCCTCACTGCTTGGAAGGGAACCAAGATAGATCATCATCAAACATTTCTTCTGAAGGAAGAGGCAAGCGGCTCTCGAGAAGTAGATCCCCAGGTGGAAACAGGTGTACCTACTTTGAATTTCCTTTAGGGAGGAAGCGTATAAGAGTCTAGGGCCCTTTAGTGCTACAGGATGACTGTCCTGAGCCAGGGACTTCAGAGGGGATCCCTAGCCTCACCGTATCCTCAACCCATGGCCCATCAATGGATGTAGGTTGCCCCCTTAGGACTGGGCAATCTCTGTACCATTGTGTGACCCTGCTTCTGGGGGTCACTTGCTTCCAAAATGAGCTTTGTCCAGGTGCATGTGGTTGGCAAAACCTCCATCACATGCCTGTCTCCAGCAGCCACGGTGTTGAGGAAGTTTTTTTCCCGAACTCTACATTGGGGGAGTATAGACACATCAGGTGGGATAGGAGCCAAGTGTCCCCAGTAGGAACTGTTGTCCATCACGTGTGGTGCCCTAAGAGGTATTAGGTAGTCCTACTCTTCTGCCAATCCCAACACTGTAAAGGCAGGGCAAACAGGTAACAAAGTGGTAGGGTCTCTGTTTCTGAGTCTAGCCAGGGTGAGGCAAGACATCCTGGTTGAATGAGTGAATGGTATATGGACAAATGAGGCAATAGAGGCAGATCTCAGTGGCCTCAAGTATGTCTGTGCCACATGTTCCTAAGCTAACAACTTTCCTCTCTCCCCTACTCCCAAGCCAATGGCTGGATGTGGAAGGTGGAGTTTTTGCTTTGCTTGTACCTCCCCCACTGGAACATGGATTCCCCAGACCTTGAATACCCTTGCTAGCCCTTCCCCCCAAAGGACTGAACCTGCTGCCTGTAGCCCTGGATATTGGCCAGCTTTTGGCTCAAAAAACTTCCACCAGCAGATTTACATCTAGCAAAAGATCACACGGTGGGTGGGGTGGGGTGGGGTGCTTTTGCCACTAATTTGACCTTGACATCAGCTGCAGAGAAACCCTCCTGCCTGTCCCATCTGTTGGCCCAGAGCCCATTCTGGCCCCAACCAAATCCTGTGCATCCAAGCTCAAGAGACAGCTCCTCACCCACAGGCAGCCTGCTCACCATCAACCAAAGCTGCCAAGGTCCCGGAGAACCCATCTGACCATGAGTCTTGCCTTCTAATCCTCAGGGCAACCTTTCCAACTAACTCAGGGAGCCTCTCATCCCCTCTCAGTGGGGTTTCCTGAGGCCAAAACAGAGAAAACAGCTCCAGACTCTCTGTTTTGTCACTCACTCTTTCACACGGGTTGCTGGCTGAAATACCAGACTCAAAGCATGACTTTCAACAAGTTAACAGTGTGGCTTTCATGTGAATAAGGAATGAACACTTATCAAAGATACATTTAACTTATGAATGAAAGAATCAGAGGGCTAAGCAAACTGGTTTCAAAGGTTGCAAGTAAAACTAATTAAAACATCATTTGAGAATAAGATTAGCATGAAGTTGCTAGGTTAGATGCAAAAGTAGTTAAGGACTTTATAAATTACCTCATAACATTTAGAGTTATCTTTACTACTAGCCAGAGATCGGCTGTTTCCACTAGAAATATATATATATATGTATATATCATCAAGTTCACACATAATTCCACAACGTCTAGGCTTTTAATCAACGATGATCCAAAGGCACATTCCCCTATAATTAAATGAACCCTGAAGGCCTTCTTTACCATCACCCCCATGTGACAGTGAAAGATGAAGTTGTCTTTTCTTTGTCTAATTTCCACTATAGGACAGGTTGCAAAGCCCAGCTCTCAGGGGACTCCCTCTAAACCACTGACCTATAATGTTTAAATCCTATAGTGCTATCCCATTATTCCTTAAGGGGAAAAAACCCAACTCTCGGACAGGGCATTGGGGGTAGGGCATTGGATGCCTTCTCCAACCCACCTGTCATCATTAATGCATGGGCACCCATCACTCTGGCCTGTCCACACTGGGCTACGTTGGCCTGTATACGTTGGGCTCTTCTATCCCTGACTTTGCCTAAGCCTCACTATTCCTTGATCCTGGTGGTCCCTTCCCCTAATTGTGCAACTGGATCACCCCTGAGCTTCCTTCCTGATATGCACTGACCTCAATCCCCCAAAACTAGGGACTCCAATCCTCCCAAAGCAGCATCTGCAGTAATAATTAAAGCAATATGAGGGGTCGGTGCTGTGATGCAGTGGGTAAAGCCGCCGCCTGCAGTGCTGGCATCCCATATGGCCATCAGTTCATATCCCAGCTGCTCCACTTCCGATCCAGTTCTCTACTATGGCCTGGGAAAGCAGTGGAGTATAGCTCAAGTCCTTGGGCCCCTGCACCCACGTGGGAGACCCAGAAGAAGCTCCTGGTTCCTGACTTCAGATCAGCGAAGCTCTGGCTGTTGCAGCCAATTGAGGAGTGAACCAGCAGGTGGAAGACCTCTCTCTCTCTCTCTCTCTCTCTCTCTCTCTCTGCTTCTCCTTCTCTATCTGTGTAACTCTGACTTTAAATAAATAAATCTTCAAAAAAAAAAAAAAAAAGAAAGGAAAAATAAAGCCTGCCTCCTATAGACAGACAACAAGGGACAGACATTTGACACAGCAGTTAAAGATGCTGCTTGGAATATCCATATCCCGTATCAGAATGTCTATCCTGGCTCTGCTTCCATTTGCAACTTACTTACTAAGGCACACCTGGGAGAGAGCTGTAACGGCTCCAGTACTTGGTCCCTGCCACCCACACGGGATACCTGGATTGAGTTCTGGACTCCTGGCTTCAACCTGGCCCAGCTGAGGCTATTGTGAGGTTTGGGAAGTGAATCAGTGGATGACAGCTCTTCCTGTCTCTGTCTCTCTATGTCTCTGTCCCTCTGTCTCTGTCTCTCTGCCTTTGAAATAAATAAATAAATAAATAAATGTTTTCCTTTAAAAAAGAAAAAGAGCATTTAGGCGCTGGTGTCATGGCATAGCTGATGAAGCTGCCACTTGCAATACCAGCATCCCATGCGGACACAGGTTCAAGTCCCTGCTGTTCCCTGCTAATGGCCCTGGAAAGCAGTGGAAGATGGCCCAAGTGCTTGGGACCCTGCACCCACGTGGGAGGCTTGGAAGAAGCTCCTGGGTCCTGGTTTTCACTTGACACAGCCCTGGCCATTGTGGCTACTTGAGCAGTGAATCGGCAGATGGAAAAGATCTCTCTCTCTTTCTCTCTCTCTCTCTGTAAACTCTGCCTTTCAAATAATCTTTAAACATAAATGAATACATAAAAGAGCATCAGCGTGTAGATGATGGATGGCCCCTGAGTGACCTTGTCAGGCAAAGTGCAGGTTGCAAAGTGTAGTGGTTTGAGTTCTTTCCTAGTTGAGATCTCTTAGGTCCTCCAAGACCATGGGATTCTACTGGACATGACCACATCATAGCTTAGCCTGAGCCTGTAGCATCCTGGGGACTTGTCCCACCACCCCCCTCAGCCTTCAAATGCTAGCAGCTTATACAAAACTGCTCTCCTAGCTTTCCTTCAAACCATTCATTCATTCACTCACTGATCCATTCCACACAAAGACGCTGGACACCTGCCACACCCCGGGCACTGTACAAAGTGCTGGCAATGGAAAAGTTTAGCAAATCAGACAGGGTCTGCTCTGCTGGAGATCAGAAAAGCATGGGTGTACGTGAAGTCACAGTATGGACAAGTGCTCTAAAGAAAACGTGCATGCCTGAGGATGGGTAAGAGAAAAGATATATTGAGTTGAGACTCAGGGCTATAGTTGTTTAGGCAGAGCAAAGAATGAGTTGAGGAAGAGGGACAGGAGGAGATAGGAGAAGCCAGCAACTCAGAGGAGAGTTAAGGTACTGTGAAGGTCCCTGCCTTCTCCTTTTTATCACATCACCAACAGTCCCCGTGGGTCCCCTAAGTCCTGCCGGAACAACTGCTCTCATTCCCCAAAACCTCCTCTACCTAATCTCCCTATGACAACCCCATCCATATCACACTTTTCCTCCTTCCTTACCTTACCTGCTGCTTCCTAAGATTCATCAAGGCAGGGACTGCGTGATGTGCATCTTTGTGTCCTTGGGCCTAAGCACGTTGCCTGCATCAGGATAGGCTTACCGTGGATCACTGAATGAAAATGCATAATAAGAGTACATCTGGAACATCTGTAGCCAGGACACATCCCAGGCAGCCCAGTCACGCGTGGCAATGAGGACATCAAGCCTCTGACATGTCACAACCTCATCACAGATGCCTGTCTTTAACTGCCTGTCGCAGCACTAACTCTGCCCAGTGCCCTGGCACCCAGTGTGATCACACGAACTCTGACTGTGTCATTAATAACTGGGTGCCAAAACCAAAAACCAACACAGAGGATGTATTGTAGTTCAAACTGTCATTCCCCCTAAAAACTAATGTGATCACGTTTGGACAAGTTATTTGCCATATGTATTCTTAGGGAAGTATAGGTTGATAACTTTCACCCATTTTAATGGACTGTTTTATTTTTTGTGGTTTTACTTTTTTTTTTATTTGACAGAGTTAGACAGTGAGAGAGAGAGACAGAGAGAAAGGTCTTCCTGCCGTTGGTTCACTCCCTAAATGGCTGCTACTGCCAGCGCTGCGCTGATCTGAAGCCAGGAGCCAGGTGCTTCCTCCCAGTCTCCAATCCAGGTACAGGGCCCAAGCACTTGGACCATCCTCCACTGCCCTCCTGGGCCATAGAACAGAGCTGGATTGGAAGAGGAGCATCCGGGACTAGAACCCAGCACTCATATGGGATGCCAGCGCTGCAGGCAGAAGATTAACCAAGTGAGCCACAGCACCGGCCCTATTTTTTTTAATATTTAATATTTCATTCTACATTACGATCAAAGTCTTAATACTCTACTAAATAAAGACTTCAGCAAACAAAAAGGAGAAAGGTCTTAGCCCAGTAGGACACAGGCAAGGGCCATAAACAACGATCAAATGGAAAGATGTCAGTGTCAAATAACAGTAAACTTCGAGACAGTCACAGATCATAGAAACCAGAATAGTATATGACTCCTAACAACTTGCCCAACGAAGATTCAAAACAAAGTTTGACAAAGCACTGTATTTGGGACTGGTGTTGGGGCATAGGGGGTTAAGCTGCCGTCTACGATGCCTGCATCCCATATGGATGCTGGTTCAGGTCCCAGTTGCTCTACTTCCAATCCAGCTCCCTGCTAATGTACCTGGGAAAGCTGCAGAAGATGGCTCGAATCCTCGGGCCCCTGAACCTACAAGAGAGACCTGGGTGAAGCTCCTGGCTTCAGCCTGGTCCAGTACCAGCTGTTGCCATCTGGGGAGTGAACCAGAGGATGGAAGATCGATCTCTCTCTCTCTCTCTCTCTCTCTTTCTCTCCCTCTCCCTCTCTTTCTCTCCCTCTCCCTCTCTGCCTCACCATCTCTGTCTCTCTCTCTCTCTCTGTGTAACTCTACTTTTCAAATAAAATTAATATTTTTTTAAACAAACACTATTTGCATAAAACTGATATACAGGTATTTCTTTTTTGTGTTTTATTTATTATTATTTTTAAATTTTGGCTGCTTTATATAAGAGAGAACACATGGTATTTGTCTTTGCAGGTCTGGCTTATTTCATTCAATATTATGTCCTCCAGTTGAATTGCTTTTAATGCAAATAATAGAATTTCATTCTTCTTATGGTTGAATAATATTCCACTGTGTGTTTATGTGGGTATATATATTTTTTCTCTATCCATTCATCTGATGAGGGACACCTTGTATGATTCCATATTTTGGCTGTTGTGAGCAACACCATGCTATAAACATGGTGGTACAGTATCTTTTTGATACAATGTGTTCATGTTTTTTGAATACTGATACAGAAGTGGGATTGCTAGATCATGTGGCAAGTTTATTTCTATTTTTTAAAGAAATCTCCACACTGTTTTCCATGGTAGAAGCACTAATTTACATTCCCTGGAACAATGCAAAAGAGTTCCCTCTCTCCACATCCTCACCAGCGTTTGTTGCTGTTGTCTTTTGGATATTAACCATTCCGAAGGGGTGAGGTAATATTTCATTGGTAATTTTGATTTGCATTTTCCTGATGGCTAGTAATGTTGATCATTTTTTCATATATTTGTTGGCTCTTTGTGTTTCTTCTTTTGAGAACTATCTGTTGGGTCCTTTACCCATTTCTTAACTGCATTTTTTTTTGATTTTTTTAAATTGTTTAGTTTCTTGAGTTGCTGATATATTCTGGAAAGTAATCCTTTGTTGCATAGAAAGTTGCCAGTATGCTTTTTCCAGTTCTGATGGATGTCTCTTCACTCTATTGATCGCTTCTCTTGATATGCAGAAGCATCTGAGTTTGCAATAATCCCACTTGTCCAGTTTTACTTTTGTTGCCTGTGCTTCGGGGGTCTTATCCACGAAGTCATCACCCACACCCATGTCTTAAAGTATTTCCCCTACATTTCTTTCCAGCAACCTCATAGTCTCATGTCTTAAATGTAGGCCTTTGATTCTTCTTGAATTGATTTGTTAATATGGTGAAAATTAATGATATAATTTCATTCTTCTACAAATATCCATCTAGTATTTGCCAGCACCATTTCTTTAAAAAGATTACCCTTTCTCTAGTGTATGGTCTGGGCACTTTCATCAAAAATCAGTTGGCTGTATTGTACATGGATTAGTTTCTGGGCTCTCTGTTCTGTTCCACTGATCCATGTGTCAGTTTTTATGCCAGTACCATGTTGTTTTAATTAGCACAGCTTTGTAGTGTGCTTTGAAGTCAGGCATTATGATGCCTCCAGTTTGATAATTTTTTTTTTACAATGCACTTTGGCTATTCTGGGTCCTTTGTGGTTCTATATGAATTTTGGGATTGTTTTTTCTAATTGTGTAAAGAATGGCATTGGTATCTTGATAGGGATTGCATATTTATTTTCTTGCTGAGTTTTAACAATTCTTCATATAGATCGTCTTGGAGCCTGCTGGGAATGGTACTTCTAAAAGGCAACTATGTCTGAAAGACGGTGGGGCAAGGCCCCTCCTGCTGGCTGTTAGAGAAGTCTCCAGAACCAAAGGGAAACACACAATGCTTCTTCAAACTGAAGGTGTTCATGGGTGAGAAGAAGCTGAATAGATGCTTCTGTGCACAACGTAAAGAACAACACAGCGACTCCTAGTGGCAAAACTAACAAACCCAGAGAAATCCAGGGAAAAGTAACTTGTGTTCACGGAAACAGATTCATGGCTCGTGCCAAATTCTGAAGCAACCTGCCTGCAAAGGCTGTTGGACACAGAATCCACGTGATGCCACACCCCTCAAGGATTTAAACTTTTGAAAAGTAAATAAGTAGGCTGGCACCGCGCCTCACTAAGCTAATCCTCCGCCTGCGGCGCTGGCACCCCAGGTTCTAGTCCTGGTCGGGGCTCTGGATTCACTTGGCTAATCCTCCACCTGTGGCGCCAGCATCCCATATGGGCGCCGGGTTCTAGTCCCAGTTGCTCCTCTTCCAGTCCAGCTCTCTGCTGTGGCCCAGGAGTGCAGTGGAGGATGGCCCAAGTGCTTGGGTCCTGCACCTGCCTGGGAAACCAGGAGGAAGCACCTGGCTCCTGGCTTCGGATCAGCGTGGTGCGCCGGCTGCGGCTGCCACTGGGTGGTGAACCAACGGCAAAAGGAAGACCTTTCTCTCTGTCTCTCTCTCACTGTCCACTCTGCCTGTCAAAAAAAAAAAAAAGTAAATAAGTAAAATTAGATTTGTAAAAACCAGTCTTTATATAAGGGTCAGACTTATAGCACACTGGGTTAAGCTGCCACTTGCAACGCTCACATCTTATATCAGAGGGCCCATTCCAGTCCCAGCTGCTCCACTTCTGATCCAGCTCCCCGCCAACACACCTGGGGTGCAGTGGACGATGGCCCAACTTCTTGGGTCCGTGACACCCATGTAGGATGAAGTGAGAGTTTTGCATTCTTGGCTTCAGCCTGTCCTAGACCTGGCTGTTGTAGCCATTTAGGGTGTGAACCAACAGGTGGGAGACTCTCTCTGCCTTTCGAATAACTAAATAAATAAATAAATATTTTTTTTAACAGGCAGAGTTAGACAGTGAGAGAGAGACAGAGACAGGGAGAAAGGTCTTCCTTTTTCTGTTGGTTCACCCACCAAGTGGCTGCTACTGCCGGCTCACCGCGCTGATCTGAAGCCAGGAGCCAGGTGCTTCTCCTGGTCTCCCATTGGGTGCAGGGCCCAAGCACTTGGGCCATCCTCCACTGCCTTCCCGGGCCACAGCACAGAGCTGGACTGGAAGAGGAGCAACCAGGACAGAATCTGGCACCCCAACCTGGACTAAAATCTGGTGTGCTGGTGCCACAGGCAGAGGATTAGCCTATTGAGCCACAGTGCCGGCCAATAAATAAATCTTTTAAAAATTATTTACATATTCTGGATCCATCACTTTTATAACATTCCCTTTGCAAATGTTTTCTCCTACAACTGCTTTTGTGCCTTATCTTGTCTTACCATTAACAGTGTCTGTTAGACAGATACATATTTTCACTTGGATGAACTCTGAGTTATCAACCAGTACTTGCCTTTTTGATCCCACTTTTTGTACTTAGCACATGCTCTGGTGCAAGACACCAGATGACAAAGATTTTCTCCTCTTTTCTTCCAGAAATGTTATAGCTTTAGGTTTTACATGTAGGCCTCTCTACATTGTGAGATAATTTTGCGTATGATATAAGGCCTGGATTTTAACTTTCTCTTTTGCATACCGTTATACCACTATTTATTGAGTAGACTAGACTAGCCTCTCCCCACTTATTCCCTCTTTACCTTTGTTGAAAATTAATTGCCTGTATAAGTGATGGTGTTATTTCTGGACTTTCTATTCCATTCCATTGACATTTTTGTCTACTTTTGTGCCAATAATTTTAATTGCTGTAGCTTTAAAATAAGCCTTGGAATCAAGGTGGCGTAAATTTTCCAACTTTATTTCTCTTCTTTCCAAGACGGATGGCTTTTATTTCTTTTTATTACCTTATTGCACTGGCAAGAACCTCTGGCACAGTATTGAATAGAATATTAACAGTGGGCATACTTAGCTTCTTCTTAATCTTAGGAGAAAATGTAGATATCTCTTCTCAGGTTGAGAATGTTTCCTTCTATTCCTGGTTCCTTTATAAAAACATTTGTTTATTCATTTGAAAAGCAGAGTTACAGAGAAAGAGGGAGAAACAGAGAGATCTTCCATCTACTGATTCACTCCCCCAATGGCCAGAATGTCTGGAGCTGGGTCAAGCCAAATCCAGAAGCCTGGAACTCCGTGCAGCAGGGTCCAGGCACTTGGGTCATCTTCCACTGCCCCCAGGCTCATTATCAGTGAGCTGGATGGGAAGTGGAGTAGCCCAGACTCAAAGCCATGTTCATATGGGATGCCAGCTTTGCAGGCTGCAGTTTAATTTTTTTTTAATTTGACAGGCAGAGTCTGCAGGCTGCGGATTAACCCACTACATCACAATGCAGCCGCTATTCCTAGTTTTCCGAAAATGTTTTCCAAGAGTGGATACTGGATCTTTTTCTATTTCCTGTCCTCCTCATTCTTGCATTATCTTGATACTGCAGCAATGAGTTGGAACAATTTCCTCTCTTTCAATTCTTCTGAAGGGGTTGTGTGGCATTGGTAGTACTTCTTCATTAAATGTTTAGTAGAATTGATCACTAAAGGTGTTTAAGCCTGGAGTTTCCCTTTTAAGTGTTGCATATTTTTATTTATTTATTTCAAAGGTGGAGAGACAGAGAGACAGAGAAAGAGTCTTCTACCCACTAGTTCATTCTTCAGATGCCTGCAATGTCCAGGGCTGGGGCTGGCCAAAGGCAGGTTCTAGGAACTCAGTCGAGCTTCCCACATGGATGGCAGGAACCCAGCCGACTGAGCCATCATCACCGCCTCCCAGGGTCTACACCAGCAAGAAGCTGGAATCAGGATCTGGAGTGGGAATAGATTGCAGGGACTCTGATATGGCACACAGACATCTTAATGGATCTCTTCATCACTAGACTAACCACTCACCCTGGAATTTTCTTTGTGTGAATGATTTAAACTAAAAATTCAATTTCTTCATTAGACAAAAGTGTTTTTCAGATCATCTATGTCTTCTTAAGTAGGCTTTAATAATTTGTGTCTTTCCAGGAATCTGTTTCATTTACATTGTTGGATTTGTTGTCAAAAAAGAGTTGCTTGGGGCTGGCGTTGGGGTGCAGTAGGTAAAGCTGCCACTTGGAGCTTCCACATTCCACATGGGCATCAGTTCATGTCTGGGCTGCTCCACTTCTGATCCCATGGCCTGGGAAAAGCTGCAGACGATGGCTCAAGTGTCTGGATCCCTCCACCCATGTGGGAGACTTGGATGAAGCTTCTGGTTCCTGGCTTCAGCCTGGCCCAGCCCTTCCTGTCGCAGCCTTGTGGGGAGTGAACCAGCAGATGGAATCTCTCTCTCCCTCTCCCTCTGTCTCTTCAACTCTGACTTTCAAATAAATAAACAAATCTTAACAAAAAAGAGCTGTTCATAATATTCCCTTTTATTCATGTACCATATATAGAAAATCTGATAATATCAACTCCGTCACTTAGCAATGGTATTTGTGGTCAGATGTTTAGCAATTTTATTTACTTTATTTAAAAATGAGTTTTTTATTTCATTGATACTGTTTTTTTTTCCATATTTCACTTATTTTTCACTTTGATGTTGCTGTTATTTTCTTTTAAAGTTTAGTTTGGCTTTATTTTGCTCTTGATTTTCTAATGTCGTGGGGTGAAAGTTTAGTTATTGATATAAGACCTTTCTCTAACATGGGTATTAATGCTGTAAATGTTTCTGTAAATACTGACTTGGTAACATCCCACAAATTTTTATGTGTTGAGGTTTGATTTTCCATCCATCCAAAGTGTTTTCTAATTTTACTTTTGTTTTCTTCTCTGACTCATGTATTACTTAAAAGTGTGTTATTTGGTCTCAAATACTTGAGGATTTTTAGGAGCTATTTCTGTTATTTACTTAGGATTTAGTTTGATCTCTTTTTAATTTCATTGTGGTCACAGAACTCACAACTGTTTCTATGACTTGTATGCTTTGACATGTGTTGAAACTTGTATATTTCACAAATACCGTTTAGATCCATTCAATGGATAGTGGTTTTCAAATCTTCTCTATCTCTATTGATTTTCTTTCCACATGCTTCCTCAAATATTGACATGCAAGCATTGAAATATTCAAATATTATTGTAGACTTATCTACCCTTGCATTGACATCAGTTTTTTGCTTCACATATTGGGAGAAAAAACAGAGTCGTTATGTCCTTGTCATGAATAAACACCTTTAATACCATGAAATTATCTTCTTAAATCTCCACAATGGTCCTTTGCCCTGAAATCAACTTATTCTGCTATTAATATAAGTATGGCCTCGTCAGGTTTATCCTTATTGACATCATTCACTTTTAGTGTACCTAGATTTTTAATTTAAAGCGTGTTTCTTGCAGGCAGCATATAATTGGGTTCTGATTTTTTGTTCCAGCTGAAGTTCTCTGCTTCTGTGATGGAGTGTTTAGGTCATTTATATTTAGTGTTATTACTGAAACGATTAGATTTAAGTCTACCACCTTTGTTTTCTTTGTTCCATTTGTTCTTTGGTCACATCTCCCTCTGTTTTTACCTTTTCTTGAATTAATTAATTTTTCCCCATGAGTCATTTTTCTCACGTTTGTTGACTTCATCTTGTTATTTTAGAGGTTGACTCAGAGTTTACAGGATGTCTCCACCTTCATTCAAATGATGTTACATGCCCTTTGGTATATAAGAACATTATAGTAGTATTCTCTCATTTCTTTACTGCCAATTGTCATATTATTATCTTATACTTTACTTCTCCGTACATTGTAAACCAATGCTATATTAATACTTTTGTTTAAACAACTAATACATTTTAAAAGATTTGAACAATAAGAAAAATATTATATAGGAAGGTATTTTTAAAAGTTCATGGATGGGCCAGCCCGGTGGTGTAGCAGGTAAAGCCGCTACCTGCAGTGTCGGCATCCCATATAGGTGCCAGTTCTAGTCCCGGCTGCTCCACTTCCGATCCAGCTCTCTGCGGTGGCCTGGGAAAGCAGTAGAAGATGGCCCAAGTCCTTGGACCCCCATACCCATGTGGGAGGCCTGGAAGAAGCTCCTGGCTCCTGGCTCCCAGGTTCAGATCAACGCAGCTCCAGCCGTTGCAGCCAACAGGGGAGTGAAACAGCAAACGGAAGACCTTTCTCTCTCTCTGCCTCTCCTTCTCTGTGTGTAACTCTGACTTTCAAATAAATAAATGAATCTTTAAAAAAAAAAAAAGTTCATGGAAAATAGAACTGAAAAGTAAGGCTTTTCATAATACTCATTTTTTCAAGGCCCCTTTTATGAATGGATTTAAAATTTTTTGCACCATGATAAGCTTACCTTTTAATTACATTTTCTACAAACCTTTTGAAGTGCCCTTATATGTACACATGTACCTACCATTTCTGATATTCTTCATTCTTTTGAGTAAATTCATATTTCCCTCTCATGTCATTCACTTCCTGTCTAAAGGAATTTCTTAAATATTTCATGTATTGCGGGTCTACTGGTTTTTCATTCTTTCAACTTTTTATGTCCAAAGAACTCTGTCTTTCACTTTTAGTTTTGAAAGATATTTTTGCTAGGTGCAGACTTCTAGGGTGAAAGGTGTTTCTTTGTTTATTTCTTTATTCTTCCGGTATTTTAGAGACGCTGTTCCACTGTCCCTCACCTACTTGGCTCCTAAGGAGAAACCCGCCGTCATCCGTATCCTCTTTTACATTTAACATGCCTCAATTCCCTGGCTGCTTTTAAGACTTTCTTGTTATCATTGGTTTTGAGGGTTTGGATATGATTTGCTGTGATGTAGTTCTATTTGTGCATGTTTCTGTGCTTTGCCCTCAGTGAGCTTCTAGGATAGTGAATTTTTAGGTTTCACCAAATTTAGAAAATTTCAGCCATTGTATCTTCAGGTATTTTCTGCACCTCCTTCTCTTCTTACAAGACTCTGCTTAACAATTTATTAGGTTGCTAAAAGTTGTCTGAACAATTCCTTGATGCTCTGCCTCTTTTCTCTCCATGGCTCATCTTGGACAATTATCTTCAAATTCACTGATCTGTTATTCTGCAACGCCTAACTTGCCATTAAATTTCCTCCAGTGTATTCTTTATCTGTGATATTGTGTTTTTTTAATGGAAATTAGATTTAGGTTTTTTTATTATACCCATCACACCTCTTCTTAATTTTTTAATATATAGAATGCAGTTATACTACTTACTTATTGTCCTATGTGCTAATTCTAATATCCTGGTCAACTTATACTTGGTTTAGATTATTGATTTTTCTTCTTTTTTTTAAAAAAGATTTTATTTATTTATTTGAGAGGTAGAGTTACAGACAATGAGAGGGAGACACAGAGAGAAAGGTCTTCCTTCCGTTGGTTCACTTTTCAAATGGCTGCAATGGCTGGAGCTGTACCAATCCAGAGCCAGGAGTCAGGAGCTTCTTCCAGGTCTCCCACGTGGGTGCAGAGCCCAAGCACTTGGGCCATCTTCCACTGCTTCCCCAGGCCACAGCAGAGAGCTAGAAGAGGAGCAGCCAGGACTAGAACTGATTTTTCTTCTTCTTATTGTCATTGTTGAGTATTTTTCATCTTGAATGTCTTGATAAATTTTATTGGCTGCCAGGCATTGTGAATTTTACCTTGGCAGGCACTGGCTGTATTTAAAATTCCTATAAATATTTTTGAGAATTTTTTTCCTGGTACAAAGCTATTTGGAAATCATTTTTATCCTTTTGAGTCTTATCTTTAAGGTTTATTAGATGAAACGGAGCAGGGATTGATCTGAAGTTAAGTACTCAATGGAGGGAATACCTCCTGTGAACTCTAGCTTACATTCCAGGAAGTTGATACTTTCTCTCCTGGCTCCTGGAAAGAGGCACTAGTCCCGGCCTTCTGTGAGCGTGGAGCACCATTACCTATAATCCTTTAAGGTGGTTCTTTTCCCAGCCTCGAGGAGAGTCTTCACATCCATGCAACAATCAATATTTACCTGACTGCTTGAGGGCCGCTCTCTAAAGATCTCAGGATTCCTGTGCATAGATTTCTCCTCTCTGGTGCTCAGACCTTTGAATTTTAGCCATGTGGATGCCCCAGGCTGCCAACCACCTCTTCTCAACTTGAGGAGTGTTCATACGTGTGCTTGGGTTTTTCATCCGTGCATCACTGCTCGGATATGCTCTCATGGGAGCAAGGTGCACAGTTTTAAGGTTCATCTTCTTTGTTTTTCAACTCTTGGGGAAACTATCCATTTTTATCTGATGGTCAATGTTTTGAACTCTTTCAAATGTATTTTGTCTATGTTTTGGGGGTTCAAGACTGGGCTGCAGGTCTGGTCCCCATCTTAACTGGGAGTGAATGTTCAATACTTCCTTAAGAAAGAGAACAGTGGGTGACCATACTCCTGGCCTACCTACAAGACAACCAATAGCCCACAGCCTCTCCTTACCTTTGCCACCACATTTGATGTACGATCAATAATTTCAATCATAAATGATTACAGAATATATTTGAAATTTTCCACTATCTTAATTAAAACATTTTTAAAATCTAAATATACATTTCACTTAAAAAGCAAAAAAATGGATGAACAGAATTGAAGTGGTGCTATCTATACACACATTGTGCCTAAATTGATTGACGGTCATTTTGCTTATTTAGAAAATTAACTATTATGGATCAAATATAAACATCATAACAAGTGAAATTCACAGCAAAGGTACTATAGTAATAAAATACATAAATCAGTAAGTCACCTATACTTTATATTTTCTTACAATACAATAAGATTTAGTGATGCTACATCTTCATGTGCATGTAGGTCTGAAAAAGTTCTTTAAAAATAAGTTTTAGGGGCCAATGCTGTGGCATGGTAGGTTAAGCCTCCACCTGTGGGACTGGTGTCCCAAATGTGTACCAGATCATGTCCCAGCTGCTCCTCTTCCAATCCAGCTCTCTGGTAATAGCCTGGAAAGGCAGTGGAAGATAGCCCAGGAGCTCGGGCCCCTACACTCACATGGGAGATAGGGAAGAAGCTCCTGGATCCTGGATCCTGGCTTCAGATCAGTCCAGCTCTGGCTGTTGTGGGCATTTGGGGATAGAACCAGTGGATGGAAGATCTCTCTGTCTCTCCCTCTGTCTGTAACTCTGCCTCTCAAATAAATAAATAAATAAATAAATCTTCTAATAAATAAATTTTAATGTTTCTTAAATTTCCATTATACCATTTAATCAAACCTGATTCTTTCCTCCCTTCATCTAGTCAGTCAACAAATATTCCTTGATTGCTTACTCTGAAACGTGTTAGATTTTTCTTATGAAACACCAAATATAATCATTTACTGTCTATTTTAACCACAATATGATGCAATGCATTTAGAACATTTATTTTATTTCAATACAAATATTAAAGGCTTCACAGCTGAAGAACATTCATGGAAGTGTTCTGCATACATGCACTTTACATGTTTTGTGTGTCACACTTTATAATCGTCATAGCTCTGGGTGTGCCTCTACTTGCCCTGTGCAAGTATAAGAGTGAGGGAGGAACAAAGATCTGAAGTGTTAAATAAGTCAGGGACAACAGAATGCAGAAAGACAGCGTTTGATCTAGTGGAAAAGACACCAGATAAGAGGCCTGCATCTCACATCAGTGTCTGGGTTCTCTTCTTGTCAAAGACCCTGCAAGACCGCAGAGGTGGCTCCAGGAGTTGGGTTCACCCACATGGGAGACCGGGATTGAATTCTTGGCTCCTGGGTTCAGCCTGACCCAGTTCCACTGTTGCAGGCATTTGAGGAGTGGCCATGCATGGGAGTTCTCTCTCTCTTTGTTGATCTGCTTCCCGAGGAAATAATTGTTCTTAAAAATTGAAAAAAAAAAAGAAGACATACACCAGAAAAGGGCCGACATGTGTTATGAACGTTTGAAAATATGTATTGAAGACCTGGGGAGAATCTTTCTTGTGAGCCTTAAAACAGGAAAGAAAACCCCCAGCTGAGCGATGAGAAGATAGAGAGCTGTCCACAGAGCAACCTCGCCTGAAGTCAAGGACTAGTGTATTGGAAACTGCTGGATGAATGAAGACCTAAGTTTCACTCCTCCTTTTCTCCTGGATTCCAGCTAATAAGAGAACACACACAATGGGTGCTTAAATGGATGTCTGACCATCATTCTTAGTAATGGGCCAGCTAGTATCAAGGGATCCCCCCAAAAAATAGGGTTCTCCAATGAACAATGGTGAGAGCCTGTATGTTTGACTAGACGCCTGGTAGATATCCTATTATCCTTCCAGCTTCATGAAGGCTCACAGACCCACCTCTCACACTCAGGTGCTTCTCAAAGACTGATCCTTCCCTAACCCAGTTGTATTTACTGGTGGGACCTGGAAGCTTGGGAGAGGATATGAGTCTCTTGCCCACATGAGGCTGATGGTCAAGACACATGCTGTAGTACTTTTTGCTTCTGACTCAACCAGACTGGGATATGTTAAGCTCTGTGTGTACATCAGTCTGTCCTGTCTCTCTGGGAAGGAGCAAGTTCAGTGGTGGGAAGGGGTGTGATTTTTTTAAAAGATTTATTTGTTTAGTTGAAAGTCAGAGTTACACAGAGAGAGCAGAGGCAGAGAGAGAGAGGTCTTCCATCCACTGGTTCACTCCCCAGTTGGCCGCAATGGCCAGAGGTGCACCGATCTGAAGCCAGGAGCCAGGAGCTTCTTCTGGGTCTCCCACATGGGTGCAGGGGCCCAGCTGGGTCTTGAACTGGTGCCCCATATGGGATGCCGCGCTTCAGGCCAGGGCATTAACCCACTGTACCACAGCACTAACTCCAAATGGGTGTGATTTTAACTCCAATATTTCCCCCCAGGACATACATCACAAACTGCCTCCTCTTTGGAAACACAGAAAAAGGGGGAAAATCATTTCTGCTTTACAAAAAAGAACCATCGTAGCTTTTCTAAATTTAATTCAAGACACACTTGCTGAGTGCCTGTGGTCCTATCCTGCCAGACACAATCTATGCTGTAAATATTCTCAGCAGAAGTAAGAAAGCTGAGTTTGGAGCATTTCTTATTTTTTTTTTTTACTCCCATTTTCTTCATAAGATTTCTCTCACTGCTTCAGTCAGATGTCCTGTGAAGTGTGAGGGATTAGTCCAGGACAGTCTAATCTTGGGCAAGAGTCTCTATTATAAACTGCCTGAATCCCACTGAGCTGGCTCATCAGCTGGAACTGCAGCACTAAATGATACTTCTTAGCTGTTTGCCTCAAGGGAGCCTCTTGAAAGAGCCTTTATTTGATGTTCCCGCAAATTGGAAGGAACAGAAAGAAAGGGACGAGTTGGGTGGGAAGGTGTGATACTATATGCCCCAGAGCCACATCTGTGCATGAAAGTAGGAAGAAAAGGCAAGATGAGGGATGGGACCAGAGCCCCATGACTGCACAAGAGCCAGTTACGTGCTCTAGCGCCCTCGTGGAAGAGTCTGGCTGTACCCAGTAGCTCCATTGCAGGGCTGCTGGGACGTGGACCTCAAAATCTGCTATACACCTTGAGTGTCAAGGAGTCTACACGCAGCTGAGTCCCCACATGCAGCCAAAACTGCTGAACCCTATCAGGGTTCTCTGAACGGACCAGTGGAAGCCATTTAGTATGGTTTCAGCCTGATTTGGCTTCTGAATTCAGGCAGGATCTTTCTTTCCCCCAGAAACCTTTTATTTAAGGTATGAAAACTTCATGCATTTCACAGTAGAGAGCTGGACTGGAAGAGGAGCAACCGGGACAGAACCGGTGCCCCAACTGGGACTAGAACCTGGGGTACCAGCGCTGCAGGTGGAGGATTAGCCTAGTGAGCTGCAGCACCGGCCCTGAGCGGTTTTTTAATGTGTCTTTGGCCATTTGGATTTCCTCTCTTGAAAAGTCCTGTATAGATCCTTTGCCCATTTCTTAACTGGGTTGTTTATTTTGTTGTTGTTGCGTTTCTTGATCCCTTTATATTTTTTGATTATTAATCCTTTATCAGTTGCATAGTTTGCAAATAATTTCTCCCATTCTATTAATTGCCTCTTCACTTTGCTTAGTGCTTCTTTTGCAATACAGAATCTTCTCTATTTGATCTAATACCACTTGTCAATTTTGGCTGTGATTGCTTATCCATCTGGGGTCTTTTGTTTTTGTTTTTGTTTTTTTTTTTTTTTTTTGACAGGCAGAGTGGACAGAGAGAGAGAGAGACAGAGAGAAAGGTCTTCCTTTGCCGTTGGTTCACCCTCCAATGGCTGCCGCGGACAGTGTGCTGCGGCCGGCGCACTGCGCTCATCCGATGGCAGGAGCCAGGTGCTAGGTGCTTTTTCCTGGTCTCCCATGGGGTGCAGGGCCCAAGCACCTGGGCCATCCTCCACTGCACTCCTGGGCCACAGCAGAGGGCTGGCCTGGAAGAGGGGAAACCGGGACAGAATCCGGTGCCCCGACCGGGACTAGAACCTGGTGTGCCGGCGCCGCAAGGCGGAGGATTAGCCTGTTGAGCCACGGCGCCGGCCACATCTGGGGTCTTTTGTAAGAACTCTTTGCCTGTGCCAATGTTTTGCAGGGTTTCCTCAATGTTGTCTAATAATTTGAAGGTATCAGGTCATAGATTTAGGTCTTTGATCAATTCTGAGTGGATTTTTATGTAAGGTATAAGGTAGAGGTCTTGCTTCATGCTTCTGCATGTGGAGATCCAGTTTCCCCAATACCATTTGTGAAAGAGACTCTCCTTGCTCCAGGGATTGATTTTAGCTCCTCTGTCAAAGATCAGTTGGTTGTAGATGCATGCGTTGATTTCCGGAGGTTCTGTTCTGTTCCATTGTATCAGTACCCGGTTGTTTTGATTGACTGTCCTGTAGTATGTCTTGAAATCTGATATTGTGGCTGTGTTTTTATTGTATAAGATTGCTTGAGCTATTCAGGGCCTCCAGTGTTTCCATATGAATTTGAGCATCATTTTTTCTATATTTGAGAAGAAAATCCTTGGTATTTTGATTGATATCACATTGAATCTATAAATTGCTTTCGGCAGTATGGATATTTTCATGATATTGGTTTTTCCCACGAACGTGGAAGATTTTTCCATTTTTTGTGTCTTCTTCTATTTTCTCCTTCAATGTTTTGCAGTTCTCATGATAGAGATCTTTGATGTCCTTGGTTAAATTTATTCCAGGGTATTTTTGTAGCTATTATGAATGGAGTTGATCTTACAAGTTCTTTCTCAGCCAAGGCATTGTCTATGTTTGCAAAGGCTATTGACTTTGGTGTGTTAATTTATATCCCGCCACTTTACCAAACTCTTTTATGAGTTCTAATACTCTTTTAGTGGAATCTTTTGGATCTCCTATATATAGAGTCATGTCATCTGCAAATAGGGACAGTTTGACTTCCTCCTTCCCAATTTGTATCCCTTTGATTTCTTTTTCTTGTCCAATGTCTCTGGCTAAAACTTCCAGGACTATATTGAATAGCAATGGTGACAGTGAGCATCCTTAACTGGTTCATGATCTTAGGGGGAATGCTTCCAGCTTTTCCCTGTTCAATAGGATCCTGCTGTGGGTTTGTCATAAATTGCCTTGATTGTGCTGAGGAATGTTCCTTCTATACTCAATTTGCTTAAAGTTTTCATCATGAAATGATGTTGTATTTTATTAAATGCTTTCTCTGCATCTATTGAGATAATAATATGTTTTTGTTTTATTTGTTAATATGATGTATCACCTTGATTTGCAAATATTGAACCAATCCTGCGTATCAGAGATAAATCCTACTTGATCTGGGCAAATGATCTCTCTGATGTGTTGTTGGATTGTATTTGTTGAATACAATTGGCTAGTGTTTTGTTGAAGATTTTTGCATCTATGTTCATCAGGAAAATTGGTCTGTAGTTCTAGTTCTCTGTTGTCTTTTTCTGGTTTAGGAATTAAAGTGATGCTGGCTTCATAGAAAGAGTTTGGGGGGAGGATTCTCTCCCTCTCAATTGTTTTGAATAGCTCAAGAAGAATTGGAGTTAGTTCTTCTTTTACTGTTATGTAGAATTCAGCAGTGAAGCCATCAGTCCTGGGCTTTTCTTTTTTGGGAGGGTCTTTATTACTGATTCAATTTCTATCTTGGGTATTGATCTGTTTAGATTGTCTGTGTCTTCGTGGCTCAATTAAGCAGGTTGTCTGTGTTCAGTAATCTATCCATTTCTTCTAGGTTTCTCTATATGTTGGCATACAGCTCTTTGTAATAATTTCTGATGATTCTTTTTAATTCTGTGGTATCTGTTTTTATATTTCCTTTTTCATGTCTAATTTTGTTGATTTGGGTCTTCTCCCTCTTTTATTTATTTATTCATTTTATTAGTTGGGCCAATGGTGTGTCAATTTTGTTTATTTTTTCAGAAAATTAGCTCTTCATTTCACTGATCTTTTGTATTTTTTGTTTCAACTTTGTTTATTCTCTAATTTTAATTATTTTTTTTCTGCTACTAATTTTGGGTTTTGTTTGCTATTGATTTTCTACATCCTTGAGATGCACTAATAGCTTGTTTATTTGGTACCTTTCCAATTTCTTGATGTAGGCATCAATTGCTATAAATCTTCCTCTTAATATTGCTTTTACTATATCCCACAAGTTTTGATATGTTGTATTGTTGTCTTCACTCATTTCCAGAAATTTTCTTATTTCTTCTGTGACTAACTGTTCACTCAGGAGCATATTGTTCAGTTTTCATGTGTTTACATATGTTCTAGAGATTCTTGAATTGATTTCCAGCTTTATTCCTTTGTGATCAGAGAAGATGCATGGTATTATTTTCATTTTTTTGAATTTGCTGAGACTTGCTTTATGGCCTAGTATGTGGTCTATCCTAGAGAGAGTTCCATTCACCATTGGTAAGAGTGTGAATTCTGCAACTGTAGGATGAAAATTTCCGTAGATATCTGTTAGGTCCATTTGGTCTATTGTGTTGATTAACTTTGCTGTTTTCTTGCTGATTTTATTCTTGTTGATCTGTCCACTGCTGAAAGTGGGGAATTGAAGTCCCCCATTACTATTGTATTGGAGTCTATGGCTCCCTTTAGATCCATTAACATTTCTTTTAAATAGCCAGGTGTTCAGGCAGGATCTTAAACCCCAATAATGGAGGTCAATTGCACTAAGAGGATGAAAAATTAATCCAATTTTGTGTTTAGGAGCTGGACCTAGTAGGAAGTCCCTAGCTCCTTAGAGACAAACCCTTAGGGGATCATCCTCATCAGAGGATCAGTTATAAAAGACTGAATTGGCCCAGCTGCTCTCTCTACTTCCTGGCTCACCATGTGATTCCTCCTCAACACAGGCTCTGCCATTGTCATCCACCACCCTCACCAGATGCCAAGGCCACTAAAGCCACTTCATCTTGAACTTAAACCTCTGAACTGTGGGCTAATAAACTTCCTTTCTTCGTGAAGCTAGCTTCCAAAGGTATTCATTATCGTCATTCCAGATAAAGATGACTCTTGTCATCTTTGCTTCTTTTTAGGTAAACAAATTGTAGGTAGAATTTTAAGAGATTAGGACTGAGAACTGATTGGGAGACCATGCCTTCTTCTCACCAAAGAGTGAAAAAAGCAACCACATTCGAAGAGTGCAATGGAGTCCTCCAGAAACGGTTCTGCCTATAGTGTAAAATTCCACATAGGATCTAACACTCAAGAATCCCTGAGGACTTGGGATACTAATAATAGAACTCTAGAAAACACAAATGTTTTTACAGTATGACTTCAATTAGGTAAGGGTAAAACAAAAGTAAACAAACAAAAGGCTGGGTGGACAAAAACATCTGAAAAACTAGAAGAGGCACAGTGGGTTACTCCACTGCGTATGATGCTGGCGTCCCACATCAGAGTTCCAGTTTGAGTCTTGGCTGCTCTGCTTCCAATATGGCGTCCTACTAATGTTCCCAGGAAGATAGCAGAAGATGATCCAAGTATTTGGGCCCCTGCCACCCATGTGGGGGACCAAAATGGAGTCTGACCCAAATGAACCAGTAGATGGATGATCTCTTTCTGTCTCTTCTCTCTCTATTGCTCTGCCTTTTAAATACACAAATCTTAAAGAAAAAGAAAATACTATTGAGAATAATAATATATAATTATATATAATAATATATAATACAATTGAAAATAATATTGAGATTCATTTCAGCTCTGTCACTTGCCCACTGTGCAGCCTTGAGAATGTTGTCTAACTTCTCTGAAGCTGAGTTTCTGTGTCTCCAGTAGAAAGTAATAGGCTCACTGCAGAAAGTGGGGAGTGTTTGGGGCACCTCTTGGGGTGCCCACATCCCACATCGAACTGCCTTGTTCAAGTTCTGGGAACCCAGTTGTGTGTAGACTCCCTGGTACTCAAGGTATACAACAGCTAATCCAGCTTCCTAATAATGCACCCTGGAAGGCTCAAGTACTTGAGTTCCTGCCACCCAAGTGGGAGACCAAGACGGAGTTCCTGGCTTCTGGCTTTGGGCTGAACTCAGACTTGGTTGTTGAGACCATTTGAGGATTGAACCTGTAGATTAAAGTGCTCCCTCTCCTCTCCTCTCCTCTCCCCTCCCCTCCCTCCCTTCCTCTCCACTCCCCTCCCCTCCCTCCCTTCCTCTCCTCTCCCCTCCCCTCCCTCCCTTCCTCTCCCCTCCCCTCCCCTCCCCTCTCCTCTCCTCTCTCCTCCCCTCTCCTCTCCCCTCCCCTCCCCTCCCCCCTCCCCTCTCCTCTCTCCTCTCCTCTCCTCTCCTCTCCCCTCCTCTCCCCTCCTCTCCTCTCTCCTCCCCTTCTCTCCTCTCCCTTCCCCTTCTCTCCTCTCCCCTCCCCTTCTCACCTCTCCCCTCCCCTCCTCTCCTCTCGTTTCCTCTCTCCCTGTTGTTCTGCCTTTCAAGTAAATAACTAAATCTTTATAAAAAAATCTGTAGACGAACAGCTCCTAGAATTTAGAAGTAAAAATGACTTCACAGGCCTATACTTTGGCTCCCTACATGAGGCCCAATTTATTCACGTTCCCAAGGTCAAGGTGATCTTGGCCAGTTCAACTATGTTAAGTTGGACCCTCTAAAATCATCATCTCCATCGCAGGTTGCTTAACTCACCTTCGGAGACTAAACCATGAGGATAACAAGATAAATGTTAAAATTCTGCAGATCATGGCCATTCTTTTTTACAGCTTTGATGTAGAATTGCTCCATTGAAAATGTGCAATTCAATAGCTTTTGGCTTATTCATAGAATTTTTGCAATTATCACCATAACCTAAATTTAAAATATTTTCCTTACCCCAAAAGTAACTCCGCACCCATTCTCCCTGTACCTCTGTCTCCCCTAGCACTAGGCAACCACAAATCTACTTTCTCTATACATAGATTTGCCTATTCTGGACATTTTATAGAAATAAAATCATACCACAGAGGTGCTCTGTGATCATCCTCTTTTACTTAGCATAATATGTTCAAGGTTCACCCTTGCTTTAGATTAATTCTTCTTTTCATAATTCTCCCAGCCTCTTTTCTAGATCTGACAGTATCTCAGAGGCATCCTCAAACATTTTGGTTACTGTTGGAAATAAGAATGAAAAAAGATTCTGTTTATCCAAGCTTTTATTGTGCTATGCAGGTGATCTTGGATCAGTGCTAAGATGAAGTAAGTCAATTTTTATAACCATATCAACAATTACTCAATACTTGGCTTCAGCAATGTTCAGGTGTGCTTTGTGGGTGTCATTTTCTGATCATATTTCAGTCTAGGGCTTTATTGCAAGAAGCAATTATCCCCCGAAAAATAAAGCCATGGAACTTGGAAAAACTCCCTATTTCAGCTGACAAATTGTCACGCCTCTCAGGACGCACTGCACTGCCCTCTGCTGAACAGTTTGCCAGAAACTGAAAACCAGAACAGTGTGCAAGCATCAAAGGGTCGGGAACCTGTTTCTGAAAAGCTCTCTTCTATCTGCTCATTATGCAAAGAACATTGAAAGGAGACTTAACTTTGCGTCAGGTGGTTTGTTGGCAGTAATACAAAGATGGGCCAGTGATTCTTGTCCTCTATGCTTTTTAAGAGGGGAGGGGGAGAGAGAGAGAGAGAGAGAGAGAGAGAGAGAGAGAGAGAGATCTACCATCTGCTGAGTCACTCCTCAAATGTCCACATAGGCTGAGACTGGACCAGACCAAAGCCAGGAGCCAGGAACTCAGTCTGAGTCTCCTGTGTGGCTGGCAGGGACCCAAACACTTGAGCCATCACCTGCTGTCTCACAGGGTCTGCGTCAGCAGGAAGCTGGAATCAGGAACTGGAGCTAAGACTTGAACCCAGACACTCCAAAATAGGACATGGACATCCTCACTGGCAGCTTACCTGCTCAGCCAAAAATGCACTCCTCCATGAATTTCACGATTACAGAACTTCATTCAGTCACACTCTGGGACTCCAGCTCAACACAACCTCCTTGACTTCAGGGAGTCCCTCGGCCTGGACACTGGCCAGAACACTTTTCCCAGGTACCACATCAAAGGCAACCCAAAGGGAGATGGTGAAGGTGTAAAAACAGCATAGATCATTAAACCTGAAGAGAACTGGAACGACAGTCCATAGACCAAACCTCAAAGTATACATGCATCAACTTGGTGGCTTCAAACAAGAAGAGCCATTTGCTATCTCTCATCATTCCCGTGGGTCAGGAAGTCCCGAGTGGATCTTTGGTTTTCTCCAGCTCAGAGATGTTGGCTGAGACTAGAAGAACCTGCAAGATTAACTGAGACTGCAGGATCTGCTTCCAGGGGGGCCTCCTTGCATGACTTGCAGGTGATACTGGGAAGATGGATCCCTTCCATATGGACCTCCCCTTGAGCTATTTGAGTGTCCTCGTGAGTGACCGAGCTGTCTATCCTTTTACTATTCAGCTCTTCTTCCACCTTATCCTCCGAAGGCCCAAGCCCAGACTGCAGGCTGTTGTCTGAACCTGCCTTTTCAACCTCTGCCTGGGAGGCAGGCATTTGGCACAGCAGGTTGACAACATCCACAACTCACTGAGTTCCCGCCACTTGCTTGGGAGACCCTGATTGAATTCTGGGCTCAATCCAAGACTAATCTGGCCAGCCCCCACCACCCCAACTGCTTTCAAATAATATGAAAATAAATATTTTAAAAATTTTAAAAACTAAATTAAATATGCCTCTTCCAGATGTTCATCCAACCTCTGCATGAATTCTCACGGGCAGGATCTCAGGGTTCCCACTTGGCTTTGTCCTGAGACGTCACTCTGAGAGCTCTTTTGCAAGTTGAGTCAGTTCCACCTCAAGGGTGTCCTTCAGATATTTGAAAACAGCAACCATACTTCTTCAATAAATATTGATTGAGACACATTCTGCACCCAACCCAGTATGTGCACTGCTGAGGACATCAGAGAATGAGATACAGCGGCCCCTTGCCTGACTCTGCTGACAGGACTACATAGGTTACGTTTTTCTGTGGACATGCGTGCCTATGATAAAGTTTAATTTATAAACAAGGCCGAGAAAACAGATGGGCATTTAGTGCAGTGGCTGAGACACCACTTGGGGCACATACATCACATTTCAGAGTGCCTGGCTTCAAGTCCTGGCCGCACTGCCAACTCCAGCTTTTCACTAATTTGCACTCTGAAAGGCCAAAGTAGTGGGGTCCCTGTCACCCCTGTGCAAGATCTGGATTGAGTTCCTGACTCCAGCTTTGCTCTGGCCCAGTCTTCACTGTTACAGGAATCTGTAGATATCTTTCTCTTTCTCTCTGTCTCTTTGTCTTTCAAGCCAACAGAAACATTTGTTAATTAGAGAGAGAGAGAGAGAGAGAGAGAGAGAGAGAGAGAGAGAGAGAGAGAGACGGGGCTGGTTTTACAGCACAGTGGGTTAAGATGCCACTTGCGAGGATGGCCCAAGTGCTTGGGCTCTGCACCCGCATGGGAGACCGGGAGGAAGCACCTGGCTCCTGGCTTTGGATCAGTGCAGTGCGCTAGCCGTAGCAGCCATCTGGGGGGGGGGTGAACCAATGGAAAAAGGAAGACCTTTCTCTCTCTCTCTCTCTCTCTCTCTCTCTCTCTCTCTCTCACTGTCTAACTCTGCCTGTCAAAAAAAAAAAAAAAAAGATGCCACTTGCAACACTGGTCTCCCATAGCAGAATGCTGGTTCGAGTCCCAGCTGCTCTGCTTCTGATCCAGCCACCTGCTAAGGTGCCTAGGAAGGCAGCAGGACACCCCTAGCACTTGCTTCCTTAGCACCCATGTGGGAGACCAAGGTGGAGTTCCTGACTCTTGACTTCAGCTTGACCCAGGTCTAGCTGTCGTAGCCATTTGGGGAGTGAACCTGGAAATGCAAGCGTTCTCTCTCTCTCTCTCTCTCTCTCTCTCTCTCTCTCTCTCTCTGCCTTTCAAATAAGTAAATAAATGTTTTTAAAAAGACAAAAAATTGAGTAATAGAGTAAGGCAATCATAACAACAGAATGTAATAAAAGTTCTTTAAAATTGGTGAGTGGTTTTCCTTCTAGAATTTTTCCATCTGCTGTTTGTGACCAACATTGACCTCAGGTCACTGAAACCACAGAAAACACAACATAGCTAAGTCTTCGTCCCCACAGGGCTCGTGTGGGTCCAGCCTTGACTCCATTCCATCAGGCCCATGCCTTAGCCCCCAGATAAGAGGCCCCTTCTTATTCTCTACCTGATCCCAAAAGAATTCTCTTATTTTCTTGCCAAGGCTCTTCTAGTAGTAAATAATGGACCAAAACTTAAATTCCATCAAGAAACTAGAGAAAAGTTGACAAACACCAGCATGTAACATCTCTCTCTGACAAATCTTATTGTTCCTAAAATATGATTTAAGAGTCCTGAGACTGATATATAGAGAGCAACAGCAATGCACTCTTTAAAAAAAAAAATGGCTCCAATATCTAGCTTCCTTCCTAAACCCTTATTTTAATGATTTTTAAATTTTTTTTTATTTTTTATTTTTTTGACAAGCAGAGTGGACAGTGAGAGAGATAGACAGAGAGAAAGGTCTTACTTTTGCCATTGGTTCACCCTCCAATGGCCGCCGCAGCCGGCGTGCTGCGGCCGGCGCACCATGCTCATCCGATGGCAGGAGCCACGTGCCAGGTGCTTTTTCCTGGTCTTCCATGGGCTGCAGGGCCCAAGCACTTGGGCCATCCTCCACTGCACTCCCGGGCCACAGAAGAGGGCTGGCCTGGAAGAGGGGCAACCGGGACAGAATCCGGCGCCCCAACCGGACTAGAACCCGGTGTGCCGGCGCCGCAAGGTGGAGGATTAGCCTGTTGAGCCATGACGCCGGCCCAATGATTTTTTTCTTTAGATTCTTTTGGATTTTCATGCACTCTAAAAAAGCATTTAATTTTTGCTTCTCTTTTTAAAAAAAGATTGTTTATTCAAAAGACAATGACAGAGGGGGTGGAATCTTCCATCCTTTATTTCACACCCCAAACTCCCACAACAACCAGGTCTGTGCCAGGCCAAAGGCAGGAGCCTGGAACTCCATCCGGGCCTCCCATATGAGTGGCAGGGACTCGAGTACTTGGGACATCATCCACTGCTTTTCCAGGTGCATTAGCAGGAAGCTGGATCAGAAGCCGAGTAGCCAGAACTCCAAGAAGTGCTCCGATATGCAATGCCGGTGTCCAAGAAGCATCTTGGGGCCAGCACTGTGGCATAGCGGGTAAAGCCGCCACCTGTAGTGCTGGCATCCCATATGGGCACCAGTTCAAGTCCTAGATGCTCCACTTCTGATCCAGCTCTCTACTATGTTCTGGGAAAGCAGTAGAAGATGGCCCAAGCTGGTTGGCGCCATGGCTCAATAGGCTAATCCTCCACCTGCAGCACCGGCACACCGGGTTCTAGTCCTGGTCGGGGCGCTGGATTCTGTCCCGGTTCCCCCTCTTCCAGGCCAGCTATCTGCTATGGCCTGGGAGTGCAGTGGAGGATGGCCCAGGTCCTTGGGAGACCAGGAGAAGCACCTGGCTCTTGCCTTCAGATCAGCACGGTGCACTGGCCGAAGTGCACCAGCCGCGGCGGCCATTGGAGGGTGAACCAACGGCAAAAGGAAGACCTTTCTCTCTGTCTCTCTCTCTCACTGTCCACTTTGCCTGTCAAAAAAAAAAAAAAAAAAGATGTCCCATGTCCCTGGGCCCCTGACCCAGAGGCAACTCCTGGCTCCTGGTTTCAACCTGACCTACCCCTGGCCATTTCAGCCATTTGGAGAATGAACCAAAGGATGGAAACTGACTCTCTCTCTCTCTCTCTCTTTTTTCCCTCTCTCTCTCTCTCTAGCTCTACCTTTCAAATGAATAAATAAATATTTTAAAATAATAATGAATTTTCTCCAGCTGACTACAAACATACAATACTACATGTAAGATTAGCAAGGCTCCAAAGAGAATCATTATGAAAATGAAGAACATATGAAACTAACACTTAGGATTGGGGTGGCGGCAAGATGGCGGAATAGGAAGGCAGCACACCGATAGTCCGGGGAGAGACAGTTTAATAAAAGTGGAGATACTGCAGGTTCAAGGAAGAGTAGGGGAAGAAACAGCAGAGGAAACCCTTCCGGAACTAGTGATTCACAGTGGACCTTCAAGGAGAGCATGGGAGCCTGCAGTTCCGGACACCAGCGGCAGACTCAACGCACCAGCACTGGAACGCCAGGTGAGCCGAACCTCAATAGCCCGAGACACCAGCAGGGAAGTGGAAAGAGGAGACTAGAGCGAACAAGGCTTGAAACCCTGTGGGGAAAAGTTCACCAGGCTAACTAGAAGAGAGAGAGAAAGAAAAAAGTGACCAATACGGACACGAGTTTCTCTCTCTCCGCCCACCTCTCAAAGGTGAGCAAGACAAAGAGCAGGCGCCATTTTGGACATACGTCATAAGCAGGGCGACCTCAGGTCTGCACCAGCCCTGAGCCTAGCAGAAAAACCTGACTCTGGGCGTGGGGGTGAAATAACAGGAGATTAGAACCTAAGGAATGTGTGGTGCTAATGAACTGAGACTGTGAAAAAAGAGACTGTCGGGGAGAGAACTCACGGAATTCACCACGTGAGTACTCTCCATGGACGCTACAGTTCGGTAGCCTTGGTAGCCCAGTGGTGAGACTGCAGAAGAATTTGAACCCACACTGAAGGCTGCAGAGATTCCCTCTGTGGTCCTTGGGAAAAAGCTTCCGATCTCTGGCTCCTGTGGGTATATCATTTGCCTGCTAACCACCCCCAATTCCATTCAGCTGTGTGGAATTACTTCCCTTTTGAATCAAAAATAAAGAAAGAAACAGAGAGAGATTTACCACGCCTAACCTGGGAGTGTCTCCTTTGGCACACCCTCAACCCTGAGGAACCAAACAGAGCTCTCAGGCCACACCCATCTCAAGCCATCTGATGTGAATGGAAGGGGAGAGGGAGTGGGAAAGGGGAGGGTTGCGGGTGGGAGGGAACTTATGGGGGGGGAGCCATTGTAATCCATAAGCTGTATTTTGGAAATTTATATTCTTTAAATAAAAGCTTTATAAAAAAAAAAGAAACCAACACTTAGACACATAGTTAGGAATCAAGAGATATAGAAAATCTCAAAAATAGGCAAAAAGGACACATTAGACACAGGGGAACAATAAAGAAACACAGCTGAGCCCTGACCTGATCAATTCCAGCCAGAAGACAAGAAAGGACCTCTTTAAAGTGGGAGCAAAAGCTGTCAACTTCGGCATCAATATCCAGTAAAATTATTCTTCAAAACTGAAAGCAGAAAAAAAATTTTTTTTTTTTTTTTCAGAATAAAGTTGGCAGCAGATCTGCACGAGACCAGAAGCTAAAGGAAATTCTTCAGGCTAAAGGCAAGGACACTGTGAAAACTTTAATCTACAAAAATGCATTGAACACAGATAACATATAGGCAAATATAAATTTTTTTCTAAAAGGGATGTTTTTAACAGTGCACCATGAATTGTGATTTTTAAAGATTTATTTATATTTCTCTGTTTATTTCTTTATCTGAAAGTTAGTGACAGGGAGTGAGATAGAGACAGAGAGAGATCTGGCATCTGCTGGTTCATCTCTCCACATGGCTGCAACAACCAGGGTTGGGCCAGACTAAAGCCAGAAGCCAGGAACTCCATGCTGGTCTCCCACACGGTGGCAGGAACTCAAGGACGTATGCCATCATCTGCTGCTTCGCAGGTGGATTAACAGGAAGCTGAACCGGAAGTGGAGTAGCTGGGACTTGAACCCTGGTACTCGGTCATGCATTGCAGGCTTTTCAAGTGGTAGCTTAACCCGCTGTGCCACAATGTCTGCCCCTTTATTGTGCTTTGCTGTAAATTTACAGCTAAACTTTCTGTGCCTCATGGACTTCTCTCCTTGCTGCCTTCCCTCCTTTACCAACCCTCCCCCTTTTGCTGCTTACGTAACCACTCCAAATCCCATGATCACTCGTCCTTGTTTGTTTAATATGGAACAACTTACTTCTTAAAATAAACAAGCCCTAAAGCAAACATGAAAGCCCGTTAGCATATTTTAGTTTTTGATGGTAATGCACTGAGCTCATTATCTTATTCTTTGTGCTTGTCTTCATTCAAAAAATTTCCCGTTATTGGGGCCAGCGTTGTGGCATAGTGGGTTGAACCACTGCCTGCAATGTTGGCATCCTGTATGGGCACTGGTTTGAGTCCTGGCTGCTGCACTTCTGATCCAGCTCTCTGCTAATGAGCCTGGGAAAGCAGCAGAGGATGACACAAATCCTTGGACCCCTACACCCACTTGGGAGCTCCTGGCTCCTGGCTTTGGCTTGAGCCTACTCTGGTCTTTGCAACCATTTGGGGAGTGAATCAACAGATGGAAGACCTCTCTCTATGTTTCTCTCTCTCTCTCTCTGTAATTCTGCTTTTCAAATAAATAAATCTTTTTTAAAATGTCCAGTTATTTCTACATCTTCACCATGTTTGAGCCAATTTGTCTTAAACTTATTTTTGCAAAATAATAATTAAGAATGTTTACATTAAAAACACTCAAAAGAAGAAAGCCTAAAAGATTAGTTATTTATCATAATAAGGAATTAGTTAATAACAAAATTTTGCATTTGTAACTAGAACAAAATTCATTAATTAATAAATATTCCCAGGATTCTTTTTCTTTTCTCATCTACTGAAGACAATTCTGTCTTTCCTCTCAGTTCCCATCTTCCAAGCAGAGTTTTAGTAATGCAAAATCAGGAGAAAGGATAGAAAAACATTAGCATTAAAGGTAAAATGCTTAGCAATAAATTGGTGTAAAAAGTTAATAATAAAAGAGTTTAGAGATCTGGTGGCTTTGGAGTAGTGAGGGGTATGAGAGAACTACAGAGAAGAAAGGACATTCTAAGCACTGTGGCTTTGAGTTATGAATTGGGTCCACCGTAATAATCTTTATATGGGGCAGGTGTTTGGTGTAGTGGTTAAGAGGATGCTTGGGAAACCAGCATCCCATATCAGAGTGCCTGGGTCAAGTTCCAGCTCCACTCTCAATTCCAGCTTCTTGTCAATGTGCACTCAGGGCGGCACACGATGACGGCTCAGACAGTCGAACCCTGCTCCCCTACAGGAGAGTTAGATTTGCGTTCCAGGTTCCTGACTTCAGCCTGGCCCAGCCTTGGCTGTTCTTGGCATTTGAGGCATGAACTAGAAAATGGGAAATCTCTGTTGTTCTGTCTGCCTCTAAGTGTGTGTGTGTGTGTCTTTCAAATAAATAAATAAAATCTTTAAAAATATTCTTTAGAAGATACAAGTAAACATTGAAATGATTTATCAGTTACTGATTGTAGTTTCATTATTGCTATTTAGGACCTCTAGAGGTATTTGACTTACGTGGTCATAAATTACTGAAACTTATTTTCCTGCTTTACTATAAAAGAAACATCAACCTTAGAGAGGGAAGCTTAGACTATTCAGGTTTTTTTTTTTTTTTTTTTTTTTTTTTTGACAAGCAGAGTGGACAGTGAGGGAGAGAGACAGAGAGGAAGGTCTTCCTTTTGCCGTTGGTTCACCCTCCAATGGCCGGTGCGGCCGGCGCGCTGTGGCCGGTGCACCGTGCTCATCCGATGGCAGGAGCCAGGAGCCAGGTGCTTTTCCTGGTCTCCCATGGGGTGCAGGGCTCAAGCCTTTGGGCCATCCTCCACTGCACTCCCTGGCCACGGAAGAGATCTGGCCTGAAAGAGGGGCAACTGGGACAGAATCCGGGACTAGAACCTGGTGTGCCGGCGCCGTAAGGGGGAGGATTAGCCTGTTGAGCCGCGGCGCCGGCCGACTATTCAGTTCTCATTGTTGAAAGGCTTAGCAGAGAGATCTTTTCATTTAAATACAGAAATGGCAGAAGTAATTGAATTTAGAGTCTTCAGAAGGTTTATGATTGAAGTTTGAAAATGTAAAAAATAATTTCTTACACACCTGAACACTTTGATGTGTCCTTCAGGGACATATTCTCCAACTCTGCTGCATGTATTCATTTCTATATTATATGAATATGAGTATATAATTTATTACATATGAGTATGTTTATAATTCAGACACCTTATACTGTCTCTGCTAACTATTATCAGACTTTTAAAAATTTACAATAAATTCCACATTCCCCCTTCTCACTCACAGAATGATCACTTCCACCAACTTGCAGCCTGTGTGCACACGTGTTTTCCAATACACCACAGAATTCCATACATAGGTCCTTAAAAGGCTGATGGGAGTGTATATTTTGCACAAAGCATGTACAGATTTCAAAATATTTCTGCACCAAATAAACTTGTCTTATAAGTCCGTTGTTCTGTGAACTGTTGAAGTATCTTCATATTCGTGCTATTTTCAGTTTTCAGATTTCAGTATTAGCTATTGATTTCCTAATATGGAAGATGAAGATTTGACTTTCTTATACCCTTTCTCTCATCCTCCCAGTATGGTTGTATTATATTTGGGGGTAAATCAATATTTGGTGCCTACGTCAATATTCACAGCTGAGTTGATTTCTGGCTTCAGCATTTTCTACACCTTGAAGTCCACAGCTGTCTCATTTTTCATTTGCTTCTTTCCATACTTATATCAGTAATTGCGCAACCTGGCTATGCGTTGTCTGGGCGCTCTGAGGGTCAGAGATGGGTGCTAGCTCAAGTCAGTGTCAATTTGTACTTACTCTCCCTGTGTTCAGCGCAATGCCTTGACCTTCAGTTGTGCCCACTCTCCCTGCATCCAGGTTGCATCTCTGTCAAGCTCTCCTTCAGAGTTCTTCCCAGGTGGGAGGTCACCAAGGCTGTAGAGGTTGGGGGGGAATATAAGATCCAACTGCTTCTTGGAGACTTCCTGCCAATCTCCCTGCTTTGAACCCAGCCGATATCCCCCACTTTCAGAAACACCGTAGCTGCCTGGGGTTCAGATTTCCAACTCAGCTTGCCTTTAGCCTGTTCCGTGTGCAAGCTTGAGCCCCTTTCTCCCAGTTCATTCTCTTTCCACTCCCTCTTCTGATTTCCATCCCCCAACTTGTGTTTCTACCTTTTCCTGATAACTGAGTAGTCTGGTTCCAGGAAGTGTTGAGTCTGTCCCCCAGGCTACTACAGAGAATAACCCTGCTCTGCCCTACAGCACCTGGACCCAGCCCTTCAGCATTCTTGGTTCACACATGCCACTGCAGCATCTGTTTGCTGCGGGGACTCTCTGCGGGTTGTGCCATGCCAACGCTTGCCCTAGGCTGTAGGTCAAGGTCAGAATGTCTTTGTTTGGTAACAGCTTACAGAGAATGTCACAGAAACTTATTTCGGGTCCTGTTTTTCATGGCTGATCCTCTTTCTATGAGTTCTAGAAACAAAACCAGCCATCCCAGAGGGGATGAAAGTGGGAGAAGAGGAAAAGGGGGGGGGGGGGGCAAAGAGCAAAGGAGGAGAGGGACACAAGGCCAAGTTCCCAGTGTCGGGTTACGTCCTGACCTTGAGGCTCACATCATTTCAGCCCACAGCAGGTTGAATGCCTTCGCGGCCACACCAGAGGCTCCCGCTGAGAATCCTGCAACATGAAGGTTGAGACTGTGAAGGCAAACTCATTACTCTGCCCTGTGTGCCCATAAATCCCCAGCATCCTCGACCTCTCTGCCCCTTCCGTGATGAGGCCCTGTCCATGGTGATACATCATTCCCCAGGCTCTGCTGGATGCTGGATTACGAAACTTATTGATGAACTCTGCAAGTCCTTTAAAGCGGATTGAAACACAGGCTTGGAAAACTGCCTGGCATCCAGGCTGTCTGTGTCAAGGTTGGCAGAGGCTGGGTCTCCACTCATTGCTTGGGATGACATTACCTCTGTCTGCAAGAGGATTTCCTGCTCCCTTCCAGGGCAGCCCATGGATCTCCCCTTTCCTCTACCTCTTCCCACACACAGGTAGTGAGTGGGTAGCGCCTGGTGCCATAGCTCTGAGGCCAGAGGAGAAGACTGAGAAGTGAGACCATTCGCCCATGTCACCTGAATATGGACATTCAGGTTGAAAAGTTCACAAAAGGCACTTGATAGATGAAACGGCATAGCAAAGAGCATCGTAGAGGTAGCAGATGGGAACCGGAAATGGGGAAGGAAGCCAGTGCTCCCTGACCTTGCTCTTCTGGGGCAGGAAGGGTCAATCTTACTGTCGGTCAGTAGTCTCTGCTGACTGCGGGGGTGGGGAGGGAGTCCCTGGAGGGCCTGAGGATGGGCATCAGAGAGCCATGCTGGGGCTCACTCCCTGCCTCTCACTGAGGGGTCGTCCTGGTGGCCAGAAGCTCCGAAGCTAAACCTAGAGAAACAGAAGCATGTCTTGCAGGAAGCCTGCCTCGGCTCTGTCAAGCTCCGCCAGCGCTCATCCGATGTTTTCCAGGCAACTTTGCCCCAAAGCCTCCGAGACAGACCCCTAGCACCTCCCCAGGGCAACAGCAAAGATGAGCAACACAAAACCTGCAGGGATTCCATCTTTCCTAGCGCCATACATACACCAGGAGACGCTTTTTCTCATTGCACCAGACCATTACTCAAGAGCATCACGATTTTTTTTTTTTTGGCCTGAAAACCAAGGCATACAATTAATTGGTAGGAATGGTGAAAGAAAAGAAAAGTGTCACACTATTTTTAAATGGATTTTTAAACGATTTATTTATTTATCTGACGGTTACAGAGAGACAGAGAGAGAGAGAGAGAGAGAGAGAGAGAGAGAGAGACTGGTTCTCTCCCAAAATGGCCACAAAGGTCAATGAAAAGCCAGAGCCAGGAGCTTCTTCCAGGTTTCCCATGTGGGTGGGTGGCAGGGGCTCAAGCTCTTGGGCCATCTTCTGCTGCTTTTCTCAGGCCATTAGCAGGGAGCTGGATTGGAAGTGGAGCAGCTGGGATGCGAACCGCCAGTGTTGAAGGAGGCGACCTTACCTGCTTTGCGATAATGCTGGTCCCCTGTCATGCTGTTAATCTAAGAAAAACTGCAAGGATAGCTAATAGCTACCTGAATGAGAACCCAGGGGGCTTTCTCCAAAGTACAACATGAACCAGTGGAAATTCTCCCAGATGGAACAGAAGGTTAACCCTTGACCAAAGTCATCAGGATGGAGTGTGCTTTGCACAAGTCTCACCTACTCAGTGGCATTGGGTAAGTGGATGAGAAATGTTAGGACAGAAAAGATATAAATATCATAATAATTAAAAAAACATAGCCCTTATACATATTATTGAACTTTACCCTTGAAAAGAGAAAGTTTATCTTCTCAAGTGTACATGGAATACTTACAAGAATCAATAATATATTCACAAGAATCAAATATATATATATATTTTAAAATGTCAGTACATAATAAGAAACTTCATGTGGAAAAGTAAGCTTTCAAGAATACCTGGAGGGCTGGCGTCCTGGCTCACTTGGTTAATCCTCCGCCTGCGGTGCCAGCATCCCATATGGATGCCGGATTCTGTCCTGGATGCTCCTCTTCCAGTCCAGCTCTCTGCTGTAGCCTGGGAGGATAGTAGAGGATGGCCCAAGTGCTTGGGCCCCTGCACCCACATGGGAGACCAGAAGGAAGCACCTGGCTCCTGGCTTCAGATCAGCATAGTCCCGGCCGTGGTGGCCATCTGGGGAGTGAACCAATGGAAGGAAGACCTTTCTCTCTGTCTCTTTCTCTCACTGTCTAACTCTATCTGTCAAATAAAAAAAAGAGTACCTGGGAAGTCAGTACATGATATAGAATATGAAGGGCAAGTATCCCTGTGAGATAGTAAAACAAAGCTTTGATAATTGAAATGGTATAGTGTTAGTACATGAATAGACAAACGGATCAATAGAAAAGAATCTTCAGAAATCGATGTAGATACATGTGAGATTTTAGTGTAAAATGAGGTGACATATGAGATCACTGGGGCAAAAATGGACTTTTTAAAGAAGTTGTGTTGAATGCCAGTGCTGTGGCGTAGCAGGTAAAGCCACCTCCTGCGGTGCTGGCATCCCATATGGCAACCCATATGCTGGTTCAAGTCTAGGTTGCTCCACTTCAATCCAGCTCTCTACTGAGGCCTGGGAGAGCAGGGGAGGATGGCCCAAGTCCTTGGGCACCTGCAGCCACGTGGGAGACCCAGGAGAGGCTCCTGGCTCCTGGCTTTGGATTGGCACAGCTCTAACCGTTGTGGCCAATTGGGGAGTGAACCAGCAGATGGAAGACCTCTCTCTCTCTCCCTCTCTGCCTCTCCTCTCTCTGTGTAACTCTGACTTTCAAGTAAATAGATGAATCTTTAAAAAAAAGAAGAAAGAAAGAAAGAAAGAAAGAAAGAAAGAAAGAAAGAAAGAAAGAAAGAAAGAGAGAAAGAGAGAAAGAAAGAAAGAGAAAGAGATAAAGAAAGAAAGATTGTGCTGGTATGACTGATTAGCCACTTGAAAAAACATAAAATGAAATCCATATTTCACACCATATAAAAAAATTTCCAAATGAATCAGGTGTCTTATTTAGCTCTGTAAAAAAAAAAAAAACAATTTGTTAGTTTTATTATTGGGATTACCTTGCATTTATAAATGTGTAAACTGTGTGTATATGTGTGTATTATCTTAATATAAAGATAATAGTTATTGATTTTTCTTTTCTTGAGTATTTTTATTCAGAAGGTATTTTTAGCACCTAAAGAGACAAACATCTCTTTCCTTATATTTCTTAACGTGATGCATCTTAGCATGGATTTCAAATGCTGGATTAAACTTATTTTCCTGGAACAAATCCCACTTCATCATGGTGTATAATTTTTTTCCTAACATTTATTTATGCATTTGAAATGCAGGGAGAGATTCATTCCCCAAAGGGCCACATCAGCCAGGGCTGGACCAGGCTGAAGCCAAGGAGCCAGAAACTACATCTGGGTCTCCAATGTGTGGCAAGCACACAGCGCTTGGACTGTCTTCCATTGCTTTCCCAGGCATATTAGCAGGGAGCAGGATCAGAAGCAGAGCAGTCAGACTCAAGCCAGCACTCTGATAAGGGATGCTGGCATTGGCAGCGGCTTAACCCACTGTGCCACAACATTTGCCCCCTGGTGAATTATTTTCTTAATGTAGTATTGACTTGTTTTTGCTCATATTTTATAGTGCCTTTAAATAGACATGGAAGAGTGATTTAGAAGTATTATTTTCTCATTTGTATTGTACGATTTTTGCTAAGTGTGTTATTAGCTTCATAAAAATAATTTGAAAATTTGGAAAAAAGACAAATGCAAATGTACTCTAAAGTTTCTCTTCTTTCTACAATGCCTAATGGGGATATTGGGCTCTTGGGTTGCCTCTTTATATTTTATATATATCTTTTTTTTTTAAAGATTTATTTATTTGAAAGTCAGAGTTACACAGAGAGGCAGAGAGAGAGGTCTTCCATCCACTGGTTCACTTCCCAGTTGGTCGCAACAGCCAGGTTGCAACAATCCAAAGCCAGGAGCCTGGACCTTCTTCTGGGTCTCCCACGTGGGTGCAGGGGCCCAGGGACTTGGGTCATCTTCTGTTTCCTAGGCCACAGCAGAGAGCTGGATCGGAAGTGAAGCAGCTGGGACTTGAACCAGTGCCCATATGGGATGCTGGCACTGAAGGTGGAGGCTTTACCCTCTACCCCACAGCACCGGGCCCCTCTATTGTTTTTTATTCTTTTCTTCTTCACTGTTCTCGGCAAACTCTTCTTGTTTTGGGTTCTTATTCTCTCTCTAATGATACTTATTAGAATTTTGCAATTTCTCCCCTCATCAAATTTTCTATTTCTTCTTATATCTTCATGTATCTTTAATGCTATTGATTTTTTTCAAATATGTGGAGCTTCTTGATTGTCATTCACATTTATGGAGAAGGACAGGGTTGATGGACAAGGGACGTTGGTTGACTTCTCTGGACATTTGTGGGTTCATTTCCTCTTGCCAACTTTTCCCTGTGACTCTGGAAATATGGACAAAAGCAGTTTCACACTTCAGAGCAGTGATTGGATGTGTCCCACAGGCTAGCCATGGCTTGCCAGAGGCCAAGAAAAAGAGGTTTTTATACCACGATTGTGACTATGGCTAGTTTTATTATGCAGTTTCATTGGGGCTAACTTTAAACGTTGCACACAATCCCAACTTATATAGATTTCTTCATTTATAAATTACACATACAACTATACCAGCTTATCACATACATTAACAATTACACAAATAGAAATTGTAAGAGAACTTTGCATTGTTGTAAAGTTTATTATAAAGATTGCTGCACCTCCTGCACTCGCAATGGTTCACAAAATTAGGTAGGAAAGGTGCACATGCATGACTGAGTTTAAAAGTGATTCAGGGACCAGCCCTGTGGTGTAGCAGGTCTAGCTGCTTCCTGCAGTGCCGGCATCCCATATGGGCACTGGTTCGAGTCCCGGCTGCTCCACTTCCGATCCAGCTCTCTGCTATGACCTGGGACAGCAGTAGAAGATGGCCCAAGTCCTTGGGCCCCTGCACTCGTGTGGGAGACCTGGAAGAAGCCCCTGGCTCCTGGTTTCAGATTGGCCCAACTACGGCTGTTGATACCATTTGGGGAGTAAGCCACTGGACGGAAGACCTCTCTCTCCTCTCTCTCTCTGCCCTGGCCTCTCTGTAACTCTGCCTTTCAAATAAATAAATAAATCTTAAAGAAAAATTTTAAATCCTAAGGAGCATTGTGTCATCCTCTAGTTGGTGCTACAGGAAGAGATGGTGGATCTGGCCCTGTGTGTGGTCTTCAGCTTGTGGACCTCATGGGCAAATTGTTACACTGGCACCTGTGAGGGGCTGGGTGGAGCAAGAAGAGAAGTGAGCCATGGTGCAACTCATCACAACTCCACCTGCACTAGTGCCGCTCCCTGTGGCTCACCACCCTCCACTCCACACTGACTCCAACAGTGTGCAGGAAGCCAGAACTGGGGGCAGAGTTGGGATTCAAATCTAGGCACTCTGTTAGGGGGTGTAGGCATTTCAACCAGCACAATAATCACTATGTCAAATGCCTGCCCCATAATAGATATTCTTGATAAAATACGCTAACCAGAATTAAAAAGATTCCTCTCTAGCATAATAAAGATCTTAAATCTTAATTCAACAGCCAGAGAGCTTTTTTTTTAAAGATTTATTTATTTATTTGAAAGGCAGCATTATAGAGAGCCAGAGACAGAGAGAAAGAGAGAGAGCGAGACAGAGATACAGAGACAGAGAAAGGTCCTTCATCTGCAGGTTCACTCCCCAGATGGCCACAACAGTTAGAGCTGCGCTGAGTGAAGCCAAGAGCCAGGAGTTTTTTCCGGGTCTCCCATGTGGGTGCAGGGGTCCAAGGACTTGGGCCATCTTCCACTGCTTTCTCAGGCCATAGCAGGGAGCTGGATCAGAGGTGGTGTAGCTGGGACTAGAACTGGCACCCTGCAGGCAGGGTCTTTATCTGTTATGCCATATTGCTGGCCCCAGAGAGTGTTTTTGACTGGCCATTTCTGTTACATTAAGAATAAAACAAGGATGCCAGCAAGTACCATTACTACTTCATCATGTTTCAGAAATTCTGACTGATACAAAAAAAAAAAATGGGAAATAGAGGCAAAATGTATAACAATTGGAGTAAATAGAATAATGAACATATATATATGTATATGTATATATATATAAATGTCAAATTCTTTAAAAAAAATCTAAGCATGTCAAAAACAAACTCTGGAAATTAACAAGAAAATTCAGCAAGGATATTAACAAGAAAATTCACTAAAGGGTATGAGCTTTTAACATTGCCTTTCAAATAAATATAAATTTTTAAAAAACTCTTTCATGTAGATGAAAATAAAGAAACATTTTTTTTAGATTTTTTATAACGCTTTTATTTAAAGAATATAAATTTCCAAAATACAGCTTATAGATTACAATGGCTTCCCCCCCATAACTTCCCTCCCACCCGCAACCCTCCCCTTTCCCACTCCCTCTCCCCTTGCTTCACATCAAGATTCATTTTCAATTCTCTTTATATACAGAAGATCAGTTTACTATATATTAAGTAAAGATTTCAACAGTTTGGCCTCCCATAGCAACACAAAGTGAAAAATACTGTTGGAGTACTAGTTATAGTATTAATTCACAATGTATAGCACATTAAGGACAGAGATCCTACATGATATATATTTTTAAATTGATTAATTTTCTATGCAATTTCCAATTTAACACCAAGATTTTTTTTTCATTTTTAATTATCTATATACAGAAGATTGATTCAGTATATACTAAGTAAAGATTTCATCCGTTTGCACCCACACAGAAACACAAAGTGTAAAATACTGTTTCAGTGCTAGTTATAGCATGACTTCACATTGGACAACACATTAAGGACAGATCCCACATGAGACATAAGTACACAGTGACTCCTGAAGTTGATTGAACAATTTGACACTCTTGTTTATGGCATCAGTAATCTCCCTAGGCTCTAGTCATGAGTTGCCGAGGCTATGTAAGCCTTTAGGGTTCGCCGATTTCAATCTTATTCCGACAGGGTCATAGTCAAAGTGGAAGTTCTCTCCTCCCTTCAGAGAAAGGTACCTCCTTCTTTGATGGCCCAGTTCTTTCCACTGGGATCTCACTCACAGAGATCTTTCATTTAGGTCTTCTTTTTTTTTTCCAGAGTGTCTTGGCTTTCCATGCCTAGAATATTCTCATGGGCTCTTGAGCCAGATCTGAATACCTTAAGGGCTGATTCTGAGGCCAGAGTGCTATTTAGGACATCTGCCATTCTATGAGTCTGCTGTGTATCTCGCTTCCCATGTTGGATCATTCTCTCCCTTTTTGATTCTATCAGTTAGTATTAGCGGACACTAGTCTTGTTTGTGTGATCCCTTTGACTCTTAGACCTATCAGTGTGATCAACTTTGAACTGAAATTGATCACTTGGACTAGTGAGATGGCCTTGGTACATGCCACCTTGATGGGATTGTATTGGAATTCCCTGGCATGATTCTAACTCCATCATTTGGGGCACGACTGATTGAGCATGTCCCAAATTGTACATCTCCTCCCTCTCTTATTCCCACTCTTATATTTCACAGGGATCAATTTTCAGTTAAAATTTAAACACCTAAGAATAATTGTTTGTTAATTACAGAGTTCAACCAATAGTACTAGAATACAAAAAATACTGAAATGGATAAAGTATTACATTGTGCAACAACAGTCAGCACAAGAGCTGATCAAGTTACTGTTTCTCATAGTGTCCATTTCACTTCAATAGGTTTCACCTTTGGTGCTCAATTAGTTGTCACCAATCAGGGAGAACATATGATATTTGTCCCTTTGGGACTGGCTTAATACACTCAGAATGATGTTTTCCAGATTCCTCCATCTTGTTGCAAATGACCAGATTTCATTGTTTTTGACTGCTGTATAGTATTCTATAGAGTACATGTCCCATAATTTCTTTATCCAAATGTATGCTTTGAATTCCCTGTGATCTTTTGCTGTGAGGTTCCCTTCGTTTAACTTCTTTCATGTTGATGGCCGTGTTTCTGTGTTTCTGTGTGTAACACATGTTTAAGCATCTTTTGCAGGGCTGGACGAGTGGCAACAAATTCTTTCAATTTCTGTTTGCAATGAAAGGTCTTTATTTTACCTTCATTCACAAATGAAAGCTTTTCAGGATATAATATTCTGGGCTGGCAGTTTTTCTCTCTTAGAACCTGGGCTATGTCTCGCCATTCCCTTCTAGCTTGTAGGGTTTCTGATGAGAAGTCTGCTGTGAGTCTAATTGGAGATCCTCTGAGAGTAATCTGACGTTTCTCTCTTGCACATTTTAGGATCTTTTCTTTCTGTTTCACTGTGGTGAGTTTAATTACAATGTATCGTGATGAGGATCTCTTTTGGTCATGTTTATTGGGGGTTCTATGAGCTTCCTGTACTAGGATGTCTCTGTCCTTCTCCAAAACTGGGAAATTTTCTGCTATTATCTCCCTAAAAAGGCCTTCTAATCCTTTTTCCCTCTCCATGCCTTCAGGAACTCCTAGAACTCGAATGTTGGGTTTTTTTTTTTTTTTTACAGGCAGGGTGGACAGTGAGAGAGAGAGACAGAGAGAAAGGTCTTCCTTTTGCCGTTGGTTCACCCTCCAATGGCCGCCGCGGTCGGCGCGCTGCGGCCGGTGCACCGCGCTCGTCCGATGGCAGGAGCCAGGAGCCAGGTGCTTTTCCTGGTCTCCCCATGGGGTGCAGGGCCCAAGCACCTGGGCCATCCTCCACTGCACTCCCGGGCCACAGCAGAGGGCTGGCCTGGAAGAGGGGCAACCGGGACAGAATCCGGTGCCCCGACCGGGACTAGAACCCGGTGTGCCGGCGCCGCAAGGCGGAGGATTAGCCTGTTGAGCCACGGCGCCGGCCGAATGTTGGGTTTTTTAATAGTATCCTGTAGATTCCCAACAATATTTTTTAGATTTCTAATTTCCTCTTCTTGTCTTTGGTTTGACTGTATATTTTCCTGTGCTCTGCCTTCTAAGTCCGATATTCTCTCTTCTGCCTCAGCCATTCTGTTTGTAAGGTTCTCTAATGTGTTTTTCATTTGATCTATTGAATTCTTCACTTCATTATGATTTCTCGTCACTATCACAGTTTCATGTTCTACTAGTTGTTTCATTTCAGCTTGATTCCTCCTTAATATTTCATTTTCACAAGAGAGATTTTCTACCTTGTCCATTAAGGATTTCTGTAGTTCAAGAATTTGTTTTTGAGTACTTCTTAGTGTTCTTATCAATTTTTTGAGATCTGCTTCTTGCATTTCTTCTATCTCATCATCTTCATAATCTTGAATTGGGGTGTCTTTTTCATTTGGGGGTGTCATAGTGTCTTCCTTTTCTTATTACCTCGGTTTTTGCATTTGTTGTTTGGCATATTGGTTTCTTCACTGTGGTGTTTTTTTCTTGTTATACTATGACTCTAGATTAAGTGGACTGTCTGCTTTTGATGGAGCCTTAGAGGCTTGAGATGGGTGTAGCCTGAGAGCTCTGTTTGGTTCCTCAGGGTTGAGGGTGTGTCAAAGGAGACACTCCCAGGTTAGGCGTGGTAAATCTCTCTCTGTTACTTTTTTTTTTTTTTTTGGTTCAAAAGGGAAGTAATTCCACACAGCTGAATGGAATTGGGGGTGGTTAGCAGGCGAATGATATACCCACAGGAGCCAGAGATCGGAAGCTCTTTCCCAAGTACCAGAGAGGGAATCTTTGCGGCCCTTAGTTTGGGCTCAGATTCTCCTGTAGTCTCCCACTGGGCTGCCAAGGCTACTGAACTGTAGCGTCTCTGGAGAGTACTCACATGAATTCGTGATTTCCGTGAGTTCTCTCCCCCACCGTCTCTTTTTTCACAGTCTCAGTTCATTAGCACCACACATTCATTAGGTTCTAATCGCCTGTTATTTCACCCCTCCCACCCAGAGTCAGGTTTTTCTGCTAGGCTCGGGGCGGTGCCGACCCGAGGTCGCCCTGCTTATGATGTATTCCAAAATGGCGCCTGCTCTTTGTCTTGCTCACCTTTGAGAGGTGAGCGGAGAGAGAGAAACTCGTGTCCGTATGGGTCACTTTTTTTTTTTCCCTCTCTCTCTCTCTCTCTTCTAGTTAGCCTGATGAACTTTTCCCCGCAGGGTTTCAAGCCTTGTTCGCTCTAGGCTCCTCTTTCCACTTCCCTTCTGGTATCTCAGGCTATTGAGGTTCGGCTCACCTCACGTTCCAGCGCTGGTGTGTTGAATCTGCTGCTGGTGTCCCAAACTGCCGAAAATAAAGAAACATTTAAAAAAGTAAATTCAGTAAAGAGTATGAGCTTTTAAAATTAATAATTTCTCCATTTAGAAGAAGTAGAAGGTGGGAGAAATCTATTCAGACCAACAATAGAAAATACCTAAAATTAAACCTAACAAGAAATATTTCTGAGATAGTGAAGAATATTGAGGTTGAATTATTTTTTATATTGGATTGTCTTTAAAGATTTTTTTACTAAAAAAAAAAAAAACTACTCATACTCTTTTAAGAAGTCATATCGCAGGGGTTGGTGCTGTGGCTTTGTGGGTAAGGCCACTGCCTGCAGTGCTGGCATCCCATATGGGTGCCAGTTCAAGTCCTGGCTGCTCCATTTCTGATCCAGCTCTCTGCTATGGCCTGGGAAAGTAGTGGAAGATGGCCCAGGTCCTTGGGCCCCTGCACTCACGTGGGAGACCCAGAGGAAGCTCCTGGCTCCTGGCTTTGGATGGCCACAGCTCTGGCCATTGAGGCCAATTGGGGAGTGAACCAGCGAATGGAAGACCTCTCTCTCTCTCTCTCTCTCTCTCTCTCTCTCTCCCCCTCTCCCTCTCTCCCTCTCTCTCCCTCTCTCCACAAGGTCACAGAGGAAAGATCATATAAGGATACAACGAGAAGGTGGCCATCTACAGGTCAAGTAGAGAGACCTCAGGAGAAACCAGACCCCTCAGCACATTGACCTTGGACTTCCTGGTTTCAGGTCCATGAGAGCATAAATGAGTGTTATTTGCGTCTACCTCCTCCTTCCTATCTGTGGTATCATTGAGGAAGCCCAAGCTGCGTGCTACAGAAGTCTCTTTTTTTTAGTTTTCCAAGGTATTGTTCTACTTTCTCCCAGTTACAGATGTGGCTTTGGAGAACTCCATCACCATTTTTTCCCCCTCTGACAACCTCTAGGATCTTATTTTTCAGCCTTCAGTGCTTTGAAACGTGAAACGGTGGCCTTCGCCATCCACCCATCTGGAACGTCCACCCTCTTTCTGCCGCTCTACAACTGCCTAATTTGACCTCACGTGTCTGTCTTGTTGATTTCCCTCTCCTTGATGGGTCTGTGCCTTCCACAGGCACAGGGACTTGGTCTGTCTTGTTGGTTACTGTACCCCCCAGTCCCAGCAGTGCCCACTGAAGAGCAAACGGGAGGCAAAAGAGCGATGGGCCAGGAGCTGGACGGAGCTCCATTTGTATCTTCAGTTCTGGACTTGTTGCTTTCATGATATGCACCCGCATTTTCCTCTGTGCTTAATCTCTGCAGCCCGCAAGACAGACTTTGGCTCTCTTCATATAGTCCTTGAATTTCCTTATTTTTTTCTCTTATTTTTCTACTCCCTTTGCTCTAGTTTATGGACAATTTCTTCACTTTTATCTTCCAAACATTCTATTATTGAGTTTGGCATTTCTTCTATCATGCCTGCAATTTCCAAGGGGTTCCTTTTTGTTCTAAGCGTCCGCCTATATTTTTATGTAATAGCCTTCTGTCCTGTGCTTTTTTTAATGAATGTTGTGTGCTCTCTTACTTCCCTGAGATTATTAATGATTGTTCTTAAAGTTCCCTTGCTCCTGAATCATCCCTGTTTCTTCATGCATGCTGTTTGTTTTGTCTTATAATGGTTCATGTTAGAGCACTCTCTTACCTACCTTGGTTTTCTACCGCTAAATAAAATTTACAAGAGGCCATTATTTTGAGCTAAGCTCCCATCCTAGAGTCCAACAAACTAAAAATAAAAATGAAGTCACTCATGCTGAAGTTCCGTGTCACCGAACCCAAGTTGAGTTATTACCTGATCTAAGACATCAGGAGACAGAGATAACAACCAAATTTCCCAAACTGGTCCGTTTCACTAGACATGATCATGAAGTCTTATCTATTTTATCTATTTTAATGCTTATCTTCTGCTCTCCCCCGCCCTCCAAATAACCTTAAGTAACTGGTCCAATGGTTAGCCTTACGATTGGTTAACTGTCAACCAATCAATTATTCTTCTGTTGCTCTCTCTCCCTGTCCCTATCTACAAGTAACTACAACTTGGAAATGGTCACTCTGCAAAATCAAGCAGTTCGAAATCTACATTTGTTGCAGTCTTCTAATTGGTTTTGTCTTGGGTGCTACTCAGGCTTAGAAGCTGAGGACCACGAAGCCAGCTGGAGCTGGGAACCCTTGGACTGTGGCCTTGCATGGAAGGTGTGTGAGCCTTTTGCTGGAGTTACCCCGGTATCGGGGCCTTTAAATGCCTGGTCAGGATTGCTCGCCCGAGATTTGCAGCAATGTCAGGACCTAGTGTAGGCAGCAGTTTAGGGGTGGTCTCTGCTTTTAGGATGTAAGTGAGTTGTATTTTTTTGGGGGGGGGGTTGGTTTTTGGTTTGTTTTTTTTAAAGGATGTCTTATTTATTTGAAAGGCAGAGAAAAACAGAGAGGTCACCCATCCACAGGTTCACTCCCCAAATGGCTGCCATGGCTGAGACCGGACCCGCCAGGCTGAAGCCAGGAGCCTGGATTTCCATCCGAGTCTCCCCAGTGGGTGTCAGGGGACCATCTTACTTATTCCATCTTCCGACAGCTTCCCAGGTGCATTAGCAAGGAGCCGGGATTGTCAGCATTTTTCTTATTTTAAATAGTCAAGATAGATGTGTCATAGTATCTCACTGTGACGTTAATTTGCATTTCCCTCACAGCTAACGATAGTGAACATTTTTCACATGCTTATTTTTCATCCTTTTATCCTCTTCATGGAGTTTCAGTTGAAGTATTTTGTCATTTTAAAATGGGACTGTTTTCTTACTGTTGAGTTTAGAGAGTTCTTTATATATTCAAACATACGAATCTGTCATGGGATATGGAGTTTGCACATTTTTCCCAGTCTCTAGATCTTCTTTCATTCTATCAATATCATCTTTTTAAAAAAGATTTATTTATTTATCTATTTATTTATTTGAAAGGCAACGTGATAGGGGGTGGTGTAGATATAGAAACACAGAGAGACAGAGATCTTCTCTCTCCCCATATGTCTGTAACAGCTGGGGCTGGGTGGGTCAGGTCGAAGTCAGGAGCCAGGAACTCCATCCCATCCAAGTTCTTAGGCATCTTCTGCTGTTTTCCCAGGTTCGTTAGCACGAGTTGCCTTGGCAGTGAGGCAGCTAGGATTTGAACAGGCATTCACATGGGATGTCAGCGTCCCAAGCAAGGATTCAACCCACTGCACCACAGTGCTAGCCCCTCAACACCATCTTCTGAGAATGAATGATTTAATTTTGACCAAGTCCAATTTATCACTTTATTATGTATTTTATTTCTTTTTTAAAATTTTTTTATTTTAATAGAGTTCATACATACATCATTTATTTTCTTTTTTAAGATTTACCCACTTATTTAAAAGGCAGAGCTACAGAGAGTCAGAGGGAGGGAGGGAGGGAGAGAGAGAGAGAGAGGTCTTCCATCAGATAATTCACTCCCCAGATGGCCACAACGGCCGGAGCTGTGCTGATCCGAAGCCAGGAGCCAGGAGCTTCCTCCAGGTCTCCCACATGAGTGCAAGGGCAGAAGGACTTGGCCATTCTCTACTGCTTTCCCAGGCCATAGCAGAGAGCTGGATCGGAAGAGGAGCCTCCAGGGCTAGAACCAGCGCCCTTCTGGGAAGCTGGCACTGCAGGCAGCAGCTTTACCCACTACACTACAACGCCACCCTTCTGTATTTTATTCATTTATATCATATGTACAAAACTTAACTACCCCCTGATTACAAAGAGTTTCTCCTATTTTCATCTAAAATATTTACCTTTTCTGTTTAGACCTATGATGAATTTTGAGGACATTTTTGTGGAGGGTATGAGTTTTAAGTTGAGGCTAGATTTTTTGTTTTGTTTTGTTTGTTTGTTTTACCAATGAACGTCCAATTGTTCCAACATCATTTGTTGAAAAGATGATCCTGGGCGGGCACTGTAGCACAGCAGGTAAAGCCGCCACCTGCAGTGCCAGCATCCCATATGGGCACCGGTTCAAGTCCCAGCTGCTCCTCTTCTAATCTAGCTCTCTGCTATGGCCTGGAAAAGCAGTAGAAGATGGCTCGGGTGCTTGGGCCCTTGCTCCGGTATGGAAGACCCAGAAGAAGCTCCTGGCTCCTGGCTTCAGATTGGCCCAGCTCTGGCCATTGTGGACATTTGGGGAGTGAACCCTCCCCCTCCTTCTCTCCCCCTCCCCTCCTTCTCTCCCCCTCCCCCTTCCCCTCCCTCCTTCTCTCTCTCCCTCTCCCCCTCCCTTCTCCTCCCCCCTCTCTTTGCCTCTCTGTAACTCTGCCTTTCAAATAAATAAATAAATCTTTAAAAAAAGAAAAGATGACCTGTTCCATTGAACTACTTTTGTTTCTCATCCAAAATTTAGTTGCCTGCACTTGGGTGGATTAATTCTAGTAATATATTGCTTTCCCTCTGACAATACTGTAATAGCTTTCTTATTGTGGCTATATAATAATCCTCTGCCTTTCAAGTAAAGAAATAAATAAAGCTTTGAAATCAGGTCATGTCATAGATGACATAATCCAATGTGCCTGGTGTCCTTCTAAGAAGAGAGTAGGACAAGACACATGGAGAGAGAGAAGGCCTGGTGAAGACACAGGGAGAACAGAGTGTGGCTCCTGGCTTCAACCTGGCCCACCCAGCCCTAGCTGTGACAGCCATCTGGGGAGTGACCAGCAGATAGAAGATCTCTGTCTCTCTGTGCCTCTGTATCCATTCCCCCCGCCATCCTGTTGCCTTGCAAATAAATAAATATATAATTAAATAAATCTTAAAAATAAAAAAAAAGATGATATTGATCGAATGAAGGAAGATCTAGAGACTGGGAAAAATGTGCAAACTCCATACCCCATGACAGAATTGTATGTTTCAATATATAAAGAACTCTCTCCACTCGGCGGTAAGAGCCGTAAGAGAACACATTAGCAAGCCAAGGAAGACACCAGCCCTGCCCGCCTGAGTTCAGCCTCGCAGCCTCCAGACCTGTGAGACAGTGAGTTTCCCAAGTTTCAGTCTCTCAGGCTGCTGCTGTATCCTGAGAGCTCTGGCAAATTCGATTCAGCTGGGCTGCTACGTGCTGGAAGGCTTTTTAACTGCAGTCCAATGTATGATGGTGATATTGCACTATTCAGGTGTGTCTCTCCTCAGTGGGTAGTTTATAGTTTTTCATGGAATTACACCATTTCACGCAGGCTATCAAGTTCATGACTGCAAAGACGTTTGTGCTAATGTCTTATTACACTTTTAATTTCAGTAGCGGTATGCCGTAATGTCCTGTCTGCGATGTTAATATTCACCTTTTGTGTTTTCTCTCTTTTAATATCTGTCAGTTGATAGAAGCTTGTTAATTTAAGCAGTTTTCCTGTTTTATGATCTCTATATTTTGTTTATTGTTTCATTGGCTTCTGCACTTAATTATTTCCTTCCTTCTGCTTCTCTGGATTTATTTTGATCACTTTTGTCTAGTTTCTTTATGTGAAAGATTATCTATTGTTTTTGTTTGTTTGTTTGTTTGACAGATAGAGATAGAAAGAGAGGCAGAGAGAAAGGTCCATTGGTTCACCCCCCAAATGGCCGCCACAGCCGGCGCTGCTCTGATCCGAAGCCAGGAGCCAGGTGCTTCTCCTGGTCTCCCATGCAGGTGCAGGGCCCAAGCACCTGGGCCATCCTCCATTGCCCTCCCGGGCCACAGCAGAGAGCTGGACTGGAAGAGGAGCAACTGGGACTAGAACCCGGCGCCCATATGGGATGCTGGCGCCGCAGGTGGAGGATTAGCCAAGTGAGCCACGGCGCCGGCCCAGATTATCTATTTATTATTAGGTATTGATGAATAATGATTGTAGATATTTATGTAGTGCAAAGTGATGCTGTGATATGTGTACACCACGTGCAGTGACGCCATTTACCTAATTAGCATATCCATCACCTCCGGGATTTATTTATTCCTCTTGCAAACTGAACCACTGTACCCGACTGTCTTCTCCCTATTCGCCCCACTCCTGATCTCTGATAACCACCCTTCTCCTCTCTATGTGTCTGCTTTTTAAAAACTACACACTTAAGTAAGAATATGCAGCACTTTTTTCCTAAGATTTCTTTCTCTCTCTCTTTTTTAAAGATTTATTTATCTGAAAGTCAGAGCTACAGAGAGAGAGAGAGAGAGAGAGAGAGAGAGAGAGAATCTTCCATCCGCTGGTATACTCCCCAACTGGCCAGAATGGCCGGAGCTGTGCGGGTCCAAAGTCAGGAACCAGGAGCTTCCTCTGGGTCTCCCACGCAGGTGCAGGGGCCCAAGAACTTGGGCCATCTTCTACTGCTATCCCAGGCCACAGCAGAGAGCTGGATTGGAAGAGGAGCAGCCGGGACTAGAACCAGCGCCCAAATGGGATGCCAGCAGTTCAGGTCAGGACTTTAACTCACTGCACCACAGCACTGGCCCCAAGAAAGGTCTCCTATCCACTGTTTCACTCCCCAAATGGCTGCAACATCCAGGCATGGACCAGGCTGAAGTGAGGAACCAGGAACTCTATCCGGGTCTCCCAAGTACTTGGGGCCATCTTCTGCTGCCTTCCCAGGTGCATTAGCAGGGAGCTGGGTTGGAAGCAGAGGAACCAGGACTTGAACCAGAACTCCAATATGGGATGCCAATGTTATAGCTGTGGGCTTAACCTGCTGCCCCAAAATGTAAGCCCCGCCCCCCAGAAAATCCAGTCTTTATCTTTCTGTGCCTCGCTTGTTTTATTTAGCATAATGTCCACCGGGTTCATCCATGTTGTCACAAATGGCAGGATTGCCCTCTTTTTGAAGGCTGAGTCATACTTCGTTGTCTGTGCACACCACAGCATTCACTGGCTGATGAACGTTTAAGTCGACTCCATAACTTGGCTATTGTGAAGAGTGCAGCAATAGGGTGAAGCTTGCATCCATATGAGTGCCAGTTCCAGGCCCAGTGACTCCAGGTTTCTGATCCAGCTCCCTGCTGATGTGCCTGGGAAGGCAGTGGAGGATGGCCTGAGTGCTCGGGCTCCTGTACCTATGTGGGAGACCTGGATGGAGTTCCCACCTCCCAGCTTCCACTTGGCCCAGACCTGGCTGTTGCAGGCATTTGGGGAGTGAATCAGTAGATGAAAGACCTCTCTCTCTCTCTCTCTCTCTCTCTCTCTCTCTCTCTCTCAAATAAATATAAATCTTTAGAAAGAACATAGGGATGCAGGTGTCTTCTTGATAGTCATTGATAGTCCTTGATTTGATATCTACCCAGCAGAGGGACTGCTGGGTCACGTTGCAGTTGTATTTTTAGTTTTTTGAGGAACCTCCGTACTGTCTTCCATTATGGCTGTACTAACTGACATTCCCACCAACAGTCCTCAAGTGTTCCTGTCTTTCCACATCTTCACCAATACTTGTTATTTCTCATGTGCAGCTGTTCTGACAGGTGTGAAGCGATGGCTCATGGTGGTTTCCCTTTGCAGTTCCCTGACGATCAGAGATGTTGAGCATTGTTTCATATATGTGTATATTTTCCTTTGAGAAATAACTGTTAATGTCCTTTGCCCATTTTTAAGCTGGGTTATTTGTTTTCTTACTATTGGGTTGCTTGAGTTCCTGGTGTATTTTGGATAATAGCCACTGGATGTATGGATTGGAAATATTTTCTACCATCCCATAGCTGCCTCTCTGCTCTGTTGATTGTTTCCATTGTTATTCAGGACCAGGGAATCTGATTTGCAATTTTTCTTTTTGTTGCTTAAGCTCTTGGGGTGAAATCTAAAAATTCATTGCCCCGACCCACATCATTGTCTTTCTGCTGATTTCCAGTTTGAATAATCAATTTAAAATCTCTTTTTCTTTCTGATGTAAGCATTTATCGCTATGAATTTCCTTCTGTATTCTGCGTTACCTGCATCTTGTATCTCATAAATGTTAATGTGTTGTCTTTTCATTTTGAATTCAGTTCAAAAAGGCTTTCTAATTTCCCTTCTAATTTGTGCTTTGAGGGCCGGCGTTGTGGCATAGTAGGTTAAGCCACCATAGAAGTGTTGGGTTTGTGTCTCAGCTGCTCCACTTCCCATCCAGCTCCTGTGAAAGTGCCTGGGAAAGCAGAGGAAGATGGCCTGAGTGCTTGGGCCCCTGCGCCCACGTGGGAGACCAGGAAGACGCTCCTGGCTCCTGGCTTCAAAGTGGCCCAGCTCAGGCTGTTGCAATCATTTGAAGAGTGAACCAGCAGATGGAAGACTTCTCTCTCTGTCTCTCCTTCTCTCCCTGTAACTCTGCCTGCCAAATAAATAAATAAATCTTTACAGAAATGTTTTGATCTGTGGTCATCCAGTAGTGTGTTATTTAGTTTCTAAATAGTTGAAGTTTTTCAGATACCTTTCTGTAATTAATTTCTAACTTCATTTCAATTTAATCAGAGGCTATGCTTTAGATGACTTGCATTTTTATTAATTTACTGGAACTTCTGGTCCAGAGTGTGATCTATTCTGAAAAAAATGTGCATTTTTCTGTTGTCTGATGAAGTCATCAATACTTTTTTTTTTTTTTTTTTACAGGCAGAGTGGACAGTGAGAGAGAGAGACAGAGAGAAAGGTCTTCCTTTTGCCGTTGGTTCACCCTCCAATGGCCACCGCTGACGGCGCGCTGTGGCCGGCGCACCGCGCTCGTCCAATGGCAGGAGCCAGGAGCCAGGTGCTTTTCCTGGTTTCCCCATGGGGTGCAGGACCCAAGCACCTGGGCCATCCTCCACTGCACTCCCGGGCCACAGCAGAGGGCTGGCCTGGAAGAGGGGCAACCGGGACAGAATCCGGTGCCCCGACCGGGACTAGAACCCGGTGTGCCGGCGCCGCAAGGCGGAGGATTAGCCTGTTGAGCCACGGCGCCGGCCCATCAATACTTTCAATTAAATCAAGTTGATTGATAGTGTTAGTTCTGATTTCCTACTTTTTCTTTTTGTTACTGAGAAGATTCTTGAAATATTGAGTTATATTTGAGGCTACAGCCATTTCTGCTCACATTGATACTAGATTTTACTTTATATATTTTGAATCTCTTTCTAGATGCATAAAGTTTTAGGATTATTGTGTTCTAGTTCATTGAACTCTTTGTCATTATGAAATGACCTTAGAACTTCTGGTAATATTCTTTGCTGTGAAATCTTTTGTGTTCATATCAAGCTGATTTTTTAAATTAGCTGTTTTAAAAATTGGAGTGGACATGATATATATGCTTTCTTCATTTTATTTTTATCCTATTTGTGTCTTTATAATGAGTTTCTTTGTTTTAAAGGTTTATTTTATTTATCTGAAAGGCAGAGTTACAGAGAGAAAAGATACACACATACACACAGAGAAGGAGAAAGAGAGAGATACAGAGCTCTTTCATCCATTGGTTCACTCCCCAAATGGCCACAACAGCCAGGGTAGGGCCAGGCCAAAGCCAAGAGCCCAGAGCGTCTTCTGGATCTCCCACACAGGTGCAGAGGCCCACGCTTCTGTGCTGTCCTCTGCTGCTTTCCTTGGCACATTAGCAGGGAGCTGGCTTGGAAGAGGAACAGCCAGCAGCCAGACTCAAACCAGCACTCAAACAGGATGCCAGGGTAACTCAACCTACCGTGCCACAACGCCAGCCCCTAAGTTGAGTTTCATGATAAAGTCGGGTGATAGTTTTGTGTCCAGTTTGACAATCTTTGGCTTTCCATTAAAGGCATGTCTCTACATCCTGCTATGGACTGAATGTTTGTGTCCCCCCTACAATTCATGCATTGAAGCCCTAACCTGTAACATGATGGCGTTTGAACACAGGGCCTTGGGGAGGTAATTTGACCAAGAGGATGGAGCCTTCATGATGGCGTTAATGCCCTTATAACAGTTCCACAGATAGCGTGTCCCTCCCCCATCAATGCCTTCTTACTTATGAGAAAATTACTCTGTTCAGATCGGAAAGGAATAAATGTGTGCCATTCCAGCGTCCCCACCTCTGGTATTCTCTTATGGCAGCCTGTATATGAGTACGACACATGCTTTTTAGTTAGGCAGGGGTTTATACTATTCACATTTAATATAATTAATGATATGGTAAAATTTTACACCACCCACCCCATAGCTACTTGTTTTATATCATCCCGTAGAATCACTGCTCCAGTTTCCCCGGGTGAGACTCTCCTTGGGACTCTATTCAGTGTTATGATGGCTGAGAGGAACCATCTGTACCTGGTCCTGTTTGAGCTCTGAGGATTGTTCCCACTGATCTCTGCCCAACATCAGTTTCCATATAGGTACATAGCGACCGACCCATGCTCAACTGAAAACTGGATGCCCTCTGTGGATCTCTGACTCACTCTCTCTCTCTCTCTCTCTCTCTCTCTCTCTCTCTCCCTCTCTCTCTCTCCAGCTCTCTTCTGTACAGTACTCAGCTCTGAAAACTCTACACAACTGAGGGGGAGAGCATGATGTCATACTACTGTTCTGAAAAGCCTTAAAAGCCCAGACTCTTGGATTCATTAAATCCACACCCAGGAATTCATCAGAAATGTGGGCAAGAGTGGCGGGACACACAGCCACCAGTCCACCACGTGGTGCCCCAACTCCCTCACCTGGGGACATCCCCGTAGTGCCTCTGCACGGCTGATTCCCCTTACTGGCCTCTTCCCCAGCCTGGGAGGGCAAGATACAAAGGCAACAGAGTAAGGAAAGACAACGTGAGAAGGAACCAGAAAAAGGGAAGGCAAGAGCAGCATTTATGTTTACTGGAGAAAAAGGCATTAATAACATCATAACATAAATAGATACCCATAGGGGCCGCTGTGGGGTAGTAGGTAAAGTCGCCACCTGCAGTGCCGGCATCCCATATGGGTGCAGATTCGATCCAACTCTCTGCTATGGCCTGGGAAAGCAGTAGCAGATGGTCCAAGTACTTGGGCCCCTGCACCCACGCGGGAGACCTGGAAGAAGCTCCTGGCTCCTGGTTTCAGATTGGCTCAGCTCCAGCCATAGTGGCCATTTAGGGGGTGAACCAACAGAAGGAAGACCTTCTCTCTGTCTTTCACTGAGAGATTCCCATAAAAAATATATAATAGCATAAATAGGTTCCCAGTGCACCAGGCAGACACTGGATGTATTTTACAGTGGTCCCCCCTTATCTATGGGATACACATTCCAAGACTGCTGGGAGATGCCTGAAACGGCAGGCATAGTCTACATATACTGTGTCTTTTCTCATACATACACACCTCAACATAATGTCTTGTCTGTCTTCACTAAGAACTGTCACATACTTGGCCGCACTTCTTGCAAGTTGAGGTGTCACAGCAAAATGCATGCACTTCGTTTTCCTTCTTTGCAACTCCACTGATAGAAGATTGCTTCTTAGCAACTTCAGAATATGATTTTTTTTATCGTCTTTAAGTTAAGAATGTTCAACTCTCCAAATGAAGAAGCACTGTATGGTGTCTCTTCCAAACTGCCGGAGTCACTACTATGGTTATGCTTTGGGGCCATTGTTAAGTAAAATAGTGATTACTTGGACATAAGCAGTGTGGTACTGTGGCAGTCCATCAGGTAACTGAGATGGTTACTCAGCGGTTAATGGGCAAGTAGTATGTGCACTGTGGGCACACTGGACGGAGGGATGAGTCCTGGGCAGTTCAGAGGGGGACAGCATGAGGGTTCATCACGCTACTCACAGTGACATACGACTTAAAACCTGAGACTTGTTCACTTCTGGAACTTCCTGTATAATATTTTTGGAATGCAGTTCACCGTAGGTCACTGAAGCTGTGGAAAATGAAACTGCAGACAAGAGGGACAATTGTGGATGTGTGTCTTGTGCAGTCATTAAGCATAGGTTTATTAAAGAATATTCGACAGGCTGGCACTGTGGTGTAGCAGGATAAGCCTCTGCCTACAGTGCCAGCATCTGATATGGGCGTCATTTGAGTCCCAGCTGCTCCACTTCCAATCCAGCTCCCTGCTAATGCAGTTGGGAAAGCAGTGGAGGATGGTCCAAGTCCTTGGGCCCCATGTGGGAGACTCAGAGGAAGTTCCCGGATCCTGCCTTCAGCTTGGACCAGCCCCAGCCATTGCAGCCATCTGGAGAGTGAACCAGCAAAGGAAGACCTCTCTCTCTCTCTCTCTCTCTCTCTCTCTCTCTCTCTCTCTCTCTCTCTCTCCCCCTTCTGTAACTCTGCCTTTCAGATAAATATGATAAATTGCTTTTTTTCTTTAAAAAATATTTGATTGGGGTTGGCATTGTAGTGCAGTGAATTAAGCTGCTGATTGCAATACTGGGCATCCCATATCAGAGTGCTGGTTCGAGTCCTAGTGGCTCTTCTTCCAATCCTAATCTCTGGTAATGCACCTGGGAAGACAGCAGATGCTGGCCCAAGTACTTGGGCTTCTGGTACTCACAGGAGAGATCAGGATGGAGTTTCCAACTCCTGGCTTTGGCCTGGCCCAGCTTTGGCCGTTGCAGCTATTTGGGAAGCAAATCAGCAGAAAACTCTTTCTCTCTCTCTACCTAATACTTACTTAATTAATTAATTAAAAACCCACATTGGATGGCCTAGAACAATATTCATGGGGCTGGCACTGAGGTGTAGTATGTAAAGCCGTCCCCTATAGTGCTGGCATCCCATATGGGCACAGGTTCTAGTCCCGGCTGCTCCACTTTCAATCCAGCTCCCTGCTAGTGGCCTGGTAAAACAGTGGAAGAGAGCCCAAGTCCTTGGGCCCTTGTGCCCACGTGGGAGGCCCAGAAGTAGCTCCTTGCTCCTGGCTTTGGCCTGGCTCAGGCTTTGGCCATTGTGGCCATTTGGGGATTGAGCCAGTGGATAGAAGATCTCTCTCCCTCTCACTTTCTGTAACTCTGCTTTTCAAATAAATAAAAATCTTTAGGGAAAAAAAGAACAGTGCTCATAATAAGTGTAAGTGGAAAATATATGCTGAAAATTATCCTTTCAATTTTCAGAGCTAAGGGGACATGTCTGTGTAAGCCCAAAAACTCTGTGCACGATTATCTCTAGGTAATTGAATTAATTGACTTCATGTTTTTCCACATTACTGAAATAGTCTACAGTATATATGATTTTTAAAACACTGAATATTTCCTTTTAAAAAGTTCAGATTTGTGCACTAAGTTGCATATGGCTTAGGGGACTGAAAATACATCTTTCGTGTCTCTACATCACATTTTTGGTCTCAATGTTCTTGTCTGTTGGGAGCCTTCCTACTGTGCAAATGAGTAAGTGCCTAGATTTTCTTTTGAACCAAAAGAAATGTTTTTAAAAGTTCTTAGGAGATCGATCCAGAAGAACTGAACTAATTCTCAAAAGAGGAAAGAGACTTAATAGACCACCTGTGTCTGATGGTTTCTCCCTCTGTCCCTGTCTCCCCAACCCCTCTCTCATTCTCTCTGTCTCCTGGGTTCCAGGCTTGGAGCACAGCTCAAGGCCAAACCTAGCAGGCTAACCCATAGATGTGCTGGATGGAAAAGAGATAGGCAGTGTTAAGAAGACCCAGAGAATGGCCAGGAGGAATTTTTCAGAGCTACGAAAGAGAGTACCCAGGAGGCAGACTTCAGAGAGCCATCCGAGGACAGCCCGTGTCTCAGGAATGGGGCTGGGCTAGGCTCACCTCAGTCTTCACAACATCCTGGACAAGAGGCTTTATTCTATATCACTTAAAGAGGCATAAAGAGTCTTAAAGACATTAAAAATCCTTCGCAGAAAATTCAGGCTGTGACTGTCAATCTACCCTCTGCGTTTGGGAACACTTCCATGCACATATTTTCACGGTCCTTGGCTCTCTATGTCAGTGCTTCTCAAAGAGGCCTGCAGACCACCGACATTGGAGTCTTCTGGGGGTGCTGCTTCAAAACACCAACCCCAGAGTCTGGTCTCAGACCTCTCAAAGGTGAATTTCTGGGTGGTGGGACCTGGGAACATGAATGCTAATACTCACCAAGAAGTCAGACGCACCTAAAACTCTGAGCATCGTTTCTCCATGTTCTGCTGTTATTTATCCGTGGGTGAATGACAGGCAAGGCCAGTCATACGTGCAGAGAACTTTTTTTTCCATGTATCCCTCAGCTCTGTTTGTATCACCCCTACTGAGTGTCCAGTGCTAAGTCCAGGAGGGAAGGAAGTGTGTGTGTGTCGTAGGGGACGAATAAATTTGCTTGGATGGTTATGTGCGAGAGGATGCATTTAGCTGCAAGTTATGGGATATCCAACCAAAAAGCAGCTCGGCATTTTAGATATTTAATTATCCATTTAATCAAAAAGTGTTAGAGGGGAGGGGTTCTGGATTTGGTGGGCTGGTCAGCAGCAAGGCTCTTGCTACATTCCTTTTTGCCATCCTCAACAGACTACCTACCGACTGTAGCTGATGTCACCTCCTGTGTCCAACACATACTATTTCTCTTCATTCAGCCTGAAGTCGCATTAACACCTTTCCATTTTCTTTTCTTGGCGGCAGTATCAGCTTTGACTCATTGGGAGTCAACCAAATCTCTTAGTTGTTTTTATCACAACTGTTAAGTCTCTTCACTCTGAGGTGGAGTTCACACAGATTTTGTTTTGTTTTGTTTTTGCTGTGTTGTTGCTCCTAAGAGATAAAAATTAAAGTTTCCAAGACTGATATCTTGCATAATGGCCTTTTTTTGCTTAAAGATTTATTTATTTATTTGAAGTCAGAGTTACAGAGAGAGAGAGAGAGGGAGAGACACAGAGAGAGAGGTCTTTCATCCACTGGTTCACTCCCCAGATGGCCACACTGGCCAGGGCAGAGCCAAGCTGAAGTCAGGAGCCAGGAGCTTCATCTGGGTCTCCTATGTGGGTGACAGGGGCTCAAACACTTGGACCATCTTCTGTTGTCTTTCTCATGCCAGTAGCAGGGTGCTGGCTCAGAAGTGAGCAGCCAGGGAGCCGGCACTGTGGCGCAGGGGGTTAATGCTCTGGCCTGAAGCACGGCATCCCATATGGGCGCCGGTTCGAGTCCCTGCTGCTCCACTTCTGATCCAGCTCTCTGCTGTGGCCTGGGAAAGCAGTAGAAGATGGCCCAAGTCCTTGGGCCCCTGCACCCACATGGGAGACCCAGAAGAAGCTCCTGGCTTCGGATCGGCACAGATCCGGCTGTTGCGGCCAATTGGGGAATGAACCATTGGATGAAGGACCTCTCATTCTCTCTCTCTCTCTCTCTCTCTCTCTCTCTCTCTCTGCCTCTCCTCTCGTTGTGTAATTCTGACTTTCAAATAAATAAATAAATCTTAAAAAAAAAAAAAAAAAGAAGCGAGCAGCCAGGACTGAGACTAGCACCGTATCCCAGGGGGCTGCTTTACCCACTACCCTACAACACCAGCCCTGCATAGTGGTCTTGAAGAAAAGACATCACTCTTTTACAACACTGCACAGAAAGCAACCACAGCCCACATCATAAGGAAATCAATCTCATTCAACCATTAGGGTTGGACCCCAACGGGCCAATCATGAAGCAAAAGAGGAGGAGCCTCTTCAGCTGTGAGCTCCAGGGTGGGCAATCCTGGTGCTGCCAGCTGCAGAGGTTATGTTCAGCCACCTACATTGGCCAGGGCAGAGGCTGCTGCCTGCTCCCTCAGATGCACAATGCAAGCTGAACCCAAGACTGTGATGTCATAGGGCCACTTTACTCTGGACTCTGGTTACTCAAAGTGTGTGTTCCATCTGATGCTTTTCTAATCATGCAACTTAAAAATTTTAGCTTGAAGGCATAGAGCAGGTGAAGTTAGGGTTTGCAGAACTTAGTATAATAGGAAAGGAGAGCCGGAGTTGTGGCGTAGTGGGTAAAGCCACCGCCTGCAGTGCAGGCATCCCATATGGATGCTGGTTCAAGTCCCGGATGCTCCACTTGTGATCCAGCTCTCTGCTACAGCCCAGGAAAGCAACAGAAGATGGCCCAAGTCCTTGGGCCCCCTGCACCCATGTGGGAGACCTAGAAGAAGCTCCTGGCTCCTGGCTTCGGATCGGTGCAGCTCCGGCTGTTGCAGCCAACTGGGGAGTGAACCAACGGATGGAAGACATCTCTCTCTCTCTCTCTCTCTCTCTCTGCCTCTCCTCTCAGTGTAACTCTGACTTTCAAATTAATAAATAAAAATATTTTTAAAAAATAGAAAAGGAAAGAGCTATAAAGAGAGAGGCCCCCTAGAAAACAGCAGAAAGTGCCCCCAAAGAACTTAGCAAATAGTGATCAGCACGTTAGGGCGAGGGGAACTTCCTCAGACCAGGGAAAGAACCATCTGAAAGGATTAAGGCTAGTAGAGTGCCAAGCACACAAATGGGGCCGTGAACCATGCTGGTCTCACTCGTAAGACTGGGAACTTTTGGCTGGCGCCATGGCTCAACAGGCTAATCCTCTGCCTTGTGGCGCCGGCACATCGGGTTCTAGTCCCAGTCGGGGCGCCGGATTCTGTCCTGGTTGCCCCTCTTCCAGGCCAGCTCTCTGCTGTGGCCCCGGAGTGTAGTGGAGGATGGTCCAAGTGCTTGGGCCCTGCACCCCATGGGAGACCAGGAGGAGCACCTGGCTTCTGGCTTTGGATCAGTGCAATGCGCCGGCTGTAGAGGCCATTGGAGGGTGAACAATGGCAAAGGAAGACCTTTTTCTCTGTCTCTCTCTCTCACTGTCCACTCTACCTGTCAAAAAAAAAAAAAAATGGCAGATTAGACTTAGCCAAAGAAAAGAACACAAACTCAAAGATTTAGCAAGATAAACCCTACGAATGAAACCCTCCAAAAAAAAGTAATTGCAGAAAATGAGCATTAGTGATGTGTAGGACAACTTCAAATGACTGATATACATGTCATTGTAGCTTCGAAAGGAAGAATGGCACGGAGAGAATATTTGAAGAATAATTGCTAAGAATTCTCCAACTCTGATGGAAACCGTAAACAAGAAACATGATGAAAATGACACTGAGTTACAGCATTATCAAGTTGTTCAGAACCAGGGATAAAAAAAAAAAAAAAGAAAAACTTAAAAGCACAGCCCGAGGGGGAAACATGCTTCAGACACAGGGACAATGATCAAAAGAATGACAGCAGGTTTCTTGTCAGAAACAACAGACAGGGGAGACAGGGGAGACAGGGGAGACAGGGGAGCAGTACCTTTGCAACAAGGAAAGGGACCAGCTTGGTGGCGACGGCAGTGCCGGCATCCCACATCAAAGCACTGGTTCAAGTCCCCGGCTGCTCCACTTCTGATCCAGCTCCCTGCTAACGTGCGTGGGAAAGCAGTGGAGGATGGCTCAAGTCCTTGGGACCCTGCCACACATGTGGAGACTCAGACAGTTTGGTCTGGCCCAGCCCTGCCCATTGTGGCCATTTGGGGAGTAAACCATCAGATAGACGAGCTCTCTCTCTCTCTTCCCCGCCCCCTCAAATAAATGTTTAAAGAATAGGGGCCAGTGTTGTGGTGTAGTGGGTAAAGCCACACCTGCGACACCAGCATCCCATATGGCTATGTTCTCATATGGTTCATGTTCCAGCTGTTCTACTTCTAATCCAGCTCCCTGCTGATGCACCCGGGAAAAGCAGTGGAAGATGGTCCAAGTGTTTGGGCCCTTGCTACTCATGGAGGAGACGCAGATGAAGCTCCTGGCTCCTGGCTTCAGCCTGGCTCAGCCATGGCCATTGTGGCCACCTGGGGAGTGAACCAGTAGATAAACAATCTCTCTCTCTCCCTCTCTCTCTCTCTCTCTCTGTAACTCTGCCTTTCAAAAAAATAAATAAATCTTTAAAAATTACTTTAAAATTCTTTGAAGAATAAAAAGCATCAGGAGTATCTATAAATTATAAACTTATAAATTGTAAGTCTATAAAGTATCTATAATTATAGGTATATTTAACAATAATCAGCAATGCATACAAAAGTGAAAACAATATATTGTGGAGTTCACAACATATGTGAAAGTGAAATTTAGGGCAGCAGTAGCATAAAAGTTGAGAGAGAGAGATGGAAGTACAGTAGTCAAGGTTCTTATCCTCTGTGTGAGGTTGTGTAATACCACTTAATGTATTCAATAAACCGTGAAACCACCATTAAAATGTTTAAAAAGTGTTCGAGTTAATGAGCCAACAAAGGAGATAAAAATGGGATCATAAAAAAATACTCATTAAGCCAAAAGAAGACAGAAAAAGAGGAAAAAAGACCCAAAGTGTAGGTGGAAAGATAGATATCACAGCAAGATGATAGATTTAAACCTGGCTAAATTACTCACTATAGATGAATTTCTCTAAACACTCTCCAAATAAAGGCAGATGATTAAATTGAGCTAAAACATCAGGAGCTAATGATATGCTGCCCTTGTATTTATGTATAAATAGGTAAATACAAACAAAAATGAAATGATTTTTAAAAGGCACACCACATCCCAGCAGTCAAAACAAAATCTGGAGTGGGGATGGTAATATCAAGGAAAGCAGGTTTCAGAGAAAAAATATCAGGAACGTCACATCGTAGCAAGAACAAGTTCAATTAATTAAGAACACAAGACAATTCTTCACTTGATGTGAAAACTGAAAAGACTGTCGGGAGAAAATGACAAGTCCATATAGTTCTAGTGGATATGTCAGCATCCCCTCTCTGGACCAACGATAGAATAAAAACTCCGCCACAATTTAGCGGACTTGAAAAATACAACTCGAGCTGGTTGACATTTGTAGAACGCTTCCTCCGACCACAGCAGACTCCATCATATTGTTTTCAAGTGTACAAAGAACTTTCATTGAAATAAACCATAATCAGGCCTATCAGATAGATCAGAAAATGTTTAGAAGGATTCACATCGTACAAAGAAGAGGAGATACCTCCTCCGCCTTGCGGCGCCGGCACACCGGGTTCTAGTCCCGGTCGGGGCGCCGGATTCTGTCCCGGTTGCCCCTCTTCCAGGCCAGCTCTCTGCTGTGGCCCGGGAGTGCAGTGGAGGATGGCCCAATTGCTTGGGCCCTGCACCCCATGGGAGACCAGGAGAAGCACCTGGCTCCTGCCTTCAGATCAGCGCGGTGCGCCGGCCGCGGCGGCCATTGGAGGGTGAACCAACGGCAAAGGAAGACCTTTCTCTCTGTCTCTCTCTCTCTCACTGTCCACTCTGCCTGTCAAAAAAAAAAAATTACAAAGAAGAGGAGATACCAAGAATGAGAGAGGTGACACCACTGCATATTCAATAAATATTATGAGAATAATATGGAACTATGATTAATAACTTTACGCTTATCCCTTGCTTTGCCTCGATGAAACGGACAAATTCCTTGAAAAATCACAAAGCACATGCAAGAAGAAATCAATAAACTCAAACATTTATATCCAAGAAGTTTAATTTGTAGTTGAGAAACTTCATACAAGACGCTGCTACACCAGATGGTTTTGCTGTTCAAATCTACGAGTCATTTAATGAAGAACAAAAACAATCCTGCTCAATCTCCACCAGAAAATTGAACAAGAGGGAATACTTGTCAACTCATTCTGTAAGTCCAGCATTATTCTCTACTAAAATTGGACAAGCATAATAAAAGACAATAAGGTTACAGCCCAACGTTCTTCATGAATACAAATGCAAAACATTTTAGCCAAACTTCAGAAAATTGGATTCGATGATATCAGTGGGTTTATAATGACCAAATAAAGTTTAACCCAGCAATGTCGGGTCGATTTAACATATGAAAACCATCGGTATAATTTATCATGTGACAGATTAGGAAAGAGAAATCACAATCATCCCCATAGACGCAAAACCTCGTGTGAATCATTCCAACCTCCATGCCATATAAAAACTCATTATCTGGGCTGGTGTCGTGTCACAGCAGGTAAAGCCACCACCTGCAGTGCCGGCATCCCCTATGGGCACTAGTTCGAGTCCCAGCTGCTCCACTTCCTATCCAGCTCTCTGCTGTGGCCTGGGAAAGCAGTAGAAGATGGCCCAAATCCTTGGGCCCCTGCACTTGCGTGGGAGATCCAGAGGAAGCTCCCGGCTCCTGGCTTCGAATCAGTGCAGCTCTGGCCATTGCAGCCAACTGAGGAGTGAACTAGCAGATGGAAGACCTCTCTCTCTCTCTCTCTCTCTCTCTCTTTCTCTCTGCCTCTCCTTCTCTCTCTGTGTAACTCTGACTTTCAAATAAAATAAATAAATCTTAAAAAAAATAAAAACCAAAAATCTCACTGTCAATTAGCCATAGAAGGGAACCTCCTCAGCCTAAGGATGGGCAGCTATGAAGAATCTATAGCTAACATCATTCCCAATCATGAGTGAATAAGTTCCTCGTAAGATCCAGAAAATGCGCGTCATTTCTATTGTCACCACTTTTATTTGATACTGCACTCGAGGACTAAACCCACAGAATAAGTTAAGAAAAAAAAAGAGTCATGCAGACTTTCCCCATAGTTGTACCTTTTCCAGAATGTCATGTGGTTGGATTTATATAGTATATTGTCTTATCTTTTTCTTTAAAAAAAGATTTATTTTATTAATTTGAAAGGCACAATTACAGAGTGAGAGAGAGAGGAGGAAAGATCTGAAGAGATATCTGGAAAACTTCAAATTCAATAAGTAATTTCTGATAAACATAGGTCAAAGCATACTTTTCTTTTTAGATTTACTTATTTATTTGACAGGCAAAGTTAGAGAGAGAGAGAGGGAGAGAGAGAGAGAGGTCTTCCATCCGCTGGTTCACTCCTCAAATGGCTGCAATGCCCAGGGCTGGGCCAGAGCAAAGCCAGGAGCCAGGAGCTTCTTCCAGGTCTCCCATGTGGGTGCAGAGGCCCCAGCACTTGGACTATCAACCACTGCTTTCCCAGGTGCATTCGCAGGGAGCTGGATTGGAAGTGGAGCAGCTGGTGCCAATATGGGATGCCGACGTCACAGGCAGTGGCTGTATCCACTACATCACATTGCTGGTCTCACTATATTGCTTTTTCAGAGGGGCTTCTCTGACTTAGTAAAATGTATTCCAGTTTCTTCCACGTCTGTTCAGGGTTTGAGGACTCATTTCCTGCAGGTGCTGAATAATATTCAATTCTTTGGATGTGTCACAGTTTATTTACTCATTCACCTACTGAAGGGTGTCTTGGTTACTTCTAAGTTTGGGCAATTACATATAAAACTGCTTTAAACATCCACATGTGTGGGGTTTTTTTTTGTGTGTGTGGACACACATCTCCAATCCTTTGCGTAAATACTTAGGAGTCAGATCACTGGATCCTGTGATAAGAATATGCTTAGCTTTGTAAGAAGTTTCCAGGGCCGGCGCCATGGCTCAATAGGCTAATCCTCTGCCTTGCGGCGCTGGCACACCGGGTTCTAGTCCCGGTTGGGGCGCCAGATTCTGTCCCGGTTGCCCCTCTTCCAGGCCAGCTCTCTGCTGTGGCCCGGGAGTGCAGTGGAGGATGGCCCAAGTGCTTGGGCCCTGCACCCCATGGGAGACCAGGAGAAGCACCTGGCTCCTGCCATCGGATCAGCGTGGCCAGCCGCGGTGGCCATTGGAGGGTGAACCAACGGCAAAGGAAGACCTTTCTCTCTGTCTCTCTCTCTCACCGTCCACTCTGCCTGTCAAAAAAAAGAGAGAGAGAGAGAAGTTTCCAAATTGTCTTCCAAAGAGTGGGATGTACCATTCTGTATGCCCATCAACAACACATGACAGTTCCTGTTGCTCCACGTTCTCTTCAACTTCCATTGTAGTCAGTGGTTTTTGAACTGTGGCCATAGTAACAGAGGAGCAGCAGTATCTCATCTATGATGACACAGGGTGTGGAGTATCATCTCATATGCTTACTTACGATCTGTATATATATTTTTGGTAAGGTGTCTATTAAAGTTTCCAGCCCATTTTTTAAAAAAATATTTATCTATTTACTTATTTGTTCATTTGAAAGGAAGAGTTGGGGCCAGCGCTGTGGTGTAGTGGGTGAAGCTCCCTGCTGTGGCCTGGGAAAGCAGTAGAAGACAGCCCGAGTGCTTGGTTCCCTGCACCCACATGGGAGACCCGGAAGAAGCTCCCGGCTCCTGGCTTCAGATTGATGCAGCTCCGACCGTTGTGGCTATTTGAGGAGTGAACCAGCAGATGGAAGACTCTCTCTCTCTCTCTCTCTCTCTCTCTCTCTCTCTCTCTCTCTCTCTCTGCCTCTGCCTCTCTGTAAATCTGCCTTTCAAATAAATAAATAAATCTAAAAAAAAAAAGAAAGAAAAAGAGAGAGAGAAACAGAGATCTTTCATCTGCTGGTTCACTCTATAAATGGCCACAACAGCCAAGACTGGGCCAGGCCACAGCTAGGAGCCGGGAACTCCATCCAGAGCTCCCACATGTGTGCGAGGGGCCCAAGCACTTGAACCATCATCTGCCTTTCCGGGAGAATCCGCAGGGAGCCTGATGGGAAGTGGAGCAGCTGGAACTTGAATCGGCACCCTGGAAAGGAATGCTGGTGTGACTAGTGGCAGGTTAGTCCATTGCCTTTGGCCCGTCTTGTAATTGGGTTCTTTGTTTTCTTGTGGGTGAGTTTCACGGGTTCTTTGTATATTTTGGACAATAGTCCTGTAGCAGAGACTCTTTTGCAAGTATGTTCTCCTAGTCTGTAACTTGTCCTCTCACTCTCTTGAGACAACTAATATTTTTATGAAGATGAGAAAGCAATTCTAAGAAGAAAAGAATCTTTTCAAAAAACGGTTCTGGAATAATTAGGTATTTATTTACAGAAGTAGTAGGGGAGAGAGGGAGAGGGAGAGAAGACATTGATCCCCATCAAACTCTACATAAAAGATTAATTCAAAATGTATCAACCTAAATACAAAACTTAAAACTACAAAACTGCTTTGTTTGTTTGTTTGTTTGTTTATGCCAGTTCAAGTCCTAGCAGCTCCACTTCTGATTTAGCTTCCTGATAATGCTCCTGGGAAAGCAGAGGATGATGGCCCAAGTACTTGCACCTCTGACACCCATATGCCAGACTTGGATGGAGTTCCCGGCTCCTGGATCCAACCGGGCTGAGCCCTGACTGTTGTGGACATTTGGGGAGTGAACCAACAAGTGGAAGATCTCTCTCTCTCTCTCTCTCTCTCTCTCTCTCTCTCTCTCTCTCTCTTTCTGTGTATGTGTGTGTTTGTGTGTGTGTGTGTGTGTGTCTCTCTCTGTCACTGATTGCAAATAAGCAGAATTAATTTCAAAAATACAATAAGATGTGGATGGTGGGGAAAAACCATGAGTCAACTATTCGAACTTCATTAAAGAAGATCTGTAGATGGCAACTAGACAAGATGTGTGACATCGTGAGTCATTAAGGAAATACCCATTGAGACCATGCGGTGAGATGCCACAGCACAGCGATTATCATGGCTAAAATACACCACTGGTTGGCAAGGATGGGGAGGACTTGGAACTCTCATGTGCTAGTGGTAGAGAGGAGTTTGGTCATTTCCTTAAAAGCCAGCATATACTTTCCATCCAATCTAGCCATTCCATTTCTAAGCATTTTCCCAGAGGAAAAGCAAACATGATGCCCTAAGGCAGACTTGCACGTAAATTTTCATCATAGCTGCATTTAACACAGCTCCAAAGTGGAAAAGACCCAAAAGTGCACTAACAAACTGTGATGTATCCTTTCAATGGAACACTACTCAGCAATCAAAAATAATGATTTACTGAGGTGTACAACAGTGTTGATGAATCTCAAAAGAAATATACTAAGGAGCTGGCACTGTGGCGCAGTGGGTAAAGCCGCCACCTGCGGTGCCAACATCCCGTATCGGTGCCGTTCAAGTCCTGGCTGCTCCACTTCCCAGCCAGCTGTCTACTACGGCCTGGGAAAGCAGTAGAAGATGGCCCATGTCCTTGGCCCCTGCATCTGCGTGGGAGACCCAGAAGAAGCTCCTGGCTCCTTGCTTCAGATTGGCGCAGCTCCAGCATTTGCAGCCAATTGGGGAGTAAACCAGGGGATGGAAGACCTCTCTCTCTCTCTCTTTCTCTCTCTCTCCCTTTCCTTCTCTCTCTGTGTAACTCTCACTTTCAAATAAATAAATAAATCTTAAAAAAAGAAATATACTAAGTGAAGAATGCTAGACAAGAGTGCATATATTATGATTCTATTTGCTTAAACTCTAGGAAATGCTAATTAACCTTTAGTGACAGAAAGTAGGTAAGTGGATGGGCAAAGGGATTTAAAGAGGAATTACAAAGGATCTCAGGGAGATGAGATTTCAGGGGGTGATGGACACAGCCACTACCTAATTGAGATGACAGCATCATGGGTACACACATACGTCAAATGTGCAAACTGTATACATTAAATGTGTGCAGCTTAATGTAAGCCAATTCTATCTCCATAAATTCATTAACCACCACCACAACGTGACCCTTGCAGGCCTGGTATGTGCTGCTTGGCCTTTAACTCTTGTTTGCTCATGTTGCATGGAGAGAGATGAGGAGGGCTCTTGTTTAACATAGATAAAGGACTGTGGTTTCCAAACAGGCTGTCCCTCAAGTTCTCAAAGTGGAGGGAAGGGTAGGCTCAAGATGTCTGGGCTCCTGGTTTTTACCTTAGATAGAGACTGAAGAACAGCATCTGTTGGAAACCAAGGTGTTAAGTCCCTTTCACAGAGGTAATAGTGGCACTGACTGGTGGCTGGTACGGAGAAGAGGAGCTCAGTGAGCAGTTTTAACCAGTTCTGTTTCTCATAGGTCAGACTAGGATCAAGAGATAGAAACTGCTAGATGAGGGGCTGGTGCCGTGGTACGGTGAGTTAAGCTACTGCATTTGGAGTGCTGGTTTGAGTCACAGCACTGCCAATGTACCTGAGAAGGTAGCAGAAGATGGTCCAATTAGTTGGACCCCTGCCACCCATGTGGGAGACTGGGATGGAGCTCCTGGCTCTTGGCTTTGACCTGGCCCAGACCTGGATTTTGGGGCCACTTGGGGAGTGAACCAGTGAATGGAAGATATCTTTCCCTCTCTTTCTGACTCTCTTTGTCACTCTGCCTTTCAAATAAGTAAGTAAATACTTTCTTTAAAAAAAATTGAGAGGCCAGAGCTGTGGCATAGCAGGTTGAACTACCACCTGTAGCGCCAGCAACCCATAGGGTGTCAGTTCGAGTCCTGGCTGCTCCACTTCTGGTTCAGCTCCCTGCTAACGCACCTAGAAAAGCAGCAGAAGATGGTTCAAGTGCCTGGGCTCTTGCTCTCACGTGGGAGACTCAGAAGAAGCTCCTGGATCCTGGTTTTGGCCTGGGCCAGCTCTAGTTGCTGCAGCCATTTGGGGAGTGAACCAGTGGATGAAATATCTCTGTCTTCGCCTCCCCACCCCCGAAACACTGATTTTCAAAACAAATGATTGAAACACTGTCTAGTTGTTGGGTTCTGAGACTTTGAGAGTCCTCTTTGGCCTTTTAAGTCTTTAATTTTCCACTTAAAATCTCGCTGTGTTTATGTCCTGTGGTGACTCATGGGGTACAGGGATATTTGCCTGAGAATGAATCTTCTATGAGTCTCACCTACACCTGTGTGAGATGATAAATACATGAGTCTCTGACTTTGAACTTGTGAGCTGGTGCTGCGATGAGTTGAGACTTCGTGGGCTACTGGGACGAAATGAATGTATTTTGAAACCTAACTTCTAATGTACTCCTAATGAATCCCTAATCCCCTAACGTGGTTGTATTGAGAAGTGGGGCCTTTGGGAGTGATTAGGACATGAGAGGGCAGCCTTCATGAATAAGGGATTGATGCCTTTATAAAAAAGACCCCAGGGAGGTAGTGTACGAGCTTGTGTTCTGTGGCTCTAACACAAAACCGCAGACTGGGAAAGTCTGATGGAGGTTGACAGTTCAGGAGTTGCAAGGTGGAAGGGAAGAATCTTCTGGCACAGTCGTGAAGCTTGGTGCTTCAACCATCACTTGACGGGAGAGGGGGCTTATATGGAGGTCTATTTGGTCTCTGTCTCTCCTCCTATCAAGTCACCAAGGTTCAATCATGGGGGCTCAGAGCCAGCGCTGTGGTGCATCAGGTAAAGCCACTGCCTGCAGTGTTGGCATCCCATATGGGCGCCGGTTCTAGTCCCAGTTGCTCCATTTCCCATCCAGCTCTCTGCTATGGCCTGGGAAATCAGTGGAAGATGGCCCAAGTCCTTGGACCCCTGTCCCCATGTGGGAGATGTGGAAGAAGCTCCTGGCTCCTGGCTTCGGATCAGCACAGCTCCAGCTTTTGTGGTCATTTGGGGAGTGAACTAGAGGATGGAAGACCTCTCTTTCTGTCTCTTCTGCTCTCTATCTGTAACTCTCTCAAATAAATAAATAAAATCATTAAAAGAAAGTCATGGGGGCTTCTGTCTCATGGCCTTATCTCACCCAATCCCTTCCAAGAGCCCCACCTCTAAACATCATGGTCAGGTTCAGTTTCTTCCCTCTTAGGACCTCGCCACGGAGATGAGATTTCAACACCAGAAGGGTTGCGGGTCACTCAGTCATGCCCAGGCCACAGCAGCTGCCTGGCTCTGTCTCTCAGCATGTGCAGGGAGAGCAGCAAAGCACTTATCACATTCCTGGATTGGCTAGCACCTTGACCTTGGTGTTCCCAACCTCCGGAACTGTGGGGAACAAATGTCTTTTGCTTTGTATAAATGCCCAGTTTATGGTATTTTTGAAATAGAAGTCACAACCACAGATTAATGCTGCATTCACATTGAGAACGTTCCATAGGAAAGCAGTAAACATACATACACACTCATGCATACACACAAACACAAATACACACTCACACACACAGCATAAACACAGTTACACATACTCACACACACAAATATGCACAGACTCCCGCACACTGACTAAAGAGGCTTGACTTCTTGGGGCTGGTGCTGTGGCGTAGCAGGTAAAGCCTCTGCCTGCAGTGCCAGCATCCCATATGGGCACCGGTCTGAGTTCTAGCTGCTCCACTTCCCATCCAGCTCTCTGCTATGGTCTGGGAAAGCTCCTGCACCCACATGGGAGACCCAGATAGAGTTCCTGGCTCCTGCTTCAGCTTGGACCAGCCACGGCCATGGGGTCCACCGAGGGAGTGAACCAATAGATGTGCTAGCTCTTTCCCTCTCTACTTTCCATGAGACATCTGGGAAGTTATTCTGGGAGAGAGCAGCTGTCACTCAACCAGATCCAGGTGACTGAGAAGCCTATGACAGAAGCACAGCAAAAGTTAAGTTAAGTTAAGTTGGTTAAGTTAAGTTAAGTTAGTTAAGTTAAGGTGGGTAAGTCAGCCTTCCAGTGCCCTGCCCAACCCCTAGTTCCATACGGAGAAAACTCAGAAATATTCACTCGGACTCACCCAATGGAGCCACCTTGCCCAACAGCAATAGGAAAAGAGCCTGAACAACTCAGGATGGCCCCAAGCCCGTGGTCATTATGACTGTTGAAAGACAGCTCCCCAGGGAAACAGACAAGGGGACACCGATAGACGCGGATCTGAAACAGGAAGGCGATTCTCTGGGTTTTCCTTTAAAGAGAGCACAGTGTCTTTCATCAATTTGTAACACAATGGAAGGCCTCTCTCTCCAGGGTGTGCTGTGGCTTTTGTGGTGGAAGGAAGCAACAGAGACCAAATCTCCCATCAGCATCTTCACATTGTGTTTTGTGGCAATGATGGGATGATCAGAGACCAAGGGCTGTTGGGAATCAAATTAGATAGGCATACAATGATTCCATCTCATTTCCACTTATACCTGAAAGGAAATGACCTTCTTAACAGCCTGGGAGAGTGAACCTGTCGGAGGCACTTTCCAGAATCAGAGAGAGAGAAGGGAGTTCTCTTAGGTCTGAGGGGGGCTGTGGGGCTATGGCTTCCATCACCATGCTGGTGGCCACAGAAGCATCCTCCAGGGGCCGGCGCTGTGGCGTAGCAGGTAAAGGTGCCGTCTGCAGTGCCAGCATCCCATATGGGTGCTGGTTCGAGTCCTGGCTGCTCCACTTCCGATCCAGCTCTCTGCTGTGGTCTGGGAAAGCAGTGGAAGATGGCCCAAGATTCAGGGCCCCTGCACCCATGTGGGAGACCTGGAAGAAGCTCCTGACTCTTGGCTTTGGATCAGCGGAGCTCTTGCTGTTGTGGCCATTTGGGGAGTGAAGCAGTGGTTGGAAGACCTCTCTCTCTCTCTCTTCCTTTCCTTCTTTCTCTGTATAACTCTGACTTTCAAATAAATAAATAAATAAATAGGAGAAGAAGCATGCTCCAAGGCTGGCAGTATGCTGAGGACCACTGGGAAAACCAGAATGGATTCCTCCACCAGAACTTCTGTCTGAACTTCCAGTGCGGAGACTCGGGGGTCCCCGAAGGTCACAGAGGGGCCCCTTCAGCCATCCCCAGCACGTTGGTCCATTGCAAGTCTGGCCTCTAGCATCCGGCCTTGGTTTCTCTCCTTAGCACTCCAGGCAGGGCCTGTGAACGTTCAGCTCTGCCCCCTGGTGTGGGGGTGTCCACCTCCCACCACCCACCTTCTTCTAGATGCCTTTCACAGCCTGGCTGTGCTGCTTCTGGGAATCTGGCTGTGAAAGGACAGCCTAAGGACACGATATTGAGGTCTCTGTACCCCCAGGTTCTGGGCCCATCCTGCCTCACAGGACTCCTCTGATGCTATGGAGAGCCCAGCCCTCCCATGCCCATGCACCACCCGTCTGTGGACTCCTCAGGGCTGGCCCCAGGTCTGCTTCTGACTTCCCTCCCATCCTGCGGGCCATGCTGCAGGCACGAGGCACTTCTTCCAACTGCCTTGGTTTTGGTTTTGAGTCAAGCGTGAGTCTGGGAAGTTATGAAGGCATTCGCTTTGAATCTCCTCTTAAGAAAAAACAACCCCCACCCCCCTACAAAACTCATATCTTTTTAATGAAACAAAATCAACAACCAAAACTGAAAGGTCCATGCAAGAAAGGGTAAGAAGTGAGATCACACACAGATAGGAGTTTAATTTAATTTTATTTATTTATTTGAAAGACAAGACAGAGAGAGAGGTATTCCACCCACTAATTCACTCCCCAAATGGCCACAGCGGCCGGAGCTGGACTGATATGAAGCCAGGAGCCAGGAGGTTCTTCCGGGTCTCCCACACAGGTGCAAGGGCTCAAGAATTTGGGCCACCTTCTACTGCTTTCCCAGGCCATAGCAGAGAGCTGGATTGGAAGTGGAGCAGCCGGGACTCGAACCAGCAACTATATGGGATCTCAGAGCCACAGGCTGAGGCTTAGCCCACTATGCCACAGTGCTGGCCCTTGTTCTGGTTTAGATTCAACCTCACAGTCCATGTGCTTCATCAGAATATTGGGGGCTGCTGCAAGGTGGACCCCCCATTCCCAGCAGGTCACACACCCAGGAAGGCACCACCCAAGAGGTCAACACCAACCACTGATGGCGTCACAGTGCACGTGTGGAGTGTGGCTCACTCGGAATGAGGGGAGCTTATCTGGGGCTCTCCAGACTGGCTCTGGGTAATCTCCTCTCCCCCATACCTACAACAGCAGGTACAATAATGGCTGACAAGCTACCATTCATTATTCACCAGCCAATTCCCCTGGTCTACACTCCCACTTGTTCTTGAACATTTCACCTTCATCTTCACCATAGACAATAAAGTTCCAGAAGATGAGATGAGGTTTCCAAGGTCAGGGGAGGAAGTGAAAGCGGTTTCCCTCTACCCTTTGAGGATATTCTAGCTCCTGTCCCAAAAGGTGGTTTGCTATGGTGGTGAGAGGGGTGGATGCCGAAATGGAGCAAAATTGTAGCAATGCAGCAAGTAGCAAAATGGCAGCAAGTGTAGCAATGGGAACATGGGGCTTTGGAAGTTGAATGAATTTTCTCCAAAGTGTAAATGTATGAAGTCTGTAGTCCCTAAATAAAACATTTCTGGGGAAAAAGAAAAAAAAAAAAAGAAAGAAAAGAAAATCCCCGGAGCATCCTCAAGACGTACAAATTTATCATCTCTCTTCTCTGTAGGACCCTAAACATCTGGATCAATCTGTTTTGCCTGGTTATGCTGCAGCAACAAACAACCCCAGACCTCCCGAGGTTTTATACCACAGGGTTCTATTTCTTGCTCATGTTGCATGTTGACTTGGCTGTGGTTCTGATCAAAGTTCCTTCATCATTCTAGGGAGACAAACTGAAGAAACAGTCTTGATCTGTGATGGTCATATTTTTTGCCAAGGGCTAGGGGCTTGGATTCTGTTTTCATGGTTGTAATAAAGCACCCGAGGCTGGGCAATGTACAAAGAAAAGAGATTTATATAGCTCACAGATGGGGAAGCCAAAAGTCCAAGTAGCATAGTAGTGGCTCTGGTGATGGCCTCATGGCAGGTGCTGGGAGCCCAAGCGGGAGAGACCACATGGAAAGAAAGAATCCAGAAGGCAGGAAGGGACCAGGATCAATCTTTAAAAAAAATTGGGGGGCGGGGAGGAGCCGGCGCTGTGGCACAGCAGGTTAAAGCCCAGGCCTGCAGCCCTGGTATCCCATATGGGCACCATTTCGAGTCCCAGCTGTTCCACTTCCAATCCAGCTCTCTGCTATGGCCTGGGAAAGCACTAGAAGATGGTCCAAGTCCTTGGGCTCCTGCACCTGTGTGAGAGACATGGAAGAAGCTCTTCACTCCTGGCTTTGGATCAGTGTGGCTCTGGCCATTGCGCCCATCTCGGGAGTGAACTAGTAGATGGAAGACCTCTCTCTCTCTCTCTCTCTCTCTCTCTCTGGCTCTACCTCTCTCTGTAACTCTGTCTTTAAAATAAATAAAAAATAAATTTAAAAATATATAAATAAGTCTAAAAACCTTTTTATTTAATGATTTATTTTACTTCTTTGAAAAGCAGAGTAACAGAGAGAAAAAGAGAAATGGAGAAAGAAAGAGATCATTCACCTGCTGACTCACTTTCCAAATGGCTGCAACATCTGATTCAGGCTGAAGCCAGGAGCCTGGAACTCCATCCAGGTCTCCCATGTGGGTTGAAGGGGCCCAAGAAGTTTTTTCTGGGTGCATTAGCAGGGACTTGCATTGGAAATGGAGCAACAGGAACTGAAACTGGTGCTCATATGGGATGCCAGTGTTGCAGGTGGTGGCTTAATCCACTGTGCCACAAAGCCAGCCACCCCTTCTAAATATTTTTTAAATGTATGTTGTTTATTTAAAATACAGAAAAAGAGTTAGATGTTCTGTTTACTAGTTTGCTCCCCAAATGCCTGCAACAGGTAAGCCAGGCCAAAGCCAGGAGCCCAGAATTCATTCCAGATCTCCCACATAGGGTGGCAGAGACCCAGTTCCTTGAGCCATCACTGCTGCCTACCAGGGTCTGCATTAGCAGGAGGCTGGATGGGAAGCAGAGTGGGAACTCAAACCTACACACTCTGATATGAGATGCAGGTGTCGTAAGCAGCGTCAACTTCTGCACCAAATACCTGTCCCATGAAACATTCTGTAACAACGGACTCTCCTGGGTCCCAGTGGAACTACTTAATCTGTAATTTTTTAAAATTTTTCTGCCAGGTAGAGCTATAGACAGTGAGAGAGAGAGAGACAGAAAGGTCTTCCTTCTGAAGGACCCTTACGAGGAGAGGCACCGGGCCCTGCGACAGCCCTGGGCCCCACACCCTCTCGTCCGGCGGCCCGCGGGCAGTGGCAGCGTCGTCCCAGCCCACACTGACCCCGTGTGTAGCGGGGCCACTCTGCAGTGGTGGGGCCGCCTCACCCCCAGGTCGTCGTCGGGGCTCCGCGGCCGCGGGTTGCCGCGGCAACGCTCGGCTCCGCATGATCGTGGAGTCTGTGCGGGCCCAGCAGCCCCCAGACCAGACTCCTTGCCCTCGGCCGGCGGCCAAGGGATCTCCCCGCCCCTGAGTCATCCTCAGGACGCCCCAGCCGCGGGTGATCGTTGGGTCTCCTTAGGGCGCCCAACAAGGCCACAGGCGCTGGTGCAAAGGGACCGCGCCTGGAGCGGAGCCGCCCTGCCCCTTCGGGAAGCCTCTGAGCATGCTCAGAGGGGAGCCGCCCCGCCCCTTCGGGAAGCCTCTGAGCATGCCCAGAGGGGAGCTGCCCCTCCCTTCTCTGGATGAACTCTAGGTGAACCCAGAGCCGGAGCGGAGATGCCCCTCCCTTCTCTTTTTGAACTCTAGGTGAACCCGGAGCAGAACTGCCCCTCCCTTCAGAGAGTTTCTGGGCGCGCTCTTATGACGTCACTGCGACCGGCCAATCCTGTGCCACCTCAGCACTCTCCCTCAGCACTCTCCCTCAGCATTCTCCCTCAGCACCCCCCCCACATGCTAATGGACCCTCTGAGCTGACCAATCCTGTAACGCCACAGCACTCCCCGCCTAAGAATATGCTAATCTGTTGCCTATATAAGCTGTGTGAAACTGCTGCTCAGGGCTCTTCACCGCCTGAGGTGGAGGCCCGTTTGCGCAAACGTTCAATAAATACCTCGTGTTTTTTGCATCAACTCGTCTAGAGTCTGGATCTTTGGGCGTCCTCCCGAGCAAGTGGACATCTCTGTAGCTGAGAGGTCCAACACTTCCATTAGTTCACTCCGCAAATGGTCGCTACGGCCGGAGCTTCGCCGATCCAAAGCCAGGAGCCAGGTGCTTCTCCTGGTCTCCCATGCGGGTGCAGGGCCCAAGCACTTGGGCCATCCTCCACTGCCCTCCCGGGCCACAGCAGAGAGCTGGACTGGAAGAGGAGCAGCTGGGACTAGAACCCGGTGCCCATATGGGATGCCAGCACTGCAGGCGGAGGATTAACCAAGTGAGCCATGGCACCGGCCAGAATTACTTAATCTGTCCAAAGGAGACACCCACACTGAACCCACTATCTTGTTCTGTCCCCCCCCCCCAGCCCTCAGCTCTTAAAGGATCCACCGCCTTCCAACATCACCACCCTAAGGACCAAACCCAAACACATGAGCCTGGAGAGAATACACTCAAACCAAATACACTCAACATACTCAAAGCAAGAGGCAAGGAGACAGCTGGCAGAAACACTCCCTGGTTCTTAGCACTTTTGCTGGGATGCAATGGGTGTCATGTCGGCCCAGATGCCCTTGGCCACAGCCCGACACCAAGGGGAAAGAAGGCAGTGCAACCCTCTGCTAGCGGAGGCACCAGGGAGGGTGCAGAAGGGAGAGCTCCAAAGAGGGGCAGTGAATATTCGGGAAAATTAGGATAAACTCCTGCAGATATCAGGGAGGCAGAGTCACTTTTTAAAAAGATTTATTTATTTATTTGAAAGTCAGAGTTACACAGAGAGAGAAGGAGAGGCAGAGAGAGAGAGGTCTTCCATCCACTGGTTCACTCCCCAATTGGCTGCAATGGCTGGAACTGTGCTGATCTGAAGCCAGGAGCCAGGAGCTTCTTCCGGGACTCCCACGTGGGTGCAGGGGCCCAAGGACTTGGGCCATCTTCCACTGCTTTCCCAGGCCACAGCAGAGAGCTGGATCAGAAGTGGAGCAGCTGGGATTCGAACCGGTACCCACATGGGATGCCAGCACTGCAGGTGATGACTTTACCCGCTACACCACAGCACCAGCCCCCAGGCAGAGTCATTTAAAAGAGACCCTCTGTGTGCTGATGTCATCTACTAGGACAAAAATATCAAAGATATGAAAATATTTTAAAGGGACTTGAAGAAAACATGATATAGACATTATGACTCATTCAGACATGTTCTTGTTATAGATTGGTCTGTCTTAAAAGAATAAATGGGGCTGCTCCAGCCCAGGGAACCATTTAGGGCCTTTCAAACCCAAAAGCGATGCCAAGGCATTTTGAAAAGGGCCATTCGTAATAGACGCGGCAAGTTACCTCTGACTTATTACAAAAGAAATTGATGTTATAAATGAGCCTATTACAAAGCAGTCACGAGATGTTAGGGCTCAGAGACCTGGCTGAACAGGAGGGAAGGAGATTTAATTAGGGCAGTTAGAGATTTGTTATGTTGTGGCCTTGGCAAAGGAAATAATTCCTGCATTTGATCACCTGCAGATGGTTTCAAAGGCTTGGCCAGGGGTCTGCACACAGGTGGGCACTGGGAAAAGGAAGGGGATAAGGATCAGGACACACATCCAGGTCCAGGAAGGGAGGCAAACATTTAAACCCATAAACTGCAGCTTCCCAAGCTACGGATACAAAATTGCACAGGATGTTTAGAAGTAGCAAAGCAAGAAAGTGGCCCCTCCAGCAGAGTCAGGAGAGCTTGTTAGAGGTTGTAACCTCATCAATGTGCTTAGCAAGTGGCTGTGGAAACAAGGGGGAAGCTGGAAGGACACTCACAGGGAAGGGAACAGCAGGTGCAAAGACATGAAGATCCAAAATGACTCTGTGTGTGTGTGTGTGTGTGTGTGTGTGTGTGTGTGGCAGCCATGGATTCCTGCTGTATACATACATAGATGGGAACTCCAGAAATGGGATGAAAAAATAAGTCTATTTTGGTGCAAAAAATTTTGGAACTCCACCCACAATTTTTTTCATTGTGTACATTTCTCAAGAACTTTTTGAAGACCTGTCTGCATGGGAAAATTTAACTTTAACTTTTAAAACTCTGCTTTCCATGAACTTTCAAAAGGACTCTCAGGGGGCCAGCATTGTGGTGCAGTGAGTTAGGCTGCTGCCCGTGACACCAGCATCCCCTCTGAGTGCTGGTTTGAGTCCCGGCTGCTCCCCTTCTGATCCAGCTTCCTGTTAAGGTGCTTAGGAAGGCAGCTAGGGTGACCTGAGTGCTTTGACCCCTGTCACCCACCTGGGAGACACAGATGGAGTTCCTGGCTCCTGGCTCTGACCTGGCCCAGCCCTGGCTGCTGTGGCCATTTGGGAAGTGAACCATTGGATAGATCTGTGTGTGTGTGTTTCTCCCTCTCTCTCTGTAACTCTGCCTTTCAAATAGATAAAACTTAAAAAAAAAAAAAAACAACACTACCTACCCCCATACATGGTTGGAAAAGACACCATCCTTACACAGTTTTAAACATCAGTTAGGAATATTATGGTGGCCTCTCCTCATTGTGTGCCTGCGAGGTATCATACGGGAGGGAAGTTCAATGGGACAGACTGTGGACTTATATAAATGAGAACATGCCCACGATGTTACCTCCTTACCTGTAACTCTTGCTCAGTTTGAAACTTGAACACCTGTACATGTAGGGCGTTGCTGGCAGAACTCTAAGCTCTTAGTAATATCAGAGCATGGAATGTAATCATAAGTGATTGGGGCCTTGTGTGTTAGGAGGTGGTGAGGCAGGGAAATGGGGCGGCACCGGGGCATCAAGCCAGACTGTGATGGAACTTTGCATGCCTGTTCACAGCTGATCATGGAAAGGAAGAGAGGTAGTGAGAAATGGTGCCCAAGAATCATGTTTAGAAGCTCACCGGGACCCAGTGTTGTCGCACAAGGGTTAAGCTGCCACCAGCCATGCTGGCATCCCATGTGGAGCCCTGGTTCAAGTCCCAGGTGCTCCGCTTCTGATCCAGCTTCCTGCTACTGCACCTGGAGAGGCAGAAGAAGATGGTCCAAGTACCATGGCCCCTACCACCCATGTGAGAGACCAGGGAGGGAGTTCCTGCCTCCTGGCTTTGGTCCTGGCCATTACTGCCATTGGGGAATGAACCAGTGTGTAGGAGACATCTCTCTCTCTCTGTCTCTGTCTCTGTCACTCAGCCTGTCAAAAGCAGCAGCTCATTTGTCTTCAGGGAGAATATGAATATGACCCCAAAATATCCAGGTCCTTGTCCTTTAAACATTGAGTGCTCCCTTTTGGGACAAAAGAGGTATGCAAATGTAAACCAGAGGTCTTGAGATGGGAGGATAGTCCTGGGCTATCTGAGAGCTCAAAGTCAGTGTCCTCATCAGAGGGCAGCTGAGAGGGATTCAATTTCAGGAGGAAGAAGGGGACGCTGTCCTGCGGTGGCTGGAGCCAGGCTCTTGTCTCTGATGCAAGAAGGGGTTCGAGACCCAGGCAAAGGTGAGCAGAGAAACAGATTTATTCACACACAAGAAGTGTGACGGGCCAGTGTTGTGGCAGTGGAGGGTTAAGCCTCTGCCTGCAGCACCAACTTCCCATATAAGCGCTGCTTTGAGTCCCTGCTGCTCTGCTTCTGATCCAGCTCCCTGCTGATGCACCTGGGACAGCAGCAGAAGATGGCCCATGTGAGAGACCTGGAAGAATCTCCTGGCTCTGGGCTCCTGGCTTCAGCCTGGCCCAGCTCTGGCTATTGTAGCCATTTGGGGAATGAACCAGCAGACAGAAGATTCTCTCTCTCTCTCTGTCTCTCTCTCTCTCTCTCTCGTTTCATCCTCTCTCTCTCTCTCCTCTTCTCTGTAGCTCTGCCTTTCAAGTAAATTTAAAAAAGAATGGAGTGTGAGTCTGTTCAAGAAAGATGTACCCCACAGGTAGTGCCCTCCCTGCCCCCTTTTTAAAAAAGATTTATTTTATTATTTATTTGAAAGTCAGAGTTACACAGAGAGAAGGAGAGGCAGAGAGAAAGAGAGAGAGAGAGAAAGAGAGGTCTTCCATCCACTGGTTCACTCCCCAGTTGGGCATAATAGCTGGAGCTGTGCTGACCCAAAGCCAGGAGCCAGGAGCTTCTTCCAGGTCTCCTACGTGGGTGCAGGGGTCCAAGGACTTGATCCTTCCTTCCTTCCTTCCTTCCTTCCTTCCTTCCTTCCTTCCTTCCTTCTTTCCTTCCTTCCTTCCTTCCTTCCTTCCTTCCTTCCTTCCTTCCTTCCTTCCTTCCTATTCTTTCTTTTTCATTTCTCTCTCTTTTTTAAGATTTATTTATTTGAAAGGTAGAATTACAGAGAGGCAGAGGCAGAGGCAGAGAGAGAGAGAGAGGTCTTCCATCCACTGGTTCACTCCCCAGTTGGCCACAACGGCTGGAACTGCACCGATCCAAAGCCAGGAGCCAGGAGCTTCTTCTAGGTCTCCCATGTGGGTGCAGGGGCCCAAGGACTTGATCCATCTTCTACTGCTTTCCCAGGCCACAGCAGAGAGTAGGCTCGGAAGTGGAGCAGCTGGGACTTGAACCAGCATCCATATTGGATGCTGACACTGCAGGTGGCTGCTTTTGAAGGCTGTTTTCTTTCCCAGATGTAATAGAAGAGAGGAGGATTGGAAGTGGAGCGTCCGGATTTCAAACTAGTGCCCACATAGGATGTCAGTGCCGCACCGGCCCCATAAGATAAATCTTAAAAAGCAAAAAAAAAAAAAAAAAAAAAAAAAGGAACTTAAAAAAAGTTAAAAAAGAAATGTCATGATGTCAGGTGTGTGATGGGATAGATGTGTCAGCCATGGTTATTTTGTTAAACCGACCGTCTCAGGAGCTAACATTCGTTGAGGGGATGCAACCATGCTGGTTACTTTCAGCTGGTGCCAGTTACAAGCTGTGAAACTGTGGAAGCTGTGTTTTTCTGCAGAATGGAAGTGAGAGGTATTGCAGGCTGGGCAGCAGCATAGGTGATGGTGCAGGAAGGGGTTGGTGACCTCGGCTTGTCCACGCCTCCATCTGTGTGGCCAAGAGAGGCCGAGAGCCTTGAAGATGCTGTGCTGTTGGCTTTGGAGGAGGTTGGAGCCCTAAGCCAAGGAAAGCAGCTCTCAAAATTGGATAAGGCGTCCAGAAGGAGCACGGTCCTAGTGACACCTCGAGTTTTGTCTTCTCAGGCATATTTAGGACCTCTGGGCTCTGTAACGGTAAGCGAATACATTTGTGTTGCTTCAAGCCACAGGTTTGTGGTTGTTAGCTACAGCAGCCACTGGGGAATGAATACAGAGGGCAGGTCTGGGGGTTGCCACAAGGAGGACCCCAGAGGTAAGGGGAGAACCCTAGAGCTGCTGGAAGAGATATTAAAACTTTGTGGGTTTTTAAAAATCTACTTTATATGCATCCTTTTAAGTGAATGTTTTGTAGCAAAGTAGTGAGAGGCTTATGAACATAATGTGTAAGCACACAGGTATGTCTCCCTCCTAGAAATAGGTTTCTTTTCCTAAAATGTTCATTTATTGGTTTACTATATTTATCTGAAAGGCAGAAAGACAGAGAGAAATAGAGAGCCCTGTTTCGAATGACTTGGTCAAGTATCTGCAAAAGCCAGGATTCGGCCAGGCTGCAGTGGGAAGCCAGGAACTGGGTTCAGGTCTCACACATGGGTGGCAGAGCCCCAAGTACTTGAACCATCACCGGTTGCCTCCTGGTGTATGCATTAGCAGGGAACCAGAATTGGAAGCAGAGCCAGGACTCGAACCCAGGGACTCTGACATGGGAATACAGGCGTCCTCAGAAGGTGTTTTAACTGTTGCACCAAATGCCACCTCCCTCTCCCCAGTTTTTTCCTTTTTCTGATAAAGATTTGTGATCAATAAAAGCCTCCCAGGTCTGGAGGCAGGGAGGGCTATTAATAAGAAGACCTGCCCAGGCTCAGCCAGGGCCAACAGGGTTTGACCACAGGTGATGGTGACAGCGGTCCTGGGGGACGCTGAGTTTCTGAGCCCAGACTGGCTAGTGTGAGAAGCATGTGGGCGCCCAAGGCTGTAGAGGGAAACATATTTGTGGTCCAGAAGGGTTTGTCTTTGTCCCTGAGATCTTGGGCAGAAGCCCACCTACACATATAACTTCCACCCTTACTCCCACCAGTCTGGGCAAGTGGCTCTTTAGCGGACAAGCATTATCAACACACCTTTCTTTTTTTATTTTTTTATTTTTTGACAGGCAGAGTGGACAGTGAGAGAGAGAGACAGAGAGAAAGGTCTTCCTTTGCCGTTGGTTCACCCTCCAATGGCCACCACGGCTGGCGCACCGTGCTGATCCAATGGCAGGAGCCAGGTGCTTCTCCTGGTCTCCCATGGGGTGCAGGGCCCAAGCACTTGGGCCATCCTCCACTGCACTCCCTGGCCACAGCAGAGAGCTGGCCTGGAAGAAGGGCAACCGGGACAGAATCCAGCACCCTAACTGGGACTAGAACCCGGTGTGCCGGCACTGCAGGCGGAGGATTAGCCTAGTGAGCCGCGGCACGGGCCACACCTTTCTTTTTATTTTACATCTATTTGTATAATGCAGTGATTTTTTTTGATGTTTTCTTATTTTCCAAAAAAAAAAAAAAAATCAAACAAACACATCTTGCCTAGAATAAAGGAAGCACCATCAAAGGAGTGTGTAGGGACCAAGTGTTGTTTTAGTAAAATAAGTTTAATTTACCTTCCATTCTCCCCACCCTAGCCCACTGCAAACAGCATGGGATCCATACCCCCAACATCATATTTGCAATGTGGTGAATTACATCAGTCCCCCTCCTTCCGGAACAATAGGCAGGCTGTTTTAAGAGGGGGTGCTAGGAAGAGTGGTGGGACAGGATGTGGTGGCCAAAGGAATAATCCATTTGAGATTCTGAGTCATGAGTTGTCACAATTAGAAGGCAGACGGAGTGTAGTGCTGCCTGTTCTCTGTAAAAGCTTTGGGCATTAAAATAATAGGCTTTTAAAAGAGGAGCTGTGGAGGGCTCCACTTAATGGCCTGCACACTGTGCATTAGCCACAGATCCAGACAGACCAGTGGCCAGATCGAAATGTCACCTCCAGCAGCCTCCCCCAGGGCAAAGGAACAAGAGGGAACCCAGGGGCATGGGGCCCTCATTCACTGGAACCAAGAAAAGAGTCCCAGGAATTCTGCCCACAAGGGTTATGGAATCAGAATGACCTAGTGGAGAAGTGGAACTTTGAGTAGCAGAGCACATGGCTCAAGGACAAGCACAAGGCACCCACTCTTTGCCACCCTCTGGGAGAGAAGGGTGTTGCTGAGAAGACTTTGGCTGGGAGTGGGGAAGGATCAGGAAGGACGGAGCCTGGCAGGAGTGGAAGGAGGGAAGTTGCTTATTCTGAAATGGGCTCCATTGCCACCTTGGACATTGTCCACCAACAAGACCCTAGCCTGACCCTGCTTACCACAGACAAGCATTCCATGCCTGTATTTCCTGAAGAGGCAAAGTACAAGAAAGCAGCCCGCAGGTGCCAGATCTTTCTACCTCTTTGGTGTGCATACAAATCCCCACCAGGTAATCCATGTTCTTACAGACCCTGTGGGTGCTCTGGCCAGTCTGGTTTCCTAAGAAGTTACACTGGTGTTATCAGTCAACTGTTGTTACTACAATGAAATACCAGAAGCAACTAACTTTATCAACAAAATAGGTTTGTAAGACCCTTATAAAAAGATAATAACATTCAAGTATACACTTAGGAACAAGTTCAGGTAAGCAATAGTAACCTTAGTTAAGTATTAAACTGAGTAGGTGTGTTAAGTTAGTTATGTTAAGTAATGTCATTGGTAGCATTAATAATAGACAATTATAGTAAGTAATTAAGCTAAGTAAAATAAAGTAAGTGCTTATAAATATTTCTTTTTTTTTTTTGACAGGCAGAGTGGACAGTGAGAGAGAGAGAGACGGGGAGAAAGGTCTTCCTTTGCCGTTGGTTCACCCTCCAATGGCCGCTGCGGTTGGTGCACTGCGGCCGGCGCAACACGCTCATCCGATGGCAGGAGCCAGGTGCCAGGTGCTTTTCCTGGTCTCCCATGGGGTGCAGGGCCCAAGCGCTTGGGCCATCCTCCACTGCACTCCCGGGCCACAGCAGAGAGCTGGCCTGGAAGAGGGGCAACCAGGACAGAATTCGGCGCCCCAACCGGGACTAGAACCCGGTGTGCCGGCGCCGCAAGGCGGAGGATTAGCCTATTGAGCCACGGCACCGGCCTATAAATATTTCTTAAAAATGTATTAGGTCCCTAGGTTGCAAGGCTGTGCAAAAACAGGAAACCAGGCCCGCGAGAACAGGAACACAGGCTCAATCTCAGAGCAACCTCATGCAAGAGTGGGCACCAGATGCCCCTAAGGTTAACAGACAGTACATTCCGCAGTTTTTCTGAGAAGCGACAAGTACCCCCCTCCAATGCCCTTGTTAAACCTGCGCATAATTACGGTAAACCTGTGGCTGTTAAAACAACTAATCACCTAATGCATACATATGTTAATGTATATGTTAATCTTGTGGTTTTTGCATTTAAAAACTCTATGTAACTGCTGTTCAGGGCTTCTCCATCCCGCCACCAGTGGCTGCAGAGAGCCCATTTGCGCAAACGCCCAATAAACCGCCTCGTGCTTTTTGCATCGTCTGGTCTGGAGTCTGTGTTTCTGGGGTCGCTCGCCAAAAGACCATGCTTTGGGGTCTTTCAGGTTTATCCGGCTCACTGCTTTGGAGGGCCCAGTCGAAGACCAGGTGATCCCATTGGCTTGGCATCTGGTGAGGGTGGTGGGTGGCATTAGAGGGGGGTGAGTGTGGAGGAAGGGTCCCATGTTGAACCAGGAAACAGAGAGAGGGGTGGGGCCTAGACCCAGACTTTTCTAACAACGAGAACTTCCGGTGACTTAAAGATTCCCCACTAAGCCTGCCTCCTAAACACCATAGTTCGATTAATTCTGTTCTATTTTCATAGCATTAACACGAGACTTAGGGGGACTAAACTGAGTTAGAGGGGACATTTATTCAAACCACAGCAGTTGGGCTCTCAGCTCTGTGACCCCCCTCGTTTTGGCTGCTTCGCTCTGGGACACTGAGAGATGCAATGGAGCCCAGACGTTGGGCTGCGTGCCTGCCTTTCCCTTCACTCCTCCAGCACTTCCAGAAGAGGGCAGCGTAGAAAGGTCGATGTTCTCAGTGGCCCAGAAAATCCTTCCGGTTCCCCGTCCCCAGTGGTTTTCCTAGTGTGGCCACTGCATCGCCTCCTTCTGTTGTCTCAACTTCTGTTGAGTTCCTTTGTTTGCAGGGAACAGAGTCTGGTCCCTGCCTCATTGTGGGCATACGAAACGTTCTGGGAGGAAGCATGTGGTGCAGAGTTAAGTCACGGCCTGGGACTCCCACATCCCGTGGCAGAGTGCTTGGTTTGAGTTCTAGCTACCTGCTACTGATCCAGCTTCCTGCTAATACACACCTGAAGAGATGGTGGGTGGTGACTCAAGTCCTTGGGTCCCTATCACCCACGTGGGACACCCAGATGGAGTTTCTGGCTCCTGGCTTTGACCTGGCACAGCCTTGGCTGTTATAGGCATTGAAAGTGTGAACCAGGCTGGCACCGCGGCTCAATAGGCTAATCCTCTGCCTTGCGGCGCCGGCACACCGGGTTCTAGTCCCGGTTGGGGCGCCGGATTCTGTCCCGGTTTCCCCTCTTCCAGGCCAGCTCTCTGCTGTGGCCCAGGAGTGCAGTGGAGGATGGCCCGGGTGCTTGGGTCCTGCACCCCATGGGAGACCAGGAAAAAGCACCTGGCTCCTGCCATCAGATGAGTGCGGTGCGCCGGCCACAGCGCGCCGTCCGCGGCAGCCATTGGAGGGTGAACCAACGGCAAAGGAAGACCTTTCTCTCTGTCTCTCACTGTCCATTCTGCCTGTCAAAAAAAAAAAAAAAAAAAAAAAAAGAAAGTGTGAACCAGGCTGGCACCGCAGCTCAATAGGCTAATCCTCCACCTTGCGGCGCTGGCACACTGGGTTCTAGTCCCGGTCGGGGCGCCAGATTCTGTCCCGGTTGCCCCTCTTCCAGGCCAGCTCTCTGCTGTGGCTCGGGAGTGCAGTGGAGGATGGCCCAAGTGCTTGGGCCGTGCACCCCATGGGAGACCAGGAGAAGCACCTGGCTCCTGCCATTGGATCAGTGCAGTGCGCTGGCCCCAGTGCGCCGTCCGCGGCGGCCATTGGAGGGTGAACCAACGGCAAAGGAAGACCTTTCTCTCTGTCTCTCTTTCTCACTGTCCATTCTGCCTGTCAAAAAAAAAAAAAAAGTGCGAACCAGCAGATGGACACTTTCTCTCCATCTATCTCTCTGTCTTGTTTTCTCTGCCTTTCAAATACAAATGAAAGAAAATGAATTCATCTAATGGGCTTTCCTACTGCTCAGACTGCTGTCACATGAATAATATTTTTTATTTTTTTAAAATTTATTTGACAGGTGGAGTTATAGACAGAGAGAGACAGAGACAGAGAGAAATGTATAATATTTTTTTAAAAAAGAAAAAATATTCTGGCCAAGAGACAAATGGGGGAGTCTGCTTGGTTACTGGGAAAGGAAGTCAGTCCCCGACAGAGGGTAAGAGCTGGCCAGGCATAAAGGCCTTTGCTCCTCTGGCCTCCTAGCCTGTCAACATGGTGTGTGTCATGGTGACCAAAATGTGAAGACAGTCAACTGGAAGGACAGAGAGAATGTGGGTCTTGTTGACTTTGCTGAGCCAGCAAAACACACAGAGCACAACCACCTCCAGGCTTCTTGTCATGTGAGATGATTAAATGCTTCTCACTTTTTATTTTTTAAAAGATTTATCTATTTTACTTGAAAGTCAGAGTTACACAGAGAGAGGAGAGACAGAGAGAGGTCTTCCATCTGCTGGTTCACTCCCCAGTTGGCCACAACAGCCAGAGCTGCACCAATCTGAAGCCAGGAGCCTGGAGCTTCCTCTGGGTCTCCCACGTGGATGCAGGGGCCCAAGGACTTGGGCCATCTTCTACTGCTTTCCCAGGTCATAGCAGAGAGCTGGATTGGAAGAGCAGCAGCCAGGACTCCAACTGGTGCGCACAATGGATGCCGGCACTGCTGGCGATGGCTTTACCTAGTATGCCACAGCACGGGCCCCACGTTTTTCACTTAAAAAAATTTTTTTTTATTTATTTGAAAGTCAGAGGTGAAAGAGAGAGAGAGAGAGAGAGAGAGAGAGACAGCGAGAAAGAGAGAGAGAGATAGCTTCCACCTGCAGGTCCACTCCCCAAATGGCCAAAACCAGACTAAAGCCAAGAGCTTCATCTGGGTCTCCTATGTGGGTGTAGGAGCCCAACAACTTGGGTCATCCTCCATTGCTCTTGTAGGCACATTAACAGGGAGCTGAATCAGAAATGGAGCGGCCAGGTCTCAAATTAGCACCCATATGGGAGGCTTAACCTGCTATGCCACAATGTCTTTCCCAAAATTTATCTTTTAATTCCATTTTTTTCCATGAACTTTTTGAAGTCCTCTCATATTAAAGTCTGATTTATTTTACCTATTTGGAAGGCAGAGTGACACAGAAAAAGGGAGAGACAGAGAAACAGGGAGATTTTTCCATCTGTTGCTTTACTCCCCAAATGGACACAACTCAGGCCAAAACCAGGAGCCAGAAATTCTATCCTGGTCTCCCTTGTGGGTGGCAGGGACCCAAGCACTTGGGCTTTCCAGGGAGCTACATCAGAAGTGGAGCAGCCAGTACTTGATCTGGTGCCCAGTAGCATTGCAGGCAGCGGCTTAACTCATTTTCCTACAATGCCAGCCCCACTACCAGTGTTTCTTTTTCTAAAATCCTGAAATCAACAAGTAGGAATCTAAGCACAGGAGGATTCCTTCCAAACAGGAGAGGCTTTTTCCTGTAGACAATGTAACAAGTCCACAACACTGAGCCAGGCTTCCTTATGTGAAATGAAAAGAAATAGACAGAGGACAGAGGCAGAAGTGGGCGAATGCCAACGAAATTAGTCACTGCTAACCTGAATTACATCAATAGTGCCCCAGGAGGGATTCTTCCACTGGAATTTAAGCAAAAAGTGAGAAAAACAAGGCAGCACACTGAAAGAACAAGAAGAAATTAACCCATCTTTCAGCTGACAGAATACATTGTGCTTTGAATATATTTTAACCTCGACAGCAAACTGAATTCCAATTTCATGATCTTAATTAAGAAAAAGGCTTACAAGCTTACTTCCCAAGAAAGGATGAAATAAAGTTTCCTCATACCTTTTATTCTGGTATTGCGATTAAAATAACATATCTGATGCAGCAGGTTAAGACACCACTTGGGATGCCTGGACTCCATCAGAGTTCCCGCTTTGTGTGAACCAGTGAACGGAAGAGCCTTTCTCTCTCTCTCTCTCTCTCTCTCTCTCTCTCTCATTCTAACTTTTAAATAAATAAGTAAATCTTTAAAAACAAGACTTATCTTTTCATCCATCTCCTTCACACATGCAAGAGTACCTCAAAAAGCTTAGGGGACACAGAATTAAAAGATAAAGCTCATTTTGGTGTAAAAAGTGTTGAAATTCATGCACCTTTTTTTTTTTTATTTTGTGCACTTCCCATGAACTTTTGGAGACTCCTCATGTCGATGGATTTCAAATAATTTTTGAAGTAAAATCAATTTTATATTTTAATCACATTTTCATGATTTTTTTTGAAGCACCCATGTGTGATTTTTATAGAATGAAGATCTACTGTGATTTGTACTGAGAGAGAGAGTGAGAGAGAGAGAGAGAGAGAGAGAGTGAGAGAGAAACCACACAGAGAGTTCCCATCTGCGAATGCCCATGATGGCTGTGGCTATACCAGGGCAAGAGCCAGGAGCCAGGAGCCAGGAACCCAATTACTTGAGCCATCACCATGATCTCCCAGAGTTGGCATTAGTAGGAAGCTGAAGTCAGGAGCCAGGGCCAGGACTCAAACCCAGGCACTTTGATGCGGAACACAGGCATCTTAACCAGTGGGATAAATACTTGCTCCTATGTTCTGGATTGTAAAATTATTATATCACATTCTATCATAAATATTAAAAATCCTTCAAGCACTTTCACTGGCTGTTAAGTGTTATCAAGTGGCCGCCGACCCCCATCCATCCTGCCAGAATTCACTTCCCCTTGGATTATAGAAGGCCCTGTTGACCAATCTTGTGTCCATCTGCCCTCCTGGCTGGGTGTCTGTGGCTCCATGGCATGGCTTCTCTCTCTCACTTGTGGCTACCAGCTTGCCTCCATTCTTTTACCAACCGAGTTATGCACTACTGCTCAGAGAGAAAAAAGTAAGAGAGAGTAAAGCAAATGCTTATTATAGTACATTCCAAGGGAGGAATGGGCCAGTAGAGACAGCACACAGCCTTCTTTTCCCCTGGTTTGGGGCTTTAACCCTAAAGTGTGAGGCGTGTGGACTGGTGATGTGGCCATGATGCTCTTGATTGACATTTGTGATTGACATCTGGGAATGGCATACCTTGGTTCTCTCTGCAGGCTACTTTCCCATCACACATCAGAAATGCTCAGTTGGTACAGGGAGGGGAACAAAACCGCAATGCTAATTATATTCTAATGATAGTATAATGAAGCAGCTCACTCTAGGGTCACACTGGATCCCAGTGCACATGCCATAAAGTAGACTTTTCAGGTTTGGCTGAGTTCCCGTTTTATCAGAACACTGAATCACAAAGTGGGTGGTCCTGGTAGGTCTTGGTGGAGATCGGGGTCCTTGGTTCCACCCCAAAGGAGTGTCTTACGGTCCCTCCCCAGTTACTCATGTCTAATATCTTCCCAACACCTCCCTTCTTGCTTCCCTGAGACGCCTGCTCTGTTGAATTCGCCAAGACCGGGTTCTCATTTTATCCTCTCGTTAGGCGACCTCAGCACTCCGTGTAGCTCTGATCTTCACAGGATGATGATTCACGCATTTCTATTTCCCCTACCCTAGTTCTCTCCTGACCTGTCTCACTGCTGGCTTGATCTTTCCCTTGGGAGTCTGTAGGCAGCTCCAAGCCTGCCCACCCACTAATGAACTCAAGTTCTTCCCCAAACCTGAGCCTCTTCCAGTATTAGCCAGCTTGGAGACTAGCCCCACCATCTGTCCTGTTAGCAGGCCAGGAGCCCAGGAGTCATGCTTGACATTTATTTCCCCACAGTGTCTATCCAGTCTGTGGCCAATTCCATTAAGTGGTGCCTCCTAAGTCCTTCTCATATCCACTCACTACCTCCATCCCAGTCACTGGGGCCAGCACAATATGGCTGTGCACTGCACAAATGCTACCACACAGGCCATTACTCCCTGCCTGTTCTACAAAAAATACTTAACCAGCTCGTCTCTCTCGCTTTGGGCCTCTCCAAGCCTTTCCCCAGTTGCAGCTAGAGCGATTTTATTAAAATGCAAATCTAATCGTGCTGTTCCTTTGCATAATTGCTCTGAGGGCATGGTCTGCCCTACATCTCCCTGAGTCATCACCCATTATGTTCCCCAGGCTTCCCCGTGTGGCTTGGCCTTGTTCCCGCACCAACTGCGTCACTCAGCACAGCCATGTGTCCCTTTCTGCAGCTACCCATGTTCTATGTCTCTCAACACCACCATCTCATACCCTTCTTCCCTGACTGCTACCTCCACACTCCAGGGATTCTTCTCTTGGGGGCCAGCGCAGTCAGCCCACACCTCCTCCAAGAGGCCATCCTGGCATCTCCAAGGAGGGACTTTCTCTAATTACCTTGGTACGGCCCTTCCCTTTGATGGCACTGAACTGCCACAGTGTGTTTGGGGTTCAACATCAACCTCTGAGAATCTTTGTTTTTGAGAAATGCCTGTCAGCATCCTCATGGCAGGGCCCATGTTTCTCTGGTTTTATCTTTCTGATGAATCCCCAAGTAACTTGAACAAAACTGGTGCCCATTGGTTGAATGAGTGAATTACCTAGGCAGTATGGTGTAACGTGATCATTCTGCCGTTCTTTCCAGAACTATTACATGCCTAATGTACTTCCTTGATTTCTATTACACAATGCTTTAAGTAATATCTTTAAATATAAGATGCTTTTTCTCCTTTAGATCTTTTAACCTAAAGATAAAAACTCAGGGCCTTGTGGCACAGCAGGTTAAGCTGTTGCTTGGGATGCCTGCATCCCACATCAGAGCGCCTGGTTCAATCCCAGCTACTCTGTGTTTTGGATCCGGCTTCCTGTTAATGTGTTTGAGAAGCAGTAGATGATGGTGCAAGAACTTGGGTTCCTGGCACCCATCCGGGAGCTCTGGGTGAGTTCCTGAGTTGTGGCTTCAGCTTAGCCCAGCCCCAGGCTGGCACAGGTATGTGGGGAGTGAACCAGTGGATGGAAGATCTCCTTCCATCAGTCTCTGCTTTTCATATAACAATGAAAGTAGATAAAAAGGGCTTCCTCACCTGAACTCTGAGTTTTCCTTTCACTTGGCTTTTTCAGGTGTACAGTACAAAGGGTTAATTGACATTTTTTCTATTATATTCCCACGAATTTCATACTTTCTTTATGTTGTTTTTTATTTATTTATTTTATTTATTTGACAGGTAGAGTTAGAGAGAGAGAGAGAGAGACAGGGAGAAAGGTCTTCCTTCCGTTGGTTCACTCCTCAAATGGCCACTATGGCCAGCGCTGTGCGGATCCGAAGCCAGGAGCCAGGTGTTTCTTTCTGGTATCCCACATGGGTGCAGGGCCCAAGCACTTGGGCCATCCTCCACTGCCCTCCCAGGCCACTGCAGAGAGCTGGACTGGAAGAGGAGCAACCAGGACTAGAACCCGGTGCCCATATGGGATGCCAGTGCCGCAGGTGAAGGATTAACCAAGTGAGCCATGGCACCGGCCCTATGTTAAGTTTTAAAAACATTCAGTTTACTCTTTTTTCTTTTTTTAAAAACAGCTTTGTTGAGCTGTATTTCACAAAGCATAACATTTACCCATTCAAAGTATACAGTCCAGGGGCATGAAGACTTGGGATGCCCACATCCCATTCCCACCTCCCACTCCTGAAACCTTTTATTTAAGGAATACAAGCTTCATACATTTCATAATTACAACTTTAGGAACACAGTGATTCTTCCCACTGTACCTTGCCTCCCACTCACTCTCCCACCCCTCTTCCTCCTCCCTCTCCTATTCCCACTCTTTTTTTTTACACTAAGATCTGTTTTCAGTAAACTTTATATACTTATGATTAACTCTACCACATGCCCTACTGAAGAGCTGGTTTGAGTCCCCTGCTACACTGCTTCCAATGCAGCTGCCACTAATGTGCCTGGCAAGCAGGAGCTCAAGACTCAGGTACTTGGGTTTGGGTCACCAACGTGGAGGATCAGGATGGAGTTCCGGGTTCCTGACTTTGACCTGGCCTAGCATTCATATCTGATTTTAGTTATCTGCATCTTCTGTGGCTTTTTTATTTAAGATTTTTAAATTTCCTTGCAAGGCAGAGACAGATGGAGGAGGAAAGACAGAGAAAAAAGTTTTTCCATCTGCCAGTTCACTCCTCAAATGGCCATAATAGCCAGGTCTGGGTCAAGGCAAAGCCAAGAGCCAGGACTGCTATCCTAGGGTCCCATGTGGGCGGCAGGGGCCCATGTAATAGGGTCATCATCCGCTGCTTTCTCAGACACATTAGCAGAAACCTGGATTGAAGTGGAACAGCCAGGACTCGAACTGGTACACTGATATGTGATGCTGGCATTTGCCAAGAGGCAGCTTAACTCCCTGCACCACCACACCAGCCCCTGCATCTTGTCATTCTTCTCTTGTGAGTCTGACTAAAGATTTGCCAATTTTGTTGATTTTTTTCCCCCAGAACCAATCTTTGGTTTCATTGACTCATCTCTATTGTTTCTCTTTCATCTGTTTCATTTATGTCACTCAAATGTTTGTTATTTTATCCCGCTGTTCACTTTGGACACAAGTTGTTCTTTTTCCAGCTTCTTAAAAAGGTTAAGTTACTGATTTTAGATGTAGCTTTTTTTAACACGGCCTTGACAGCTGTAAGTGACATTGTAATCACTGCTTTAGCAATATTCCATTAATGTTTTAATTTTCATTCACCTCCTGGTATTTTATAATTTCCCTTCTAATGTCTTGACTCATTGGTCATTTAGGATAGTTGTTAATTTTCTAGATGTATGTGAATTTCTCAAACTTTTCTTCTGTTGTTGATTTCTCCGTTCATTTCATTAGTAGCAGGACATATTTTGTATGATTTTGAACCCTTTTTAATTTATTGAGATGTGATTTATGGTCTTCTATATGGTCTATGCTGGAGAGCATTCCACATGCTCTTGAGAATAATTTGAGCTGGGTGAAGATCTGTGGTTTAGAGTGTTGATCAAATCTCGATTTCATTGCTGACTTTTAAATTTTCTAGTCTTTATTAAAAGTGGACAATGTACGTCTCCAACTGATATTGCTGAATTATCTTTCCTGGGGCTCTGTTGTTAAATGCATACATGTTTGCAATCATATTTTTCTAGTGAACTGACTCTCATCGTTAAATTTCCTTCTTATTTTTAGTATAATTTTTGTCTTAAAGTCTATTTTTTATACTATAACCACCCCAGCTCTCCTTTAGTTTCTGTTTTCATGGTATATCTTTTTCTACTGTTTTACTTTCCACCTACTTGCTTTTGAATTTTGAATTTAAAGTGTGTTTCTTATAGACAACATATAAGTATATATATTATTATTATTTT